>CM034357.1:63299678-63498415 GCA_019925275.1 Mytilus edulis | reverse complement strand
CTTAGGTGCGCATACAGACCCCCTCTCCCACTATTGGGTCTTGACAAAATTCAGTCCGTGGGACGTCAGAGCTCGTCCCATATCAAAAAGTGGATATTTGTCCACCCAAAATAGATGCGCTGCTTTGTCGCTTCTAGTGCCGACTGGCGGCCTTGGAACTATATAAATCGGGGTTCAATCTGTTCATTTCTAATTTATCTCTTCATTTATGTAAGTTTCACCTACCTGCCAACCTTTATTTTTCCATATTTTACCAGTTTTCACAGACACCCATCGATTTCTGCATTTTGACTTTCATTTCAAATTATCACGTGACCACAAGAAAACAAGTGATGATTTATGGAAATGACCATATTCTAACACTTCGTTCATTTACGATGCAAGTAATCTAATTCAAATCTCAGAGAGCTTTCGATTGTTATCGTGGTTGGCACTAAATGCTTAATAGCGATCTCCTGTAAAGGAGGTGAAAATTCGTGGTTACTTACTAAATGTTAAATATCGATCTCCTATAAAGGAGATGATAAAAGTATAATCATTTGCATATTTGAGTCTCGAGGTTGCAAAATCCCTCGTAACTTGAAGTCCATTTGAAAATAAAAGAAAAATGTCTGAATTGATGGGTCACTGTGAAATATGCCTAAATAGAATCCATGACAAATCGCCCCACACCTAATCGCCCCACTTTTACACAAACTTTCTAAAAAAACGCCCCACTCTTGTTTACCAACTTGCCCCACTTATGAAAAGGGTAAAACTCCCATTGCAAATAGGTATGATAACATACCCCCCTTATGAAAAGGGTTAAAATCCCGCTGAAATACGGGCTGTCAACTGGCCCCACTCATGACAAATAGATAAACCACTTATAAAAAAGATGCAATCCCGTTGTATAATATCTTTGTCCCTGCCCACGTCAATATCTTTGAAAACCTAAGTGAAGTGCTATAAAATTGCTATGAAAAACTCTGTTTTTTGCAATAAAGTTATACATAAATGTGAATCACGCATCGATTGTATGATTATGATACACTTAACAGGTTTCTTTTCAATTGTTATACAAATAACTAAGCTTACAAGTATAAAGTTATTCTCCAATAATGATACGAAAATGTATTAGCAATTATATTTTAAGAATGTTAAAAAAGTTTAAAAAATTTCGTTGTTTTTTTGTGTATTTTGTGTAGATTACAAAAATCAAAATAAGTTCAGCTAGTTGGCCGTTTCAGAATCTAAAGCATCATGGGTAATTTCATTGTTCATACCTGAAAATGAAAATAACGACACGTCATTGGTTAAAATTTCATTGTTTATTTCATTTTTAACCAATCGGGACGTTTTGGTGTACACTTTTGAAAAAATTACCCAGCATGCATTAGATTCTGAAACGGCCAGTTGGTAGACCTGAAAATTGTATATGGAAGTAGATTTTTTCTTTTTTCAATAAGTGGGGCGAGTTGACAGGGGAAAAATTAACTGGATTTAACCCATTTCACAAGTGAGGCGATTTTTTTAAAAAGTGGGGCGAGTTGGTTAACCAGGTTGGGGCGATTTTTTGATTTTTTTAATAGTGGGGCGAGTTTGTGAAAAAGTAGGGCGATTTGGTGTGGGGCGTTTTGCCAGTGGGGCGATTTGTCCTGCTTCCGTCTAAATATGAGAAAATAAAGGGTGGCAGGTAGGTAAAACTTCTATAATTGAAGAGATAAATGAAAAATTAACAGATTGATGCCCGATTTATTTAATTCCAAGGCCGCCAGTCGGCACCAGAAGCGACGAAGCAGCGCATCTATTTTGGGTGGGCAAATATCCTTTTTTTTATATGGGACGAGCTCTGACGTCCCACAGCCCCAGCTTGACTGGCAAAAGAGCCGTTGGACGTCAGAGTAATGTCGGACTAGACAAAATTGTGACAGTGCACCAGACAAAGTGTGTTAAAAACTTAAACTTTAAAGCGTCTTACCTTTCTTCGCTTTCTCGTCTGCTATATTTTGTGCTCTAAGACGCTGGTCGAGGATGTAAATCATTTCTCCTCCCAAATTTATGAACAATAATGGTAATGTTTTACACGACATTTTTCTGGATAGTGTCAAGAACCAGATCGAATCTGTCAGTGCTCGTTTATTAGAAGGTCAAGGTTATTGTCAAGACGTTCGGAAGTTTACAATGACTAAAAGTCAAAACAACACCGTAAGCTCGGACAGGATTTCCGCGTTACTTAGCAATGAACACTTCACCAAAGAAGTAGTTTAGATACATTTTACTTTAAACCAAGGATTTGTATAGCAGTAATCCTTGTTTAAACTGAGACTACTGTATCATATATATATGTTGTAGAGTTGTCACTGACTCAGACGTATATATATATCTAACATTGTTGGGTTGATGTTTAACATTGTAATGTTAGATCTTTAAATTTGCTTTTGCAAATTTTTGGTTCTTCCCTCGCCGGGATTCGAACCCATGCTACTGTGATATCGTGACACCAAATCGCCTGCACTGCAGTCGTCCCGCTAGACCACACGACCACCTGGGCTCTCAAATAAAAGAGCTTTCGCTGGCCGTGTGTTACCTTTCCACGTCAGTTTTAATCTAGCGGCGTACTACAGTACATGATATATAAGGCATGAAGATGTATATATATATATATGTGTTATAGTAGTCTCATCATTTTTTTTTCTTTCTAAAAAAAATAATTCATAAACGTATATGAATGAGCGCTAATTCTAATCTTACAGATTGATTGCTTTAATCTAAAAATCTTTAAGATCCAAATATTCTTCAACCCAAAATAGAGTTTTAAAAGAAAAATTGGCGGAAATACGGCCCTTTATCAAATGCGTATATATAATTATTCAATATATTCATGAATTTGACAGATACACTAAACTAGAAATGGCACAGAATTGGCATTATACATAATTTGCAGAGGCGGATCCAAAACTTTCTTAATAGGGGAGGCTGATTGACCTTTAAGGAGGGCTCCAGTCATGCTTCAGTCATTCCATATATCAAATTTTTACCACGAAAAGGGGGGATGCCCAGTGGGGTCCTTTAATGATGAGACTTCCAGTTCACATAAAAAACAACTCAAACACATTAAACACAAACGAACTGAAACAACAGTCATATTCCTGACTTTTCTCATTTGTTGTATGGCTGTCGTCAACCGTTTCGTAGTATTGATACATCCGGTTTCTGTACGTTTATCGTGATGAGCAGCGGATCCAAAAGGGGGTGTGTGTCTGTGGAACCCTTTCTTTTTTATGATTAATGCTTTTGAATAGGTACAAATGTTTCAAGAACCTCCTTTTTTGCCATGGGTTGGAACCTCGGTTGGAACCCACGTCTAAAAATGACTGGATGGGAGAAAAGAATCTAACAGAGAGATAGAGAATGATAAAACCAATTTATTATAAACTGATCTGAAGCAAGACATATTTCGAGACTTGCCAATCTTCTCAGTTCATTCAAAGGGGACAATGGGTACCTGTCTTCACATATAATAGGGGAAAATAAAAAGTAGTCTGTGGCAAACGTCATCAAACGACAAAAATAAAACGAACTTGAACAGTAATTTTACCAGTTAATTTATTTGCCCAAAACCTTGAAAATTATAATGGAATTTTGTACTTTCGTGTTCAGGTGAACTCGAATAGTTGAAAATAAAATCAACACTTCACAATTGTTTATCTTTATGACATTTGGAACCTCTCTAGAGTTGTCCTATTCTTTAAGAGTGAAAATGGTTATGGAGCTGAATGGTCTGACTGTTGGACTTATTTTGTCAACGATCATGCCTATCTTATACTATTTATACCATGTCAGCCGCTCAAAATCAAAATCTCTGCCACCAGCTTATAAAGGCTGGTTTCCATGGTTGGGATGTGCATTTGAATTCGGGAAAAATCCTCTTGATTTCATAGCCCAAAAGAAGGAGGTATATTCCTAAATTATACGAAACATTTTTAAAAAGACCAGCTTTCACTTAAATCTAGAAAAAAACAGCTATCACTTAGGGACGACCATTTGATATTCTGAGGGTGGGATGGGGGTGGGGGCAGGAGGATTTTGAAAATAAATAACTCCGCCTTGAAAAAAATAAATGGTTTGTTCTGTGGTAGTTTGAAAATAAATTACCTGACTTGCAATGTATTGAAAATAAAAAAACTCAGCAGGTCTAATTTAAAAGTTTGAGATGGCACCAGATTCTTCATTAATTCATCTTTTTTCGACAAAAAAATCGGGAAATACTTCCCAAATCTTTTAATAATAAAAGTATAATTATTATTTAAATAACTTGAAATGTCTGAATATTGGTTTCATTTAACTTGAGATATATTGTCTCAGGAACATTTACCTCACTTTTATTAATACAGGGCCGTAACTACATTGAGGCATGTGCCTCATGTAGGAAATTTCAAAACCAAACTCTTGTATCCATATCAAATTGTGTTCACCATGAGTGCCTTGCAAAAAGCAAGTTCTGTTCTCCCTCAGACGTAGCCCTTGATTTTCTAGGATCAATGCATATGATTCTTATTCATTTGTCTTTTGTTCATTGATTGCCCTTCTGTATTCTGTTAGTGTTGTATTAATTCTGTAATTTTGTTATTAACGTGATCATGAGTTTAAAAAAAACCAGCAGCCACAGACTTAACTATGTGAATTACATTTTTGCTTCATCATGCATATTGGTCTTTTGATGTTGTCATAGAAACTTACACTGAAATTACTTAGAAGTCTTACACTGAAGCTATACAATTTGCTGTGAGATCAGAATATTGTCAAAACATTATTAAAACAGAACTTGCATTTTCAGATTAAGAGTCTGGGGAACACCCAGAAAGCATGATTTTGCATCATTAGTTCTATAGCTTCTTGGGCCTTTGGCGGTTCCTAAACCCTTCAAAAAAAATTTGCCTTGCAACGCTTGGTTAAACATGTTTGCCACAACTATTAAAAGAACTCAGTTACAACCAAACTTTAATACTGTGTATATATGCAATACTTGTATAGGCAGTTGGGCATAAAGAAGATTCCTTTCTACAGAGGATGATGATTAATTCTGATTAAATGGTACATTATGACTTGGTGCATGACTATACATGAATCTTTATAAAAAGCAAATAGTTAAATTTGTATGTTTTCGAATAGTATAAATATATATACTGAGTTGTGAAAATAAATAATCAGTCCCTTGGTTTAATAAAAATGAAAAATCTTGCTTCAATAGTGCAGAAAATAGATAATCTATCCTCTTAGCTTACAAAAATAAATAACCGATCAAAAACAAATCCTCTTGCCCCCCCCCCCCCCCCCCCCCCAAGAATATCAAATGGTCATCCCCTTATATATCACATTCAACCAAGTTAGTTTGGAACTTATCAAAGGTATATCTTTCAACAGAATTGCAAATACTTGATCATGTTGATAATCAGTCCAAATAATTACGATGTCTTGAAAGGCTATTTAATTTAATTTCTAGGACAGCTTCCTAGAACATAAAAGTGTCCCAGAAAAAGAAAAAAAATAGCCTTTCAAGACGTCATAGTAATTATTTGGACTAGTTGTTAATCTGAATAAATTTTACTAGTCTTGGGCATCACACTAGTGGCTATTATAAAAATGGTGCATCTGTGAAACTAAAAAGAAATACCATTGACATGTAATTTGATAAAGAATTCATTATTAGTTCCCTACCAAAGGGGGCTTTAGGTTTGCACTCTGTTCGTCTGTCTGTCCATCTGTCAATCTGGCAAATCATTTTTCCAGACTTTTTCTAGTCCAAATAATTATGACGTCTGGCAAGGCTAATTTTTTTTCTGGGACGCCTTCCTACGGCATCCCAGACAAAAATTAAAATAGCCTTGCCAGACATCATAATTATTTGGACGACTTTGTCTTCATGCTTGAAGATATTGATTTGATATTTGGTGTATTGTTTTATCATGGGAAGTTACAGGTCAAGGTCAATTTTCTTAATTTTAGCTTTTCTCCTTGTTCAGTTAAAGCCCTTTCCCTAGAATTAAATTTTTGATGAAATACTTATTAATTACTAAATTTCTGTTCAAAGGGGAATAACAAATTTTTAAAAGATTTGACAAGTTATAGATCAAGTTAGAATTTCATTCCATTAGATTGAATTTTCAACCAATAAAGGACTATATATTTCCATGCAATACTTACAGAATGCTTGTTCCAATATAATTATGTTTTAAAAGTATATAAAGAACAGAAATAAAACAAGGTTGAAATTTTTCTAGCTTATTTTGATCAAACCATGATAAAATGATCATAATCAAAATTTGCCAATCTGCTTCTTTTGCAGAAAAGGACACAATGTACATGTAGCAATTTATTACACAAATAATACAAACATATAAAGACAACTGCATACATTCAATAGTGTTTTAAAAAATATTAAAATCTGTATTTGTTGCAGCTTGGGAGAATCTTCACTCTGTATGTAGCAGGGGAACGTCTGACTTTTATTACTGATGCAGAAGATTTCCAACATTTCTTTCAATCACCATTTGTTGACTTTCAGAAGGCTGTTCAAGACCCTGTGTTAAATGTTGGTATGTATAACTTGCAGAAGCAATAGCACAGAGTCATATAGAAATCCAAATTTTAACACAAAAATATAGGCCACCTGAAGTGAAGTATAAACAATTGTATATAGTAAGGCCAATTAATCAACTTGTGTTTAGGTTTACCCTATCTGCGATATTGTTCATGCCTTAAATGCCCACCATTAGGTTTTGCATTTGGCAATTTAGGTAGAAAAGTGACAAAATTGAGAATATCTCCATATAAAATCAAGGTAAGACGAAAAAGTGAGCAAAATAATAAGAATACAAGACCATATAGTTCATGTCTAGTTATTATTATAAAACAATTAAGTAGAACCTAGTTTTTCTACTTCCTGACTTTCAATATTCAATGTGCCCTTATATGCCAAAAAAAAAGGTCTTGAATTTTCCAGCATACTGTGGATTCATTATTATTCGTTGGATACCAATTTTCGTGGATTTCGTGGGCACAGTCAAACCACGAAATTAAATATTCAACGAATGATAATTTTTCTATAGGTTTGTATGCAGACTTCAGCAAAACCACGAAATTAAATATCCACGAATATGCAAGTTTTTCTTAATCCACGTAAATTGGTACCCACGAAAATAAATGAATCCACAGTACTTCCATATAAGTTATTGCTTTGATAGGAATTAATTGTCACTTTATGGAAACTTAAGATAAAATGGCTATGAATGTCAGAACTTGGTGAATTTAACATTGAATGCAATGAAATACTAAAGTAGGAAACTTTAAAGACACTGAACAACTAGAACTTGCTTGCAAAAAAAACTGAGACTACACATCCTATTTCTGCTGACTTATTTAGTCTAAATTGAAATACAATTGCCTAAATTGATAAAAAAATGTTTCATCCTGTTCATGTGCATTTCTGGATACATAGTGTAAGTAATGATCAGACTGGAGAAAACATGTGATTTTCCTGATTATATATATATTTTGCAGATGTATTTAAAGATAATGATTTTTTATAAATTTCAGCATCTGTTAGTAAAACATCATTTTTCAAGTACCACACAAAGATTCATGACATGGTTAAAGGAAGACTTGCTTCATCCAGGTTAATTTACTTTTCTGACAAACTTTGTGATGAATTCAGGGACCAGTTGACACAGCTTGGAAAGCAAGGTAATCGGTTGTCATTAACTTGAAAGTCACAATATGTTACCTATATTTAAACATTTATTTTTAATTAAAAACACTTTGTGGATATATTAGTCTTAATTTCAATTAGGTAACGATGTTGTTTCTGTTAGGTGACAATAATTGGTACATTAAAACGGATTTCATTCACTAATAAGGATACCTTTGTAGTGAAGATTATCAGTGGGCTCATTGGCACTCCTACCACATCTTCCTATATCTATTAAGTATGTACTCTACTCTATATTAATGCATTTCTAATGTGATAAGAAAGTTAACTTAGTTAAGTAGCACACAATTTCCTAATAATGAGATGTTAAGTTCAATTTTTCCATAAACCATGAAAATTGGTACCGATGAAATTTAATTAATTCACAACACATGTAGTTTTCAATACTGGTTATATTTAATCTTACAGGTAAGGGAGACCTGCATCACTTGGTGAGGAAGTCTATGTATGCTGCAGTTATCAATAACCTATTTGGTAAAAATGTTTTACCAGTTAATTCTGAGGTATTTATTGCTTATAGTTGTGATTAACATAAATTAAAAAAGTTGTAAATCTCAAATTATAAATAGAAATTAAAGCGTGCAATACTTTCTTGCAAATCATTGATTACTTGCAAACTTCTTCTTCATGTCGATACCTCTAGTGTTGGAGCACACACAGCTAGCTTATAATTTTCATGGATTAAGCTGTGTTCCCTTAACATTCAAATATTTGCAAATCATATAAAAATAATTCCATTGTAATCTGTTGAGTTTAACATCACTAATTTGATCATAAATTTGATTTTCACTATTTTCTAGAAAGAGTTTGAGAAACTAGAAGAAATGTTTGTTATGTTTGATGAACAGTTTGAATATGGAGCCAGAATTCCATCTGTTTTTCTGAAGTAAGTATGATATGTGTTTAACTTTACTTATTCGTGCCCTCAAACGCAAATAAAGTATTTATGAACGAAAACTCAAACACATACATGTATCTATGGGAAACAGCTCGCCTAGACAAGTGCAGCAAAGTTTTATTATCAAATAATTCAACTGTCCTCAAATCACTTTGCCAGCTGCAGCATACATGTCTTACACACATATCTACAATGAAAAATAATGAAATAGAATCTTTCATATCACAAAAACATACTTTCATAATGTTCTTTTTAACATCTGCAGAAAAAACATAATGCGTTTACAATATTAAAAACTTTTACAAAACATGTACACAGGGGGGAGTGGGGGGGGGGGGGGGATGAGGACTTCACTGCACTAAGACTGAGCTTCGAATGGTCAAGCTATGAAAATGCATTTTCAATGTTAACTTTTACTGCGAATGACCAGTCCGTGCTATCATACAAAGAACTTTAAACGCTTAACTTTGTTAAGGTGACTTATTGTTATGCTAAAATAATTTAAATATTTTTGTAAACATAAAAACATGTTCCCAATATAATAACAAACCCATGTGCTATCGATAGTTAATAAATACATTGTGGAAAATAAAAATGCTGATGGCAATATTGTTTTTATGCCCCATTTATTATGCCTCTTCTATGGGCATTATGTTTTATGGTCTGTGCATCCATTCGTTCTTTCAGCCGTTTGTTCGTCTGTCTGTTCGTCTGTCCTGCTTCAAGTTAAAGTGTTTGGTAGAGGTAGTTTTTGATGAAGTTGAAGTCCAATCAACTTGAAACTTATTATACATGTTCCCTATGATATGATCTTTCTAATTTTAATGCCAAATTAGAGATTTTCTCCCATTTTCACAGTCCACTGAACATAGAAAATGATAGTGCGGATGGGACATCTGTGTACTGGGGACACATTCTTGTTATTTCTTAGATCAATGTTAACATTGAGGTTTAATAAGTTTCAATTGTTTGTAAATTTCCAAAAGTAGGTAGTTGAACCTATATACAGGAGAAGTTTTTAATTGAAAAATTTATTGGTGTCCATTTCATTTTACTTTCTTATGAAGATTACAGTATAAAAGGAAGAACTGTACATTGCCAGACCTTTGATATATATTGTATTGTTCCTACATAGATATAGGTAGAACATGCTTGGCAGGCGTTGCATTTCTCTCTGCTTTTTTAAAAGCCTTGAAAAATATATATATTTCAGGAGCTGTCAGAGTTAGTGAAATCTTTTTTCCCCTGGTGGTCCTTGAAGAAAATCTGCTGGTCCTCACTATTAATCTATTGAAAAATACTGAAATTTTGTCAGTCCTATGCAAAATTTTGGTGGTAAAACCTGAGGACTGAAACTTTTCATGAACTCTGAGCTTTATAATGAGTTATGCACTTATATATTATTGATAATTTATGCAGCAAATCAATTTTTCAGAGATTGGTCATCAGCTAAGAAGTATTTGATAGACCTGTTCAGTAAAGTTGTTCCAAAGACAATAAATAAGAAGTCAGATGATGATGAGGTAAAGTATTTATAGAAAGATATCTTATTTACATGTCACCAAGACAGCAACCCAACGACACAATAACCAAATGACAACATTAGTCTACAACAAAAGAAAAGTGACTACTGTCAACCAACTAATTTTTTCGACTTATGCCAGTAGAAAAATATCACAAAATGGGCTAGAAATGGCGAAAACCCATATAAGGTATCAAAGAAAATAAGTCGGTTTACAGTTTATGATATGTCAAGCTCTAAATTGTCCCTAGTCTATAAAATTGTGATTAGGTAAGGTGTTCACTACAACATCACACACAAACAGGGTTTCTGTTCTTGCATCATTCTTAGACATTTTCATAGAAAAAAATTTTTTTTGTCCATTTATTCAAATGACTTGCTGTTCAGTATCCTGATCTATTTTTCAGACTTTGCTACATTCTCTGTTAAACTTAGTCCAGGACCAGTATAAACCTCACTATAGCCTGTTGTTATTATGGGCATCTCTGGCCAATGCTATACCAGTAAGTATGACATGCTTGCAAAACACATTGTGTATATATATCTTTAATATATGGTTTTGATTTGAAACTTTAATAAGCCAATTCTCACAGAGAACACAAAAATAAACCCAGTAAAAAAATGTATTTGTAGATTTGTTCTAGATTACAGTGATGTCTTCTTTTCATTTAATCGCCGCGATATAGCCTTTTTGTGCTAATGCGGCGTAAAGCAACCAACAATCAATCAATCTTTTCATTTAAAATTTTCTGGTTTATTCATACATATATGAAATGCTGCTAGCAAAAAAAGCACTATTTATTTATTTATTTTAGGTTACAACTATACTTTTATGAAACGCATTTATTTTTATGCCCCACCTATGATAGTAGAGGGGCATTATGTTTTCTGGTCTGTGGCTCCGTTTGTTCGTCTGTTCGTCCGTCTGTGCGTCCGTTCAGTCTAAAGTTTTTGGTCAAGGTAGTTTTTGATGAAGCTGAAGTCCAATCAACTTGAAATTTTTTTGTACAATATGTTCCCTATAGTATAATCTTTCTAATTTTAATGCCAAATTAGATTATTACCAAATTTCACGTTCCATGGAACATGGAAAAGGATAGTGTGAGTGGGGCATCTGTGTACTTTGGACACATTCTTGTTTGTTTCTGCACATAGAATATACCCATAACATATTGTAATTTCTAATATTGTAAGTAACTTATTTTAATCTTAAAATTTATGTTCTTTGTCAACTTATTGGCCTTACAGAATCAAATTAATACTAGTCAAGTATTTATTGTATACTTTAAATTTCACTGTGAAAGAAGATTTATTCTTTTGTTACCAGTTTTCATGCAGGAAATTTATTAAAACAAAAAATACTACCCAGTGAAATCTATATACTCAATGCATTTCTAATGTGCAGTGTTCCAGTATGAATTTAAAATTCACCCTTGAAGTAGTGAAATTCGTAATAAAAATAACGAAATTTGATGTGAATATCTTACAAGTGAGAGGTTTAGCACTATAAAACCAGGTTCAACCCACCATTTTCTACATTTGATGAGGCCTGTACCAAGTCAGGAATATGACAGTTGTTGTCCATTCATTTGATGTGTTTTATCATTTGATTAGGGACTTTCAGTTTTAAATTTTCCTAGGAGTTCAGTATTTTTGTGATTTTACTTTTTTTTCACAAGTCACAAAATCTGGTTTCCACAATTTAACATACATTAACAGTTACTGTAACATTTCACCAATAGATTTACTACAATTCAAACACCAGCAGATCTATCAAGATCTCCATCATCATATATATATTTCACATATTTTAACAGATAACATTTTGGACACTAGCATTTATTTTGCATGATGAAAAAGTACTACAAAAAGTGAAAACAGAATTGACTAGTGTATTTGGACAAAATGGTAGGACAAGGAACAAATTCATTATGTTCTATCAGTCTATTCTTACAAGCACATTTGAGTTTCTTTTGATACTTACAGGCTTTTCTATCTGCTTATAACCACTTCTGCATTTCAATCACTTTTAAAATGTGTGACTTGCATTTTAGCACCTAAATAGGCTAGACATTTAACAGTAGCAATTAATTGAGAGTAATAAATGATTCAAGAATGTACCATCAGTTATGCAATCAGCTTCATTGATCTTTTTCACTAATAGAAGTTTTACTACTCTAGACTAGCACCTTCCTCATACATCCTGAGTATTCAATAAGTCATCTTCAATCCTGGCTTCTTCGTAAACAGTTTATACTTAATTTTATACATGTAATTACAAAATTTGTAATTGTTCTGAACAGTTAGATTGATGGAGAAAACACTACATTGGCTAGAAATCTTAAATTCTTTAAATGTTTAGTACCTTGAAAGAAGAGCATACAAATTAGTTTTATATAAATGCTTAGATTTATAATTTCTAGTGGTGTGCTAATGCTCCCAGGTATTTCAACCTGAAACTGTACATCAGGCAGTTCATATTGATTAAGAGAAGAAATAGAACTCGGTTTGCATTATATTCACACTTGCCCCTCCCCATCTCTCTTATCCAAAAGAACAACAGAAATATTGGGCCTTTCATGTGACTGAGTTTATGAAACTGTTGAAATTGCTAAACAAAAAAAAAAATTTTACATGGTGAGAACAATCATTCAATATTGACATATTGTTAACTTATAAGTTATAATTTTTTTTTTAAATGTATATTTTACTTAGTGATTTACCAAAATTTATTTTAAGTTGATTAACTTAAGGAGGAAGACCTAGGTTAAGGGAAATAACTCTTAAAATCATCAGTACGTTTGTGTCAACCATTTTCATAAATATATTTTAAGCTTCTAGGTTACATAGATTATTTTCAATCTGTTTCAGGTAAATGCTTAAAATACATTGATGAAATGTGACTTTTACAAACACATAACTGATTTAAAGAGTTATCTCCCTGAACCAAGGTCTACCACCTTAAATCACAACTTCATATTGAATGAAAAATGAAACCCCAAAAGAATTGCTCCTGTATACAATAGTGTGAAAAAGATAATTAAGTTAGATATTGATATTTAAAGGATTACAGATTTATAATTATGGCATTTTTATATTCATCTCTTTAGGTCAGTGTCCAACTATAACAGAAGAAGGTCTGAAAAAATTGCAATATCTAAAATGGTGTGTATTAGAGTCCATTAGACTGAGACCTACTGGTATCATCACAAGAAGGGTTATAAAATCCTTTACGATAAGGGTGAGTAATACATGATCTGTTGATAATATTATCTGGTACTAGAAATGGAGACACAGCTTTGTATTCTTTATTTTGTAATCCTGGTACCTTTGATAACTACTTTATTTTGTACACTTTGTAAAATTAACATTGTACACTTTGTAATCTCTTCATTGCAATAAATAATCTCTATATTGAACACTTTATAATCTCTATATTGTACACCTTGTAATCTCTATATTGTACACTTTGTAATATTAACATTGAACACTTTGTAATCTCTATATTAAAAACTTTGTAATCTCTATATTAAAAACTTTGTTATCTCTATATTAAAATCTTTCTATATTGCACACTTGTTATCACTATTTTGCACTTTTGATTTCTGCATGTTACAATATAAAAATATATATAGTACAATATTGTTATTTTGACATTAAAACCATGACAAAATAATCAAGCTTACAAAGAAAACATGTTTGCAAGTTAACTTCCTTATAAATGTCATTACCTTATGTGCAGCTGAAAACTCTTGAATATTACTTTTTTGTAAAGCATGATATATATGGATATGCCACTTCTAATATATCCATTACATACTTTTACCTTGTAGGATATGGAGATCCCAGAGGGAGACATGTTAATGTTATCACCATTTTGGGCACATAGAAATGAAAAATATTTCCCAGATCCCTTGATGTACAAACCAGTGAGTATAAAGCTATTGAAATTATGCCATCATGACTTATCAGCATTGTAGTGAAAATGTGTGCATAGCATATATTTAATGTGAAAAAAATACATATTTACAAACAAAAACGATTTGAAACCTGTCAATTTCAATTATCAAAATTTCAATCATATGTAATATTTGACAAATTTGTCACAAATTAAAGAGATGAGGATTAGTTTATGAAAGAATAAGTATTCTCAAAATGCCATTTGGTGTTAATCATAGATCAATCAATCGATCAATTTAATCTGACGAAATATTTTTTTATCTATTTTTAAACAAAAAAATCATTTTCATTTTCTAGGAAAGATGGAAGGAAGCAGACATAGATAAGAATGTATTTTTAGATGGATTTGTAGCCTTTGGTGGGGGCAGATATCAATGTCCAGGGAGGTAGGTAACACATAACAGTGTATATACAACATTTTTGTTTTTGGAGGTAAACAATTTGTAGCTATGATTTACTCTTATACTGTTAGTGTCAGAATGAGAGGAAAGTGTGTCAATTCATGACAAAATCCCTACATGTAGGCAACCCAAAGTAAAAACATGCTGCTTTTATTGCTGTTTTTTTCAAATTTATAGCAAGTGACAAGCAGAACATGCTCTACCTGTTGTTATATATTTGTAGCTTTGGTTTGTGTGTAAGCAGAAAACACTTGCTTCAAAGGAGGGAAAAATGGGTAGGCAATTTTTGTCGGATACGATTGCTTTTAAGCAATCTGTAGACTTTTACCGTTGACTCAGGGCTGCATTCCCTCACGTCAACCGTTTTATTCTAAACATTCAGCAACATCTCAGATTCTTATGATTGTCTATTTAGAAATACGTCAGAGGGAAATCCCCAGTTTTGATAAATGCGAGAGTTCTCTGAATTCCGATAATTCTATTTCTGTCATATAAGAACTGAAGTGGAGTTATCTCAGATGGTGCCATTAAAACAAAATACATATATGGTTTGGCGATATCTGGCCACAGCTTTTATTCATAATATGATAGATTCATACAATATATAATATATATATATAGATAGATAGACCATAGACCATGTATATGTAGATAGATCTATGGTCGGTTACCCGAAGATAATATGGCAACCAGGTAGATAGATAGATGTGAAGATAGATATATATGAAAATGTAAAGATGCACCGTGGGATACACTGGTGCTTTAAATTTAGAAAACACCGTGGGATACACAAGTGTAGTCTGTATTATCCAAAAACCTAAAATTTCATAGTTAACATTAAGATTCTATGCAGCGAATTCTGCCATTTACGGGAATATATTTATGATGCTCAAAGTTCAAATAAAAGTCACTTTTCTCAACAGCAAACGAGTTAACATCATCAGTCAAATCTGTATCACCACTATCACCGACACAAATCTGAAAAATAAATACAAAAGAGCAGTATCTTGTTCAATAAAAAGGAGTGGGAGGGCGGGTTTTCAAGTTTACCGCTTACAAAATTTAAACAGCTTGCTTGCTGCGATGAAATTCTAAAAAGGACTAAATGACGTCACAGAATATATCGTCACACATGTTGGGTAAATCTAAAACATGAAACACAATCCGTGAGTGGCCCCGGCGATAACTGAATTTAAGTCTATTAACTTAAATTCCATTATCTCAGATGGTGCCATTAAAACAAAATACATATATGGTTTGGCGATATCTGGCCACAGCTTTTATTCATAATATGATAGATTCATACAATATATAATATATATATATAGATAGATAGACCATAGACCATGTATATGTAGATAGATCTATGGTCGGTTACCCGAAGATAATATGGCAACCAGGTAGATAGATAGATGTGAAGATAGATATATATGAAAATGTAAAGATGCACCGTGGGATACACTGGTGCTTTAAATTTAGAAAACACCGTGGGATACACAAGTGTAGTCTGTATTATCCAAAAACCTAAAATTTCATAGTTAACATTAAGATTCTATGCAGCGAATTCTGCCACATTGACGGAGGAAAACAGAGACTCTGTCAACCGCCATAAAAAGGGCGGTTCGCTGCAAAGCTGTGAACCAGATATGAGATAACTACAGATAGGTAGATAGATAGATATTTTTATTTAACGTACAACTTGGTAAATATATAAATATATATATATATTAAATAATCTAGATAGATAGATAGATATTATTTAACGTACAACTTGGTACATATATATATTAAATAATCTAGGTAGATAGATAGCTATTTTATTTAACGCACAACTTGGTCCATATATATGATAAATGTCTAGATAGATAAATAGATATTTTTATTTAAAGTACAACTGGTACATAATATATGTTAAATAATCTAGATGAAATTTTGTGAACAACAAATTTTTCCTACACAGATAAAAATACTTACCAAAACTACAGCAAACCACAAGATAGTTGATTGTATTTGTATATCATAAAATATAGTATTATAGTATATCAACAAATAATATAGATGTTAAGAATTCATTTCATAAGCAGGTTAAGGGTGACAAGTGAAAAATATCTAGTTGAAAATGTTCTGGTCTGATCGAAAATCATAATATTTTATGTAACAACCCGACAGCTCATTATAACGGCAATAAATAGTTGTAAATTCTATAGCAGCACCAGTCCATGTTTGCATTGGTCTAAAGAGACAATCCTTACTTAAGAATGATGAATCTCACACTCCATCTGATCATGTTCTTCATCTCATTGGCAAAGACCCACTCTAGAACTACCTGTGTCAATACCACTACAAGTTTATTAAAAATATGTTGGATCCTTATAGTTTCATTATATATTCTGAGTTAACTTTTTAACATGCGACAAATATGCCACCACAAAAATGCATTTCTGTGGCTAGACCTAAGTCAACCCCATCTGTAGGATGTCAGTCTGCTACAAAAACATACTTACTATTGAGGATTCTACTATTCAAACATCAAACATTAAAAATCTCCTACAATTCTGTACGGCAAATAGCTACATGGAAGTATAGCTACATAGTAATATGAATACAATTTAAAGCATAATAAATCAAGAAAAATAATAATTCTTCTGTAAAACCCTGTATTATTTAAGTGTCAGTATTGGATCTCCAACCCATTTAAAAATCCTCCAAAATCGATGAAAGGACAGCTTCAAATACACTGAATTCATACCAACACAAGATGAGAAAATATTGCTAAACTTCAGCATGACTCGGACCTGGAATGTTTAATACCTTCTTAAAAACTCAAACCTCAATTTTGACACACATTAAATTACTAAAAAAAAAAAAAATATCCAATCCTGTAACAATTCCCTTGGGGTAATAGCAGGATAAACACCTGCAGTTAAGTTCGGGCCAAGCATCTGAAGGAATCCCTCTAAAAACCAGATTTTTTTTTTTTTTTTTACCAGGTCACTGAATAGTGATAATGAAAGTCATACTAAACTCAAATCTAAAATAAAAGTTAATCCCAAGCTAACATAGGCCAGAGGCCCCAGACTTGGAACAGATACTTAAATGGCGAGGGGTTAAACAAGTGTTTCAAAATCTCAACTAAATGAAGAAGAAGCAACGCACAACAATACGCACAGTAAAAATTATAAAGAGTCCAATATCAGAATAAGTAACAAATTAAACAACACAAAAATTGAAAATGACGATATTACAAAAATCAACAAGGGACTACGAACAGTTACCAACATATCAGCTCCAGACCTCAATTAGGCTGTTCGAAAAACTATGTCTTGAATATACGAAAATCTAGCACCAACCTGTCATGGGGTTTAATATCATATCACCATAAAATATATTAGAAAAACATAACTCTTATCATACCTGCAACTGATTTAAAAATAAAGAAGTTTTATTCGAAGCATAGATGTGCAAGTGAATCAATATTGAAGCCAAAATAAGCCATATATATGCAGGCAACAGTATTTCTACTTTATATAAGTTTACTTTATGTTTTGTTAGTTTTTGAGGTAAAAGCTGACATTTGTCCGTTGTATAGTGTATTACCATAAAAGATTGGATGGTCAATACCTGAATGTGTAAGATGACTATGTAGGAGTGAAATTATTATAATGTAAACGCCCATAAATACGAAGCAAGAATAACTGGATCAACTCAGGCAAACGCAAATTAAAAGAATGACTATGAGAACCCTATACTAGTCTACTCTAAATCCATGTATGCAGAAACAAACATTTAGTATAACAGCAGCAACCACTCTCTCTCTCATCTTGGGTATAAACCAGGTTGCCCAAATGAAACCTTATTTCCATTAAAGGACATGTACAAGGTGATTTGAACTTGGATATCACAAGAAGGCCTATATTAATCAAAGTAAATCTGGTTAAAGTAATTACCTGTTAGGACATCCAAAAGTTATAAAAGATGACCTGTGTTACACAAAAAACAAAGCACAAACAAGTGCTTAACAACATCTAGATACCCTCATAATTAAAAGCATAACATTTCAAATAGTCCCAGCATTCATGCTAACTGTTACTGAAATTCAACCGGTACTATAATTCATAATAAATAACAACCATAATTTGGAATCAACTGTTGCCAAGCAACCAGTAGGGCCAATGATTTATGCAAATGAAAAGTTCCTCGTAATGCACCAGCCTAAAATAACAAACGGCACCTAAACATACAGTGTACGATACTCATAAATTGGGCAACTTCTAGAATTCCCAGGATGAAGATTACAATACATTCTAGACTAGTATATATATAAATTAAAGCTGTTTTCGATACCTAAATACTAAAGATTTTTAACGGTGGAGTAGACTGCAAGACAAGCTGTAAATAATTACCAAGTTTGTAATAGATTTGCTAATATTACATGTACATATCCGTTTAACTGCTTCTGACAAATTTAAATTACACAAAACTTGAAATAGTCTCATTTAAAAGTTGATTACAAGATAAAACCATTGCACCCCTTTTTTCCCTTATATATATATACATGTATAAAAAAAAAAATCAATAATAAAAAATGTCCCAAACCCTGAGACTGGTTTGTAGGGTTTGTGGCAAACAGCAATAAGAAGTCTGTCCTAAATTAGTGATCAATAAATATACACTTCTATAAACTAAGTCCTTTAAATTGTGGTACTTTATTGCAAAATCTGTATTCATGCAGTACATGCATATCTGATTTTTTATCAGGTTATTAAACAAGATAAATATTATAATGTTATATAAGTCGATAGCGTCCTCCATTCAAAATTCATTTAATATATTATATAACAATTATATAGAATGTAACCTCATATTTACGAAACTTTTATTTCAAACACATGATGCGGCATCCCTTCATTGTAAGGCCGTATAAATTTGTAAAAGTAACACATTCAGCAATTAAGTTTAGAAACTGAGATATAAACGTTACACAAATCTTTTCAATCTAACCCATAAGATTAGAGAAAGTTGTCTTAATCTATATAAATATGTTTGTTATATGTTGTAATCACATGTACATTTTGTACATGCGGGGGTTTAACTTAAAAGTAATATACTGCTTTTAACTAGTAAATCTGACGATTACCTGAAAAATTCTCAACTGGATCATACCAATGCAAAGCTCTAGGGGTTGGCATAAATAACATCTGATGATGATTAAATGTACAAATGTAGGTGACCAAAGGAGTTGAGTTAGTGGCGTGATGAGTCGTGAATCCAGTCCAGTCTGGTAACCCATCTGTAAAAACTAGTGTATCCTTGTTGTCCAAGTGTTGAGTTAGTGGCGTGATGAGCCGTGAATCCAGTCCAGTCTGGTAACCCATCTGTAAAAACTAGTGTGTCCTTGTTGTCCAAGTCTCTGGTCCAACTGTAACAACCCTTGGCCGTGTTCTGTGGCCGAGCAAGGTCTCTAACTGATCTACCCAACATTGTGCTACAACTCAACAAAAAGTAAATATTAGTTCCACCATTCTACATAACATTGACATAAGAAAACCAAATGACTGTACAAAGAAACAATAACAATTAAAAATTACGTATACTCATACATGTAGTTGTGTCGATAATAGTTTTAAAAAATTAATTCAAAATTAGTATATACACAATGTATACAGATTTATATATTTATTCAACTTAAATCCATAGTCAGTTGATAGTAACATAGTGTAATATTAGTATATAATTGAGTTATTACAACAATAATTCAAGCTGTGGCCTGTTTACATATGGCTAAATTCTTGATTTGACTGAACTATTCATACCATATCGACCTAGTCTAGGCTAGAGAGTAGTAGCAACTAAAAAATGTATACATGACACTGTGATGAACGACTCTGGACAATTTTTAGTACACAAATGTGTAGGTACACGCAAAATTTATAGCCGGATATATACAGATAATGATAATATTTGCTTAAATCCACCAGCAAGCTAACATTTAGCAATGATTTCTTTTGGCTACTGCTTCTTAACTCCGGGTAATGTCTCTGTTCAAGATTTCCAAGATTTTTGTTTATTTGTACCGAACGTTGAACTTCCGGTTACGAACCTGGGTCCTTCGCCCCAAAGAGTACGTCCCTTTTACGTTCATATCCTTTCATGGAATATTTGCTGTATATGTGCTATAAAAGATCTAGATACACAATTACCGATGTTTACCCTCTAAAGGAAAATTTACTTTTAATTCGGATGTTTTCGGGAGTTCATTAAATAACACCTGCCACAACACATAATCATTAAAGACACGTTACTAACCTGCATGATCTGTTACAGCGCAAAATACAATTTGTTAGGCTTACCCATAGGCAGTAGACGATCTGTCAATACTCAATTTCAATAGTATAAGATATGGGGAAAAAGTAATATATAAAAAAATTAAACTAAAAACAAATTAAACTCGTCGTGCATCTAATTTATGTAGAAATATACAATGACGCATGGTAAACATGATTATAATCTGCAAATCTTAGGTTCCGCAGCTAATGCATGGTCCGCAAATAGTCAAAAAAATAGCATAAGGACCTAAGAGCTACGGTTTCGCAGCTAATGTGCTCTCCACGTGGCGATGCAATATCATGGTTAAAAAATGACGATCGATAAAACGAATTCTTTCTAAGATTAGTACTTCTAATAAACATTAGAAGCATGAGTCAGGTTATAACCATACAAATTCTTACACTAGTTTACTTTATCATTTCAATTTTCAAGTTTACCGCTTACAAAATTTAAACAGCTTGCTTGCTGCGATGAAATTCTAAAAAGGACTAAATGACGTCACAGAATATATCGTCACACATGTTGGGTAAATCTAAAACATGAAACACAATCCGTGAGTGGCCCCGGCGATAACTGAATTTAAGTCTATTAACTTAAATTCCATTTTTCTATATTTTACTGTTATGAAACTGATATTTGATACTGTACTCTCATAAAGAAATGGAGAACCATTCATCATATCATTTAAAAACGTTTTTGTTCCAAATCGCAAGTCGCTGGTTTGTTTATGTATTAATGCGCATGCGTATAGTTTTCTTGATTTCAAGGGGTATCAGATTGAGTGGTTGCTCTGGATTCCCCGCTTCATTGATTAATTTGAAACTCAATCGTATCCCTCAGAGCATTCTGCTCTTTGATTTTTTATCATGAATGAAATAGATCTAGATGTATGTCAATGAATAGTAATTGAAAACACATAACTTATGTAGGTAAACTGTTGCTAAAAGATATCTTTCACTAAGGGAATTTTAAAAGCAAATGATATTGTATTATATTTTTTTTTCAATTTTAACTGAAAAGTAAAATAAATACTGATTTGCCCTGTCCTCAACTTTATGAGAGATTTCTCCCCTTTATACTCCTTGACCTAGTAGGGTAACCAATGAGACAAATATCCAACAGAGTTCACATGACATGAATTTAAGCAACTATATAAGTCATCATACAGCCTTCAATAATGAGCAAAACCAATACCCTACTGTCAACCATAAAAGAATTTGCATTTTGAACTATCAGGTGTATAATATACATCCCTGTCTTGCGTGTCCGATAGTGATATACTAGTCATTAGCTTGTCTGGTGTTAAGAATATTATTTATTAAAATCTAAGTAATTCCCCAAAAAAGATTTGGTAAAATAAAGATCTATTTACACATTTTTTCCAAGGGTAAATTTGGGGAAATGTAAGTAAAATTAAACTCGTTGTCAATAGTCATTGATAGTGAAGGACATTTTGAAACATACAAGAAATATTGATTTAACAAAAAAGTACGCACTTGTCGACCACTCGTTTATACGTAACATACATTTTCTTTAATTTGGGGTAAAAGTTTTGTAAATAGACTAGTCTATACGAATGCCAACAGTATGTTATCATTGGATGTCGATGGACTATTGTATACCAAAAGAAGACGAAGAAAAAGAGAACCAATTTGAATTAAATACAGGTTGATATCAACTTGTTTTGGTTTATCGGAGTAATGGAATTAGTAAAATCACAGATTTATATTTCAATAAGATTGTTCTCGAACAAAGGAAGAAATTCGTCATCATCACAATTGTTGGGTATAATGTAAATAATAATGTGAACATGGTTCTGAAAGCACTTTATGCCAAATTTCCTTTTCCGACATGCATGTTATATATATGCCACTGGGCGGACACTAATTATTCCCAAGGGATGTGAATATTTTCCAGGAAAATCAATGTTTAAAATTAATTTTGGGATTTATTTTCTTTCTTGGTATTCAATAACAGAAAGAATAAACTGCTTGTCCCCTTTAGGGGTATTCTTGCCAGTTAATATTAACAGACTTATAGTTATATTCAAAAATAGGGAAAGATGACATTAAAAATTGGTTCTGTCTTTTTTTTAAACATCGTTGGTAAAAAGATGTGTGTCTGAGTTAAACGACACAAGAACCCTGTAATACTAGTACGAGCTAGAGAATGTAGGACAGAAAGTCACAGGACAAAAAATCACAATTCATTTTTTCAGATTATTTTCTTAGAATAAAAACTGCTTATTTCTACAAAAATATTTTTGTATTTTTCTTGAACTATTGTATATAAACCAACTTTGTAAACAAAGTATATCAAAAAAATATCAAAGATGATCAAATAACTGTTAAAAAAACAAAGTGACTTGACACTTAAATGGCTTTATCATGAGTTTATGGTGCCAAGAAATATATCTTTTGCATTATTAAATAAATCTTCATTTTTCAAGTATAATGACCCAAATTTGTGACTTTATGTCCTGTGACATTCTGTCCGTTTACCGAGCTAGAGTATAGCATGTAAACATTCCTTCTCCATATGGTTGTATTGCAAATATTTTCATACAGATTGACAACTCATGGTCCAATATACATGTAATATTTGCCACATGACGCTCATAGTTCTTTCTACCATCATCATCTTATTCTTTAATATTGCTGTAAACATCGATGGTGTACACCCAAACAAAATGGGAGTAATGTACCGTCGGAGCTTCTCCGTGGTATACACTTGTGAATTATATAGACGAAATTCGGTGTTGAAGTGAATCTTCATCTCACAAACAGGATTTTTAAATAACGATTTTGAGTGATCACCTACCAAACCAATATATAGGTATAGCAAGATATAACCATGCAGGCATTTAGTTTTCGTCAGACACAAGAAATTGTCACTCTCTTAAACGTATATATGCATGCAGTTTAAAATATCAAGAACAAGCGGTCGATGTCTTATAGATCATTGTTAAGTCCGTTTACTAACTGTTCAGAGGCAGACATGTCACTTGTTTATTCTTTGAAGCCTTAATATTTTCGGTCCAACAATGGGAACTCTTTCTGATAGTGTTGACTATAAAAGCTTGTATGGTGATTCTGCCGTTTATCTGTACAAGTGGTTGCACATCCTCTTCTTTCCAAACAAACAAACTAACGAAACGCTACTACTCTGCTTTCTCTGGAGCTCATCCTCAATGGCGCTTATACGTCAGGAAACTTACTTGTATACTAGTAAAGATTGTTTGAGGCAAGAACAACGATGTAGGGATGAACTATTATAAAATCGTCAATAGAAGTTAAACATACCTAAGATATGCCTTTTATTACACCTATTGTATTACTAATTTGGATTAATGGCGGCTATCCCGTTCACCATTGCAAAAATATTATCATAGAAAAAAAAAAACTTGTTAAAAAATCCTCAAACAAAATCATGTATTAGCTTAGATTTATATTGTATATATGTATATCCATTAATGAAATAAACGATAACTGGTATTCTTTTCAGAAATAATTCGTGTAAATGATTGTCAAATGAATTCAATTATGTAAGAATGAAATGTTAAAAAGAAACTTAAAAAAATCATGTGTGTTGTATGTTGTATTTTTTTTCAATCAAAAACTTTAAAACTACGATTGTTAGCATTTAAACATCACCAGATTAAAATACAAGTTAAGAAATTCCGGTAAAGTATATTAAACAGATGTACAATGATATCTCCCTATCAAATTGGGAAATATAACATTTATTTTTAATTAAAGATTAAAAGTACAATTTTTTACTTCATATTTGAATCTTTACGCCATTTGCCGCAAAGTAAGTAATCAAAAATTGTGTCATTTTAGTTTTATACACTTTCGGAATTAAGAATCTGAATTTTATTTTCAATCAATTTACTTAATTTATTCATTGTATCTTTATTCTCATTGTGTATTTAATCTTAGTATATTAAATATGGCGTACTCTTTCTATTTATCCTTTCCAAATAACAACATTTATACCAGTGTATGCTTGAACTCACACCTGTGGCTATATTGCTCCAAGGTAAACGAATTGACCTCAAACCGAGAAATATACGACATTACAAAATAATAAACACACTCAGAGTCTCTGCTCACACATAATTTGCATTGAAATTGTTATCAAAATAAAAACGGTAAATAAAACAAAATATTTTCAGTTCAATATCAGTAAAAATGTTCAAAAGATATTTTATGAAGAAATCTCAACAAAAATTTATGAAATTAATTCGAAAATATTTACATTTAGATAATTTCATATATGAAGTTTTTTTCAATCAATACAAAACAGTACACGCATATTTATTTTCGTTCATTCTTATATTGTGGTTAATAACTACGACCATCCGTCATCTGTGCGCTTTTATTTACGTAAATTGTCCATAAGCTATAAGAGTTTAACAGATTTTATTTTTTCCCAGAATTCAACACATCGGGCTAAAACGTCACAACCCACTCAAGAAGGTCAACCAAAAAAGTTACAAATACTTGATTTCCTCTGTTATTAGAAGGAATATAAATTTAAAACTTTGCAAATGTGTTTTTTATGTTAAGATGAACATAATTAGATGATAAGTAAAAAATTACGGAATTTCCTTTTAAGTAATTTAGGTTGTGTGCTATCTATATTTATGTTTTTCTGTTCTATTTTAGGTGGTATGCTATTTTAGAAATTCAGATGTATGTTGCTATGTTTCTACAGATGTTTGATTGTAAACTCCTTATTAATTCAATTCCAGAACCTGTAAGTTCTAAGTAAAATAATACATTAATAAATAAAATCACCCTGCAGTAAGGAGACAGTGCATAGTATATAAACAGTCAGTTGCCTTATTTTATATTTTTTCAAGCAATTTCTTGATTGTTTATATTTATGCCAATGTTAAGCTTTAGTGAAACTTTGGAATAAGTTAACTAATGAAAAAAAGGATTGATTTATGTGTAATATCTACATAGTCTCTTTCAGTCAAATTAAGGACTTCCGAAAGATATTTTGTGTGATAAAGAGTTTACCCTGAGTTAATAGTATACAGTTTAGAAATACAGGGACTGATTCAGATGGGGTACCTTCCTTATAAAAACAAAACCAGAAAGAAAATATATATAATAATTTTTTATGTTATACCCAAGATTCTAGGAGAATGGGGCATTATGTTTTAACCTTGTCAATCTGTATGTCCTGAAATTGTTCCCTTACTTAAGTTTGCCACTACCAAACATTATAAAATGTACATGCTAATTACCACCAAACACAGATCAATTTGATTTTGGTGGTATCACTTTGACTGTTCTTGAGTTATGTCCCTTTATAAATGGAAAAAAAATTATGAATTTGCGGTATACCTACAAGGTGGGCATCTGTTGAAACAAAACAAAATATTTTTTGTTGATAAATGAATTGAAAAATATTTCAATTTAATAGTATTTTCCTTGATCAATATCAAAGCAGTGTATTATAAATATAAAGCTCATCTAACTCTGTTAATTATTTTTTTATATATCATTTCAGAGCAAGAAACATTTAGTTGGAACACAACAACCAGCAGAGCCCTGTCCTGTGGAATATAGATTAAGGAAATACGAGCTATAGTCATTATACGACCGCAAAATTTGATAAAATTTTCGTCGTATATTGCTATCACGTTGGCGTCGGCGTCGTCGTCGTCGTCGTCGTCGTCGTCGTCGTCCGGCGTCCGAATACTTTTAGTTTTCGCACTCTAACTTTAGTAAAAGTGAATGGAAATCTATGAAATTTTAACACAAGGTTTATGACCACAAAAGGAAGGTTGGTATTGATTTTGGGAGTTTTGGTCCCAACATTTTAGGAATTAGGGGCCAAAAAGGGCCCAAATAAGCATTTTCTTGGTTTTCGCACTATAACTTTAGTTTAAGTTAATAGAAATCTATGAAATTTTGACACAAGGTTTATGACCACAAAAGAACGGTTGGGATTGATTTTGGGAGTTTAGGTTTCAATAGTTTAGGAATTAGGGGCCAAAAAAGGGCCCAAATAAGCATTATTCTTGGTTTTCGCACAATAACTTTAGTTTAAGTAAATAGAAATCAATGAAATTTAAACACAATGTTAATGACAACAAAAGGAAGGTTGGTATTGATTTTGGGAGTTTAGGTCCCAACAGTTTAGGAATTAGGGGCCAAAAAGGGACCCAAATAAGCATTTTTCTTGGTTTTCGCACCATAACGTTAGTATAAGTAAATAGAAATCTATGAAATTTAAACACAAGGTTTATGACCATAAAAGGAAGGTTGGTATTGATTTTGGGAGTTTTGGTCCCAACAGAATAAGGGGCCCAAAGGGTCCAAAATTAAACTTTGTTTGATTTCATCAAAATTGAATAATTGGGGTTCTTTGATATGCCGAATCTAACTGTCATGACTGTGTATGTAGATTCTTAACTTTTGGTCCCGTTTTCAAATTGGTCTACATTAAGGTCCAAAGGGTCCAAAATTAAACTTAGTTTGATTTTGACAAAAAATGAATCAGTTAGGTTCTTTGATATGCTGAATCTAAAAATGTACTTAGATTCTTGATTATTGGCCCAGTTTTCAAGTTGGTCCAAATCGGGGTCCAAAATTAAACTTTGTTTGATTTCATCAAAAATTGAATAAATGGGGTTCTTTGATATACCAAATCTAACTGTGTATGTAGATTCTTCATTTTTGGTCCTGTTTTCAAATTGGTCTACACTAAAGTCCAAAGGGTCCAAAATTAAACTTAGTCTGATTTCAACAAAAATTGAAATCTTGGGGTTCTTTGATATGCTGAATCCAAAAATGTACTTAGATTTTTTATTATGGGCCCAGTTTTCAAGTTGGTCCAAATCAGGATCTAAAATTATTATATTAAGTATTGTGCAATAGCAAGTCTTTTCAATTGCACAGTATTGCGCAATGGCAAGAAATATCTAATTGCACAATATTGTGAAATAGCAATTTTTTTTTTAATTAGAGTTATCTTTCTTTGTCCAGAATAGTAAGCAAGAAATATCTAATTGCAAAATATTGTGCAATAGCAAGATTTTTTTTTAATTAGAGTTATCTTTCTTAGTCCAGAATCAACTTAAATCTTTGTTATATACAATATACAATGTATATTCACTTTTTACTACCAACTGATAAATTATAATAAATAACATTCAGTGATAACAAGCAGTTTTTTTTACATCTTAATATTTTATGATGTATTTAAATGAGTAGTTATTGTTGCAAACTCCATTAGAAATTTTAATTGAGATTAGTTTTGGAATAAGGGAAAGGGGGATGTGATTAAAAAAATTGGGTTCAATTTTTCTCATTTGAAATTTCATAAATAAAAAAGAAAATTTCTTCAAACATTTTTATGCCCCACCTACGATAGTAGAGGGGCATTATGTTTTCTGGTCTGTGCGTCCGTCCGTCCGTCTGTCCGTTCGTTCGTCCATCCGTTCGTCCGTCCGTCTGTCCCGCTTCAGGTTAAATTTTTTGGTCAAGGTAGTTTTTGATGAAGTTTAAGTCCAATCGACTTCAAACTTAGTACACATGTCCCCTATGATATGATCTTTCTAATTTTAATGCCAAATTAGAGTTTTTACCCCAATTTCACGGTCCACTGAACATGGAAAATGATAGTGCGAGTGGGGCATTCGTGTACTGAGGACACATTCTTGTTTTGAGAGGATTAATATTCAACAGCATAGTGAATTGCTCTAAGAGAAAACAAAAATTTTAAGTTCATTAGAACACATTCATTCTGTGTCAGAAACCTATGCTGTGTCAACTATTTAATCACAATCCAAATTTAGAGCTGAATCCAGCTTGAATGTTGTGTCCATACTTGCCCCAACCGTTCAGGGTTCAACCTCTGCGGTCGTATAAAGCTACGCCCTGCGGAGCATCTGGTTATTAGATTAAAATAAATTACTCAGGGGAAATTAGTAATAGAAGCTATTGTAATTTTGTGGAGATATTTGAAATTTAGCAGTGAAAATATTATAGTGAAATAGACATTTTTTATTAGAATTGTTATAAATGATGCAATGAATGATATTAATAAAAATACTCATGTTTTTATTTAATGATTTATATATAGTTTTCATCTTTATTCAATGTGTTAAGAGGCATTATTATATTCTGTGCAATCAAGTTGCAGAAAGTATAATGTTTTTTTTTGTTCTGTCCTTCAGTCTATTATACCTTCTTTCCATCATTAATTTATTATTGCTAGTGACTTATTTTTTTACATACATCAAAACCACAGATAAGTACGATAATCAGACAAATCCAAAATATGGAACCATTCAAAATGTGATTAAAAAGAACATCAAGAAATGTTTCATTTTTGGATTAATAACAGGTCCAATTCTTAAAGCCCTAAATGGACCTTATCCTTTGTCTAAAAATGTCTACTCATCAACACCTCGGATGAATTCAATTATCAGAAAAAACTTAAGTTGGTAATCAAAAGAGACACAATAAAATTTAAGGGGAGTATACTAAGTTTAGTTACCTTCCTGGCTTGTAAACCTTAACCTTATATTGAATACCCTAGTTATCAATAATATTATCAGACCTGGGGTAAATTAATGTCGTTATGATTGGTTTAACATAGTCAAATGTTGAGTTCCTATGGATCTGTATGAAGTCAGCAGATTTTTTATTGGGTTCATGATGTCAATTCTACTATTAATAGTGACTTCATCTGTTACTGTTATTGTTCTGCCTTGTTTATTTTTATACAAAACAAACTTGACAGAAAGAAAACCTGTACTGATTATACATTCACTGACCACCCCCTATGGATCCAAAAAGGGTTTGTGAAATCCATAGAGGGGAGAGGGGAGCAGGAGCAAATCTGTGCTATTAAATACAATTTTGAAATAAGACGCCCTCGGTGCCTTTTTGACATAGCTTAGTTGGAATTGTTTAAATTGATTATTAGGCAAAGCAATTTTAATGTGCAATATAAGGAAGTCAATAATAGCGATTGAATCAGTGTGAGAAAAGTAAATTTTTGTTTTATATTGTAAAACATAATGAAATCTTTTTCATGATAGTTTATAAGAGTAATGAGACATAATTTTCTAGAAGCAAGGTATAAGTCTCACTGATGTAAATCATAAAACAGAAATCAAAAGAACAATGTTTTGTTTTGTCATTTCAATCTAATATGTCTAAAAAAGATATACATGTATTATACTTCGTAAAGTACATAAGCCATTGTTCAATTCTGATGTCTTTTGTTGTATGAAAATGTGGATTGCTGTTCGAGAAATTTTGTTAAAACTACAGCTACTGGTATTGTACTATTAAAAAAAAATCATCAGTGGATGTCCTAATTTTTGTCCTTTTGGTGTCATGGCAGATATTGGTAATCTGTTCACAACCTTTGAAGACGAGGATGGATTGGTGCACAACAGTAGTTCTAGTTAAAGGTTGTAAACCCTGCAACAAATGTCTCCATACTCTCTACTTTATTACGACTTGGTTCTAGGTGTAATACCACCATTGATGTCCTCCTTTTAGTCGCACTTTTCAAAAAAATGTTTTAATACTTGGTATGAGTAAACTTTTATCCGATCCAGTACCATAGACCAAATATCATATACCATTTCATTGCATATAAAAAAATTAACCAGTACTGGAAGTTAACCAATCAAATGTCATTTTTTTTCCCTATGTACACGCTTTAGTAACCATGTAACCTCAAGTTTCCAAAAATATTCTATGGAAACACCAAATAAAAAATATAATGGTGCTTCGAAACACCCAAGACATATGTTTATGACCCAGTACTCCAAGGGAATGATTTATTTCAACTCTTTTTTGTTTGCAACCGGATGTGACATACTATTATTTGGTGGATCTACTCCTAAAACATCTAGTTTCAGAAGAGTGGAGATCATAAGATTAGATGTTTTATTAAACCCTGAAAAAAATGAAACAAATTAGTTAATTTAGGCCCCAGTAGTCCAGTGGACTTTTACTTTGCAATCCTATACTGAACTGTTGAAGTAAATTTGACTTTAATAACCCATTACTTCCATGGAATATTTATGTTACATCCATGAAAAAACCGAATCAGTGAAGTTTTGGCGAGTGTCACTCATGAGATATTTACATTTCACCTCTGAAAATACTAAATCTGTGTAGGAGATATTTCCCTGGTCATTCATGGGATATTTACATGACTTCTCTGAAAATATTGAACCAATGTGAATGAAGTAGATTTGGCATTTATAGTCATCCAGGGGGTAGGTCACACGCCTGAAAATGTTGAACCAATGAAGTAAGTTTGGTCAGTCATTCAGGACTTTTGCACCTCTGAATCTGTGAGGTAACTTTAGACATAGCCATCCATGGAAGTTAACTTGCATATCTGAAAGGTAATAACTCTGAAAAGGTAATGCCTCTGGCAATTCTGGACCAAATGTGGAATTTCCGACTGTAATCGTATACCATGTATTGACGTCACGTCTGAAAAATCTTAACCTAATGAAGTAACCTCATTTATTGGATAATTAAGTTGCATCTCTGAAGAGATTGAACCAAATGGAGGAGATTTTACATTAGGCTTTCATTGGATAGTTACGTTTTATCTCCCGAAAGATGAAGAAGATTTTACCTAAGTTGTCCACGTGATATTTACATTTATATCTCTGAAATATTCAACCAAAAGGGTAGATTTTGTCTTGGTTAATCATTGGAAATTTATGTTGCACATGTTAAGAGACTGACCAAATGAAGTAGATTTTGCCTTGAGCTTTCATTTGATATATGTTACATCTCTAAAAGACTCAGCCTACTGAAGTAGTTTTGGCCATGACAATTCTTTTGATATTTACGTTCTATGTCATTCCATGTGATATTTACGTTACATGGTTGAAAATATTCAACCAATGAGGTAGATTTTTCAACCTCATTTATTGGATAATTAAGTTGCATCTCTGAAGAGATTGAACCAAATGGAGGAGATTTTACATTAGGCTTTCATTGGATAGTTACGTTTTATCTCCCGAAAGATGAAGAAGATTTTACCTAAGTTGTCCACGTGATATTTACATTTACATCTCTGAAATATTCAACCAAAAAGGTAGATTTTGTCTTTGTTAATCATTGGAAATTTATGTTGCACATGTTAAGAGACTGACCAAATGAAGTAGAATTTGCCTTGAGCTTTCATTTGATATATGTTACATCTCTAAAAGACTTAGCCTACTGAAGTAGTTTTGGCCATGACAATTCTTTGGATATTTACGTTCTATGTCATTCCATGTGATATTTACGTTACATGGTTGAAAATATTCAACCAATGAGGTAGATTTTTCCTTGGTCATTCATGGGGAATTTAAATTGCAACTCGGAAGAGACTGAACCAAATTTTATCTTATGCTTTCATTGAATGATAACTGTATATCCATGACGAGATTGAACCAAATGAAGTAGATATGATCTTAGGCTTTCATTCGATATTTACGTTTCACCTCTGAAGAGATTACCAAACCGCCAAGATTTTATAAATTATACGTCACATTTGGGTGATGTTGATTCACTGCTGTGACGCGTAGTTTGTGGTGTCCTGTCCTGCCGTTAATTCATTGGAAATTGTCCGTTGTTATTTTGCGGTTTACATGTTTGTTAAGTACTGTTATATTACTTATTAATTTTGTGTTTTTCTCTATGCTGAGTATTCTTGCGTTTGATTGTATTGTATTCCTATCACTTAAACGGTATCTCTTAATATTACCATATAAGCGGGAGGTTTGGTTGGCCATCAACTCACTATTTTTGTCTCACCTGCGACGAAATTTGCAGAAGACGAGATATAGGTTTTACTATCCGACAGCGTAAAATATTTGTTTAAAGCTTTATACTTCAGAAGGCAGAAGATCTGGATGGCTTTATCTTGTATACTGATACCTTGTGTTACGAAGTTTTCGTCTGTCATATGCCCAATGTCCTTGACCTTATTTTGTATGGTCCAGCGACTGCTTTTTTAGCTCACCTGTCCCGAAGGGACAAGTGAGCTTATGCCATCACTTGGCGTCCGTCGTCGTCCGTCGTCTGTCGTCGTCTGTCGTCGTCGTAAACTATTTCAAGAATCTTCTCCTCTGAAACTACTGGGCCAAATACTTTCAAACTTTAACTGAATGTTCCTTAGGGTATCTAATTTATAAATTGTATCCGAAGTTTTGATCTATCAACAAACATGGTCGCCATTGCTAAAAATAGAACATAGGGGTCAAATGCAGTTTTTGGCTTATAACTCAAAAACCAAAGCATTTAGAGCAAATCTGACATGGGGTAATATTGTTTATAAGGTCAAGATCTATCTGCCCTGAAATTTTCAGATGAATCAGACAACCCGTTGTTGGGTTGCTGCCCCTGAATTGGTAATTTTAAGGAAATTTTGCTGTTTTTGGTTATTATCTTGAATATTATTATAGATAGAGATAAACTGTAAACAGGAATAATGTTCAGCAAAGTAAGATTTACAAATAAGTCAACATGACGGAAATGGTCAGTTGACCCCTTTAGGAGTTATTGCCCTTTATAGTCAATTTTTAACCATTTTTCGTAAATCTTAGTAATCTTTTACAAAAATCTTCTCCTCTGAAACTACTGGACCAAATACTTCCAAACTTTAATTGAATGTTCCTTAGGGTATCTAGTTTGTAAATTGTATCCGAAGTTGTGATCTATCAACAAACATGGTCGCCATTGCTAAAAATAGAACATAGGGGTCAAATGCAGTTTTTGGCTTATAACTCAAAAACCAAAGCATTTAGAGCAAATCTGACATGGGATAATATTGTTTATCAGGTCAAGATCTATCTGCCCTGAAATTTTCAGATGAATCAGACAACCTGTTGTTGGGTTACTGCCCCTGAATTGGTAATTTTAAAGAAATTTTGCTGTTTTTGGTTATTATCTTGAATATTATTATAGATAGAGATAAACTGTAAACAGCAATAATGTTCAGCAAAGTAAGATTTACAAATAAGTCAACATGACGGAAATGGTCAGTTGACCCCTTTAGGAGTTATTGCCCTTTATAGTCAATTTTTAACCATTTTTCGTAAATCTTAGTAATCTTTTACAAAAATCTTCTCCTCTGAAACTACTGGGCCAAATACTTCCAAACTTTAACTGAATGTTCCTTAGGGTATCTAGTTTGTAAATTGTATCCGAAGTTATGATCTATCGACAAACATGGTCGCCATTGCTAAAAATAGAACATAGGGGTCAAATGCAGTTTTTGGCTTATAACTCAAAAACCAAAGCATTTAGAGCAAATCTGACGTTGTGTAATATTGTTTCTCAGGTCAAGATCTATCTGCCCTGAAATTTTCAGATGAATCAGACAACCTGTTGTTGGGTTGCTGCCCCTGAATTGATAATTTTAAGGAAATTTTGCTGTTTTTGTTTATTATCTTGAACATAATTATAGATAGAAATAAACTGTAAACAGCAATAATGTTCAGCAAAGTAAGATCTTCAATTAAGTCAATTTGACCAAAATTGTCAATTGACCCCTTAATGAGTTATTGCCCTTTAAAGAAAGTTTTTTTCACAATTTGTTCATCATGTTGACTTACTTTAAAAAATCTTCTCCTTTTAAACTGCTGTATCAATTTCAGCCAAACTTAGGCTAAATGAGTTTCAGAGTATCTAGTATAAATTTTATATTTTATTTCCTTGTATGTCAAGAAACATAGCTCCTATGGCTAAAATAGAACATAGGAGAAAATGATTATTTTTTTTGGCTTTTGAAGAAAATAGGACGATCCAAAAAACATTTAAATAAATTGAAAATCCAAAATAATCATTGATGAGAGATTTAACCAAAAGAATTAAGGTGAGCGATTCAGGCTCTTGAGAGCCTCTTGTTTAAGCAGCTAGTCAACTATATGTTGTGTATGGAATGATTGTCATTGGTACATGTTAGTCTTTCATGTTTCATCTGACCTTGATCTCATTTTCATGGTTCATTGATTAATGTAATTGTTTTGTGTTTTGGTCAGTTTTGCAAGTACTTTATGCAATAGTTCAACTATATTCGATGAATGGAATGGTTTAAAGTTGAATATTTCTGGCTAGCAGGTATCATCTGACCTTGACCTCATTTTCATTGGCCAATGATAAGTTTTTGTTTTGGTGTGTTTTTCAATTATCATAGGTAATATGTCAAATATATTTTGTGTCTAAAAAATTGTATGGTGTATTTGTCTGTCTGACAGCAATTATCTGACCTGAGTTATTTGTCTGTCTGACAGCAATTATCTGACCTGAGTTTCTATCACAATTTTAGTTTACCCTTTTTCTTATATACTTAACATAAAATCAATGGTTAGTAAAGCAGGAACGACATTTAAGCATTTGCACTCTTGTTTAAAATAACCTATACCAAGTCAGGGATATGGCAGTTGGCGTTTGTTTTTGTTGCTCTTCAATGTTTTCCTCTTATAGTTGATATTTTTCCGTCTGTTTTAGGATTGTAACCCGGATTTGTTTCCTCGACTTTTGAACACCGGTACACTACTGTTCTTTATTTATCAAATAGTCCATTTTTATGCATGTTGGCGTTTGATTTTATTGGTCCGTTGTTTTCCTCTTATAGTTGGTGTGTTTCCTTTTTAGTTTCTAGCCTAGATTGGTTTTCTCTTGATCGATTTATAATTTTTGAACAGCGGTATACTACTGTTGCCTTTATTTACATAAGGCTTTCATTTGATGAATACGTTATAGTTACATTTTAATGTTGGGTTTCTGTTGTGTCGTAGTTCTCTTATATTTGATGCGTTTCCCTCAGTTTTAGTTTGTAACTCGGATTTTTTTTCTCTATCGATATATGAATTTCGAACAGCGGTATACTACTGTTGCCTTTATATATATATAAATTACCGTGATCCCCGAAGAGACTGAACCAAATGAAGTAGATTCTTCCTTAAGCTATCATAGGATGATTACATTAAATATCTGAAAAGACTGAACAAAATGAAGTAAATTCTACCTTTTGGTAGTTCATTGGATATTTATGTTTTACCTCTGATAAGACTCGACTTAATGAAGTAGATTTGGCATAGGTCATTCATTTGATATTTATCTTTTATCTTTAAAAAGATAGAACCAAAAGATGTCATTCATGGGAAAATTACGTTACACCTCTGAAGAGACAGGTGCAAACAAAGTAGTTTTGGCCATGGTCTTTTATGGGATATTTGCATATCACATTTGGCCTTATTCATTCATTTAGGGTTTACATAACACCTCTAAATACTGAACTAAATAAGTGATTTTGGCCGAAGAAATCGTTTGATATTTTGTTACACACCTCAAAAGACTGAACCAATCATGACTGTGAAGTAGATTCGACCTTGAGTCGTTGATGTGAATCATGTGATATTTACTAATACCCCTGAAAAAAACTGTGCATATGAAGTAAATCTGGCAATTTTCATCCAGAGGATTAGTTTACTTTGCACCACAGAAAGTACTGAACAAAAGAAAATATTTAGCCTTATGCCTCGTTCACACGAGCAGTCAATTCGAATTGAATTCGAATCGAATGCGAATCGAATTCGCTAATTGCGTTCACACACTCTATTTTTTTTAATTCGAATTGATTCGAATTGGCTAATTCAAATTATCCAGTTCGCATAAGAAATACGCTTTTGTTAATTCGAATTAAAAGTTTCAAACGTCGTTTGGTCGATGCCTCTGCTGGTGGACTATTAGTCCCAGAGGGTATCACCACCCCAGTAGCCAGTACTTCGGTACTGGCATGAAAATACGGATATTTTGTGTTATTAAAATTTACTGTTACAAAATGATAGAAATCATTATAAACTAGGGAATGTATCTCCCTCATGCAAAGCTCTGATTCCTTTCACGGATTTGGCTATACTTTTTGGACCTTTTGGATTATAGCTCTTCATCTTTTATATAAGCTTTGGATTTCAAATATTTTGGCCACGAGCATCACTGAAGAGACATGTATTGTCGAAATGCGCATCTAGTGCAAGAAAATTGGTACCGTTAATTTTATTACTACCACTGGGTCGATGCCTCTGCTGGTGGACTATTAGTCCCCGAGGGTATCACCACCCCAGTAGCCAGTACTTCGGTACTGGCATGAAAATACGGATATTTTGTGTTATTAAAATTTACTGTTACAAAATGATAGAAATCATTAAAAATTAGGGAATGTATCTCCCTCATGCAAAGCTCTGATTCCTTTCACGGATTTGGCTATACTTTTTGGACCTTTTGGATTATAGCTCTTCATCTTTTATATAAGCTTTGGATTTCAAATATTTTGGCCACGAGCATTACTGAAGAGACATGTATTGTCGAAATGCGCATCTGGTGCAAGAAAATTGGTACCGTTAATTTTATTGGACAGTAAAGCGAATTGCAATTCGAATTAGAATTGACGTTAGGACGTAAAACGTTTCGAATGCGTATTAAACTAATTCGAATTAGTTAATGCGAATCGAATCCGAATTACGTGTGAACTCAGCATAAGTAATCAATGAGATACTTTTGCCACAAAAGTGAATGTGGCGGACTTGTGTTCCTTAAACGTTGATCGTAAGTACAAAGCAATGAAACAGGGGTAAAAAAGCATTTTTTTAAAGTACAAACAGCTCGAAAAAATTCTTCATACCTCTATGATGTGACAGCTGTTTAGTGCGGGCTAAATATTTTGGAATAACGAGGCGAATAGTAGGCAAGTGGCAATGCTAAACGTCCGTAGGAAAATATGTCATGTATATTCCTGGGACTACAAAATCGTTACTACAAATGGAATGTTCAACGGGATGAATTTCGGGATGTTTGTGATGCCACAGAAAAGACAGGACATGTTGGAAAGGATCAAAAACTCATTACTTTCATAGCCATCAGAGAGTTGTTGCAAGGGTTATTAAACGCGAGATTGTCGTTTTGAAACTTGACAAAAGGCCGTTTCAACATTCTCAAAAAGAAGTGACTGATTGAAAATTATTTGATTATTTTGTATGAGAAGTATAACTAGAGGCTCTAAAGAGCCTGTGTCGCTCACCTTGGTCTATGTGAATATTCAACAAAGGACACAGATGGATTCATGACAAAATTGTGTTTTGGTGATGGCGATGTGTTTGTAGATCTTACTTTACTGAACATTCTTGCTGCTTACAATTATCTCTATCTATAATGATTGCCCCAGTAGTTTCAGTGGAAAATGTTAGTAAAATTTACAAAGTTTATGAAAATTGTTAAAAATTGACTATGAAGGACAATAACTCCTTAGGCGGTCAATTGACCATTTCAATCATGTTCACTTATTTGTAAATCTTACTTTGCTGAACATTATTGCTGTTTACAGTTCATCTCTATCTATAATAATATTCAAGATAATAACCAAAAACAGCAAAATTTCCTTAAAATTACCAATTCAGGGGCAGCAACCCAACAACGGGTTGTCCGATTCATCTGAAAATTTCAGGGAAGATAGATCTTGACCTGATAGACAAATTTACCCCTCTCAGATTTGCTCTAAATGCTTTGTTTTTTGAGTTATAAGCCCAAAACTCCATTTACCCCTATGTTCTATTTTTAGCCGTGGGGGCCATCTTGGTTGGATGGGCGGGTCATCGGACACATTTTTATAACTAGATACCCCAAAGATGATTGTGGCCAAGTTTGGATTAATTTGGCCCAGTAGTTTCAGAGAAGAAGATTTTTGTAAAAGATTACTAAGATTTACGAAAAATGGTTAAAAATTGACTATAAAGGGCAATTACTCCTAAAGGGGTCAACTGACCACTTCGGTCACGTTGACTTATTTGTAAATCTTACTTTTCTGAACATTATTGCTGTTTACAGTTTATCTGTATGTATACTAATATTCAAGATAATAAACAAAAACAGTAAAATTTCCATAAAATTACCAATTCAGGGGCAGCAACCCAACAACGGGTTGTCCGATTCATCTGAAAATTTCAGGGCAGATAGATCTTGACCTGTTGAACAATTTAACCCATGTCAGATTTGCTCTAAATGCTTTGGTTTTTGAGTTATAAGCCAAAAACCACATTTTACCCCTATGTTCTATTTTTAGCCATGGCGGCCATCTTGGTTGGTTGACCGGTTCACCGGACACATTTTTTATACTAGATACCCCAATGATGATTGTGGCCAAGTTTGGTTAAATTTGGCCTGATAGTTTCAGAGGAGAAGATTTTTGTAAAAGTTAACGCCGGACGACGGACGCAGGACGACGACGGACGACGGACGCCGGACGCCAAGTGATGGGAAAAGCTCACTTGGCCCTTCGGGCCAGGTGAGCTAAAAACAACATTCTGATCAAAATGAAATATTATGGGTATTTTTTTAAATGAATCAGTCCATTAGCTACCATATCTACGGTACTTAACAGACCATATATCTTAAATCCCACCACCAAAAATTCGAACACATGAAACAGTTTATACTGTAATAATCAAGATGGTGGCAATATTGATGGCTTCCTTTTGGGAGATTTTGGAGGAACCGGCTTTTTAAGATCCTCCATATCTTTTTCATTTTGTCTCATTATATCTTGAACAAATCTCCTACACCGTGATTCCAATTTGTCAAAATGAACTTTTGCTCTCTCTAGACGCTTTATCTTTAAATCTTCAAACTTATTTGGCACTTTTTCAGCAAGGTTGTCTATATTTGCAATTTCCTTCAGTTGTCTTAATGACATGACAACCGGCCTAACCGGTGTATCACATATGACTTTAAGTCCTTGAACTTCTCCATTTGTGTCTTCGTCTTCTTTAATTTCAGACTCTTCTTCCTCGTTCGTTTCCTCTGGTTTCTTTTTAACTCTTAACATTTTCAACTGTTGGTGAAGCGGAGCTGATTTATGACGGCGGACACGTGCAATCACGGCGTCAGACGCAGGAACAACTGTAGTGAACCACTCTTCTGGGAAGTCTGATGTATCAATTCGTTCCTTTAATTTTCGATGTCGGTTTAATCCTGATAAGTCTGAGTGAGATCGGACTGTGTGCGGAGGATGAGGTTGGATAGTTGTTCTTTTTTCGTTTTCCTTTTCGCTATCTGGAGACGGAGTTCTCGTCTTCGGAATACGTGGTTCTTCTTGAAAAATTTCTAAGCTACTTTTTATTCTTACTTTGTTATGTCGCTCTTCATAAGATTTGAAGTCAGAGAGATCAGGCGTCAGTGCCCTTAAACGTCGTTTTAAAATACTGACTCTCTCAGATTCAGTCGGTTCAGCTTGATATTTGTTTAGTTTAGCTTCCTCCTCTTCGTCAGCCTCAGCTCTCTCTCGTATTTTTCTACCTATTTCCGAAGTCCTTAAAATAGCTGATAAAGTCTCGAGTTCCCTATTTAATTGTTTTATTTCAGTGTCTCTTAGAATAACATTTTTGAGATGATCTTTGCGAAGTGCGTGCAAATAACGATTTAGTCTATCTCCAAGTTTTTCATTTTCAAAATAGATATCACTATGATCTACCATAAGAAGCTGCTCTATTTGACTTCTCTTTTTAGCAGTTTTGTTTAATTTGACAAGCTCACTGTTCATCTCGATGTCTTCTCCGAGAATTAACTTCGTTGAAAGCCTGCAAGAGGAAAACATTTAATTGAATCAATATATTTTTTAAATAGTAATTTTCAAAAGAAAATATTCTCCTGATTTTACAGGTTTTACAAGTTGGACTAGAACAAACAAAGTCTATTTTACATTTGGGTTAGTGGCGCATACAATGTCTGAAGATATGAAGTTTAGCGCGCCTAAGGAGTAAGACACACCGCTGAAGATATGTTATATAAAAGTTTTGTAAAAATTAACAACTTGGTTGAATATTAAAAATTTCAAAATGATGTTTGTGATACCTTGAATTACAGTAAATGATAAAATGATTGTTTTTTTCTCGAAAAATTACATCGAAATGTTTTTATCTCGATAACTTTAGTTTAAATTTATATTTTGTTACAGTAGAACGATCCATTTTGGTTTTGACTGTACCAGTCATTGATCTTGACTAGTCAGCGTCAGCCTGAAGCCATTTGCGTTTTTTTTATTTTTTTTTATGCTGTACTAAGGAAAGATTGTTAAAGTAAAACATATCGATAAACTAAAGGCTATGAGGAAGAAAACGTGTCAAAGTACTTACCTCTAACGAACTTATCCAAATTACAAACTAAGTAATCTTAAATTCTCAAGTTTATTTCTTTAAAAAAAATGTCCAAATGGATTTTCAAATACATTTATTATTTATACATCGTTAGGTTTATATAAACCGGACTGTTATTGGGATAGATATTTTTTAATGATCTGGACAATGAGATTTGATAGATGTAAGATCTTGTTATCTCTCCTATCTTATCATGCAATCTATACTTAAACAAAACACATGAAGAAACAAATCACAATCCTCGGATTCCACCATGGGAATATAAATCTATACTTATTATATAGATAATGGTGATATATTGTCATTGGTTTAAACACAACTTGATGAATGCCGATAGCATCTACCACAAAGCATTTAAATCGCTCTTGTAAAAATGTCCTTACATTGGCATTATATATAGTACATGATTAGTGTCATGTTTAAGATGTGATTTCCAAAACGTCTTTGCATTTAATTTTCAAAGGTAAAATCAGTTATTGATTTGGGGATGTACGGTGGGCGAACGGCTGAGGCGGGCGACTGCCAAACAGTGTCCGCGTCCAGTAACATAAAATCGTTTTGACGAAATCTGTTCAAATTAAGATATGTTGTTTCATGTGAATACATGAAGGGCATGCCCGATTTTAAGTTTTTATCGTTGTTGAATTGTTGACCTTTCAAAAGCGATACTTATTTATAGCGTTGTCCGTGCAATCGCTAGTATAGATAACGCTTTGACGAAATCTTTTTAAATTCAAATTTTGCTTTTATCGTTGTTGAGTTGCCGTTCTGGAAATTTATCGGAGTTACCACAAAATTCTCTGGTTTTATATCAAATAAGGTTATAATCTCATTAACATATTTCTTTAATCATTGACTCCATGACTTCTTAGTCTTATCCATCCCAGCTGAACAAATGTGTTTGTGTGCACTTATCTACCTTCTCAAATTCCAATATTATATCACTTGTAATAAATAGATCAGTTTTACCTTTTCATTTCCGTAAACGACAAAAGCTAATTTATTTTTATTACTTGATCCTGTTTGGGGGGTTCAGATTTCCAAATATCATTTTCTTGCAGGAAAATCCGGTTTGCTGTCTATTTGACAGCCTCTTGTTTTTTTCATATTTTGACTTGTTCAAGAATTCTACCCTGGAACCGGAGCGGCCAAATTGCAACCAGCGGTCGCACGCTGATTTATCGAGGTGCCAAAATTTAGAATGCTGATTGAAATCATATTTAAACCAGAATTGACATCATTGGTTCTAAATTTATCATTTGATACACAGGCACTAGTTTATATAGGATTTTTTTAAAATAAAAATAAAAAAATAATGCATTTGTACTATAATATTGAACGAGTTTCTACAAGCTGTTTTTGATTTGACCGTTTTTAACTGCCAGAAAACACATTAAATGGAGCGCAATAAAACATTTGTCAACCAATTAAAAACAAAAGAAACTCGTTAAAATTTGCCGTGGAACGAATCGGATACCTTATGTTCTGTCTAAGCATGGTTATAACATAAGTCTAAAATAAGTTGATGCTGCATAGAGTAGAATTCTCTATAAAAGAACTGATGATGGAAGGAAATATAATAGCAAAGTAAAAAAAAATTGGTGGCCTTCTGCTGTTTTCTTCTCTTTGGTCGGGTGGTTGTCTCTTTGACACATTCCCTATTTCTATTCCCAATTTTAAAATTCAACTACTGTACCACTAGCCTGTCAACAGTGACTGATTTTACCAGTTCGAGCCCTGCGTTCTGATCCGTCTTTGTCCTTCGTGCATTATTCAACTTGTTGTGATCTATGATTGATCATGATTCTATACAAATAGATGGGGAGATGTCTCATTGGCACTCATACCACATCTTCTTGTATCTAAATCAATTGAAGTTGACGATACTTTAAAATTAGGCTACACAGAGAAACTATTATTTTTGATGTCGTTGCTTTTTTGACGACAACGAAGGAATTTTCAAAATTCAATTTGATATTCCTGTGCATCTTGCAAGCTAAACACAGTGCAACTAAAATGCAGAATGAACATCAACCCCCTAAAAAATAAATATTAAGTGAAAATGATCGAAAATAAAAATAAAAAGACATCGTACCTTAAGCTCTATAGATATTCCTGTATGCATGCAACCAGTGTAGTTATATATGTCCACTGTTTAAGTTTGTTTTAATTTTACATGAATAACATACCCTACTGGGAACTTAAGAATATATTTGACAAGTTACAAGTAGTTAAACAGTAGAGAATCAAATTACAGGATTTTGATATCGCGTTGAAGCACGCTGAGGTTTGATCGAAACAATTCGATAGACCCATTGTAATAACCTTTACATTGTTTCGTATTCAGCGATGATATCAAATTTTAATTCCTTGGTACGGATTTGTATTAATTATAATTAAATAGATAGCTGATACGTTTCTTGTAAAATACAAAGGTCAATATTTAGAAAAATAATCACACTGTTGAAGCGTTACTAAATGCATATCATTTATAAATCAAAATTTATACCCATATCTAACCAAATGTTGGTCGCGTGCAATCTCATGCAACGCCCCGTGAAAAACTTGCACATTTTTTTTATATGTTTTAACCAAAAAGGGTCGTTTTCTTGAGCCAACATCGCTATGTCGAGAAGAACACTCATAAAAAAAATATAGTTTTACTATTAAGCACGGCTTTAAAGGAACAAGATACTCGAAAAGTTTACTTAATATTGAATTAGATTCGAGATATCCGAGGGCTGGTTATAAATTCTATTGTATGAAGGTCATATCAATTATATAGTTTTTCGTTTGAATATCTTGATAAAACAATTCTGTTAAAAATGATGTACAAATACTGTTACTAATAGTTACATGAGCGAAAACATTTAAATCTAAATGTCCTCTCGGTTGCTCGAAACACCCATTTGTGTTCTTATATTTGAAATTATTTTTGTATAAGGCAAAACATTTTATGTTTGCTTTCTAATGTTTTGATTACCAGTGTACTAATGGTAGGTTTTTCCAGAAACATATTTTATTAGTATTACACACACACTGGACATAGATATAGTCTAAGCAAAATGAGGCACATTTTTTTAAAAAGAAACTTTTCATTTTCTTTAATTTCGTTATATTGAGTTTGCCTGTTTTATTTATAGTGTCACCTAAGGGTCTTATGTAGACGAAACGTCTAGCGTATACTAGTAGTACGTGGTTCATATATAGGACTGTATGTATAAGCTACGCGAATATCATTTTATATGTTTTTACCACCACTAAATCGGTATCGCTGCTGGTGGAGTATCAGTCCTCGATAATACAATTACTTCGAAATAATAAATTTATTTGTAAATGTCGAGTCAAATTTTGAAGATATTTTTACCTTTTAAAGAACATTACATGATGGAAATTTGAAAATAAGTTAGTATAATCTATTTTGGATTTATTGAACCATAAAAGTAATTTTTGACTCTTCACATTGAATAATCCGCGAAGCGGATTATGTAAAATGTGAAGAGTCAAAAATTAGTTTTATGGTTCAATAAAATCAAAATAAATTATTGCCATTCATTATAAATAAATTTCTATCAAAAATAAGGCTCAAAGAACTTTTCATATTATTTATATTAACAATAACAACGCACACACATGTTGGCGTATGAATACACAACGTCAGAGTGGGCGTGTCACCATCAAAATTGACAACATTGAAAATAAAACTAATAATTTTAACCAATCAGAAGACAGTAAAAACACCAAATTTATTTATTGTACCTTTAATTCTTAAAATACTTAATGATAAAATATAAAAGATATCAACAATGATTTAAATAAACTAAAACTAGTATCTGTACAAACAAATGCTTAACAACTTCATTTGAAATGGTTAAAGGAAATCGGTTAAAAGTGTTTGTGAGCAATATTTTCAAATATTAAAATTACAGTTCTGGATATGAATAACATATGCACCACTGGACGCTTAGTAATATATATGACATCTCAATTTTATAATATTTGCCCCTCTGATCTTTATGAAAAAAAAAAAAAAAAAATTAATTATAACAAAAATCAACGGCCAAAACAATATGACAAAAATCAAACGGCCAACGAGTACTATTGAGTTACACATTCCATTTTATTCCACTGTTTATACATATTGATAGTTTAAACAGTATTTGATTGGTTGAGACTGTCCCACGTGTCATTGAACAAATCTTCATATTCCCCTCTTAGTATCATAATATTCCCCTCTGAAATGTCGGGACTAAATCATGCGACGTTGCGTGCAGTTAATTTACATAACGTCTTAAACTTCTTATTTTCTAAATTTTCTATTTTCTAAATAGACATAGCAAATATCATTTTCTTGTACAAATTTATTCAGACGTTTATACAAAAAAAGGCTAATAATTAACTTGTTATCCGTACTGTTTATCAATGTATGTCGTGTTTAGTAATAAAAACATGCGGATAAGAAAAAGATTGTATTCAAACTAATATTTGATATTCAGAAAGTAAACAAAGCATAGGCAGTGGAATAAAACATTCATTTCCCTTGGTCTCGGGAGATATGGAGATTTGTTCAACCTCTATGCGAAAAATCATATTTCCCTAGGGCAGAGTCCTCGTGAAATATGAATATTCTTGGGTGAACAAATCTTCATATCTCCCTCAGACACGGGAAATAAATGTATATATATAGTATTCCACATTCCAAACTAAAAGACAAATTGAAAGAGTTGGTATTGCTTTGTTTCATAAAAAAAAGAATAGCCAACGTAGATACAAGTATCTTGTCTTAAGGAGGGATACTTTGTAAAGGATCTGATTCAAACAAAAAATTCTCTGAAACTGAGAGTTAGCAATATCCTTTAACTCTCCGCTATATAGATGATGTTCTTTCACTAAATAATACAAAATTTGGTGACTATGTTTAATGCATCTATCCCATCGAACTAGAGATAAAGGATACAACAGATACAGTTAAGTCACCCTCATATCTTGACTTACATTTATAAATTGACAATGAGGGTCGGTTGAAAACAAAACTTTACGACAAAAGAGATGATTTTAGCTTTCCAATTGTGAACTTTCCATTTCTAAGTAGCAACATTCCAGCAGCACCTGCATACGGTGTATATATCTCCCAATTGATACGATATTCCCGTGCTTGCATTTCATATCATGATTTTCTTGATAGAGGGTTGCTGCTCACAAGGAAGCTTTTAAACCAAGAGTTCCAAATGGGGAAGTTGAAATCATCACTTCGTAAATTTTACGGACGCCATCACAAGTCGCTTTCAAGACCGTTATTACCGTTTCACAAATGATATCGGATATGTAACTGACGTTGTAACTACAATCCCCTTCCCTTTCATGAATTTGACCTACCGAATTATACTATTTACCGGATTTTTTATCACATAAGCAACACAACGAGTGCCACATGTGGAGCAGGATCTGCTTACCCTTCCGGAGCACCTGAGATCACCCCTAGTTTATAGTGGGGTTCGTGTTGTTTATTCTTTAGTTTTCTATGTTATGTCATGTGTACTATTGTTTGTCTGTTTGTCTTTTTCATTTTTAGCCATGGCGTTGTCAGTTTATTTTCGATTTATGAGTTTGACTGTCCCTCTGGTATCTTTCGTCCCTCTTGTGGACTTTGGACAGATCAGAACCCATATTAAGAATATGGCGATGTTAAACATGTTTGTGACCGCCACTCTACGGAACACATAAAGTTGTTTAAAACACAACTATAGAACAAACTGTTAAAACCAGTAGGAGAGGATTTCACTCATCAAATCGGTACTAAGCACAAATTCAAATAACAAAAAAAGGACAAAATTCGTCATACATTATTTAAGGAATGAAGAACCGATTTAAGTTTCCTAATTTTCTAACAATGATTTGAATCAATAAACATATATTTGTTTGTGATAGCATCGTTAATTTTATTGTGCATCACTCTTTTTTTGTTGGTGAAATTAAAGGCAGTAAAAACAGTAATTAATATACCGCTGTTCAATAGTCATAAATCGATAAAGTGAAAACAAACCCGGGTTACATATTAAAACCGATGGGAACCTGACATCAACTGTAAGAGAAAAACAATAAAAAAAAAAACCCACCAGAAACACCGAACCGCAACAAAAACAAACGCCAGCATACATAGAAACAGACTATTTGATAACAATTACCATATCCTTGACTTAGTGCAGGATTTTTAAAGAAAAAAATGTATGTTTGAAAATCTATATTATAAAACAAGATTGGATCAAAACTAAATAAATCATACATGCTGGGACTTGCTGCCTTCAAAAAGATTGGCGAAAGATCCCAGAGGGACATCCAAACTCATAGATCAAAAATAAACTGACAAAGCCATGACCACAAAAGTAAAGACAAGAAGACAAACAATAGTACACAAAACACAACTTAAAAAAATAAAGACTAAGCAACACGAACCCCACCAAAGTCTTGGGGTGATCTCAGGTGTTCCGGAAGTGTGGCAGATCCTGATCCACATGTGGCACCCTTCGTGTTGTTCATGGTATTACAAACCCGGTAAATAGTCTTATTTGGTAGTTCACATTCGTAAAAAGGGAACGGGATTGTAGTTACCCAATCTAATTAAAAACCGATCTCTCATCGCTCCTGTTTTCTGATATGTCGCGTGGGAGATCTAACGAAACCCGCTTTGAGGTCACATGTGAGTTACCTCGTAGGTGTGTCTTTTTAGACCAATGAAAATGAGTCTTCCATGATCTTGAAAGTTTATCGTGAGGTAAAGGGATGTAACTCATTTTATTTACGAAGAAATCGTCAGTCAAAATAATTCATAAACTTTTTTGATTGGCTTATTGATATGTCGTCAACTCATTTGCATATCATTATAAATTTATCACTTCAATTTCACTCACATGTGACCTCAAGGCGGGTTTCGTTAGATCTCCCACGCGACATATCAGAAAACGGGAGCGATGAGAGATTGGTTTTTAATTAGATTGGTAGTTACCACACCAGAAACATATCCGGCGATATCATCTGTGAAACGGATATTCCATAACGGTCAACCAACCCGTGAAGACGTCCGTAAAACTTACGAAGGGATGATTTAAACTGCACAATTTGGAACTCTTGGTTTAATAGTTTACTTGCGAGCAGCAACCCTCTATCAAGGAAATAATGATAGGAAAACAAGCCCGGGAATATCGTTTCAATTGTGAGATATGTACTCCTTTTGAAGGCGCTGCTGGAATGTTGCTACATAGAAATGAATACGGTTCACACCTGGGAAGCTCAAATCATCTCTTTTGTCATAAAGTTTTGTTTTCAACCGACCCTCATTGTCAATTTATAAATGTATGTCAAGATATGAGGCAGACTTGGCTGTATCTGTTGTATCCTTTATCTCTAGTTCGATGGGATAGATGCGTTCAACATAGTCACTAAATTTTGTGGAGAACATAATCTTTATATATATAGCGGAAAGTTGATTCAAATGATGAGACTAACTTCTTTTGTTTCTAGTTCTTGCATGAAGTCAGTCTTAAAAGAATAAAGGAATAAGTCGACAAGAGGGGCACAGTTGGTTCCCATGGAAATGCCGATAGTTTGTGTTATTTTTTAAACACGTCCTCCAAACGAAACAAATATGTTGTCGATCAAAAAATCAAGCATCTTGATAATGTCATAATTGAGAAAGAGGTTTTAATATATCTCCCGACCGTCTTGATATGTAAAAGATGTGATGTGAATTTGTCTTTGGTCAACTTTCCACTAGAGACAAAATAACATAATGAGTATAGGGATTTTCTTTACCAAGTTTTATTAATTTTTCGGACTACAAAATCTTTGTTTTAGATGTTTTATTCTTAGTGCACTTGGAGATAAATTGGTGCTGCTGGGACGGCATCTCGTTCATTTCCATCCAACATAATTATTTCATTTAGGATATAATTCAAATTAAATGAGAGAAAATAAACTTACCATTTTCCACAGAAGATTTGAATGACAGCTTCTTCTAAATATTTATCAAGAATAATCCTGTTTTGTCAGTTGGACTGTCAACATGACAGGTTTTTACACAGCTAGCTTATATCCTATCAAGATAAGAAACTGAAATGCACATACAGCCATGTTGGATCTCTGGTGGGGGCTATTGTTACGGGGTAACATATCAAGATCATCTGTTTTAGAAACATTGTATCGATGATTTACCTTTAATCTTCTAAGAGGTTCGCTCTGTTAAGTAAATACAAATTACATTTATATACTCTTTCAATTGTCTTTTTAAAGTGTAGAAGGATAAATTAAATGACACTGTATGTAATCATACTGAATATATTGTTTATGATCTGTATGTCTTGAAAAGTGTTGTGTTACAACATCACCTTAAATGCATTTATAACTTCGCATAACTCATATTATCAAAGCAGCAACTACACTAATATAAAGTTTAATTGACCAAAAAATTCGCGAAAAATATGTAGCGGTGTTCATTTTCATTACATGCCTAAAAAAAAACCGTCTATATCATTGTCTGCAATAAAATTCCACGATTTCCCCACCAGTAAAAACAAACAATTGCAATAAAATTCCACGATTTCCCCACCAGTAAAAAGCAACAATTTCACGAAGCATGTCACTTCTCTTAAGTCAATATCGAATCAATAACATGTTGATTGATTGAAGATTGCTAAGCCTCCAGTGGCAAAAATTTCCTGCATGTTCAGGGGACAAGGCGTTACCAAAAATAAATTAGGTATTTTCTGCAATAGAGGTCGGGTAGGGATAACGGAAGGGCAATTTGGCATACAATCGGAGAATGAGAATATATTGAGTAGGGTAGGTATTTCAAATTTCTCAAAGAGTTGGCGCAAGGGTTCTAGACATGCAGAAAGCGTGGCACTCCCTTCATCCGAGGAATCGGATTTAACGTACTCATACTTCCCTCACAACCCGCAAACCGATCCCCATCAGTTTTCCTGTCGATCGAAAGAAGACCAAAAGTGACATCATTTCTTTTCCCCAGCCGTCACCCTGAAGGTCTACAACAATGTAATCAGTGATTTGCAACAAAACGAAGTGAATGGGTAGTATAAAAGATATAGTTGCTGCCATTCTTAACCTTATTTTAATTTATAAAAGCCTATCTATAATAGAAAAACATATCCAAGAATATCATGAGATATTTCATGGGTTTTGAATTAAATATCCCCAAATATTCCAAATATTTATGACATTTTGCCTTCCTTTTTATTAATTTTGTTTTCACTTCAAATAGTTTGTCATTTTCGGGCTATCGGTGGCCGACTGGTCTAATGAGTTCATCTACAGTACTATCACATGATATATCTCTAGCGAAGTTCGGATGGTTTTTTTCTTCACCAATAAAAAAGCAAACCGACCGCCACGATATATATAGTCAATAGTATTAAAAGTGATTATCAAACACCAATAATCAATGAATCTTAAAACAAAATTAATAATTGAGGTATATATTGTAAATGATGGATTTCTTTTCTTTTCTTTTTCTGACTCTTTAATGCGGCCAGCGAAATATTTGGCTCATTTTTACTTCCTGTAGTTTTGATTTCAAACAAACCTTTATAATGGTTATCCAGAAATGCGTGTTTGGTTAACTTATATGTTATTATATTCCTTTATAGTATACTTCGTGCAAATCTACATCATTCTTTAATAAAAGATTAAACTATACTAGTACCTGCATAAATTTGCGTTATTTATTCTCGGTTCCACTGATAATTATTGCAGATAGCTAAATCTATTAATCTATCATTTTCAGCTACTAGTAGTTTTATACAACGCTTTCACACTATTTATATTCTCATGCACACCTCGCATTTTCTTTTCGTCATCATTGAATTTCGTACATGTATTCTGATATACTTTGGGGAATTGAAACGCAGATATCTTATTCGGCACACTCGGTACAAGAGGAAATCTATACTACAAAATACAATATCACATCACGCAATCAGTTCATCCTACATGTATTGTATAACAAAAGCATATGATGGATTTGATTTTGAAATAAAATAAAGTAAACATTTCCGTTGAACTTTTAGTTAAAAGGTTAGAGAACGTTTAGAACGAAAGCGCAAAAATAAACTGAGTAAAAGAGGAAAAAAGTACGATACCTTAACAATAACAACATCCGTATTTAAAAAAAAACATGTATACATGCAGCCCCGAACTAAAGTTGGGGTATAAGTGGATATCGTTTCGTCCTAATAGAATGATAATTCCTGTTATTATTTTTTTCAGTGGCACTGTACTGCAATAGAAAATAAAACCATCTAAACCAATGATTGTACAGTAAATAAAATGCATGTCCGTTGTCAGTAAAATCGTGAATCTAAATAAAACCCAATCTCTCATCGCTGTCGTTTTCTGATATGTCGCGTCCAAGAGATCGGTTTTTAATTAGATTGAAGTGGTAGATGTTCGATAATCTTAGTGTTTATTGATTTTTTTTTCAGTATAAAATCAGGAGATGTATCTATGATTTTCAATTAGACAGCTACCCAGCAGGGTACAAATGATATAGCATGGGATTTAAGCAACTATAGGTCACCGTAGAGGTCTTTTGTGTTATTTTCTTTATCATCGAAGTCGATAGGTTCCTGTCACACCAATTGACGTGAATTCATGTCTTCGAGAATTCGACGCCGACCGTCTATCCGAAAATAAAGCTTTCGTCAAAGTAATCTTGGAATAATTTGATGTTTGGTCTCTACTTGAGAATGGAATTGTAGTAGGTAAGCAATACTTACATCTGCCATGTAGCCACTTCATGTTGTAGATGTCAGTCTAAAGATGGTGGTTTGTTGCTGTGGAGCGTTGAACAAAGATTTGATGATAGTCTTCATCTCTGTGTAGCAGACTGGATTTTCTTCCTGTTGTTGTTCAGCACCATACTTTGCTAGTTTATCGACTTGTTCATTACCCCAAACTCCGCAGTGTGCATGGATCCACTGAAGTACTGTTGTCAGACTTTTGATGTTGTATGAAGCTTGTTGGGGTTGAGGTAGCTTGTCGTTCTTCAAAGCTTGAAGCACAGAGAGGGCATCAGTCAGGAATACTACTTGAGTTGTGTTATCAATTTCGTTTTTGATGGAGTTTGCAGCATAGGTATGGGCTTCTTCTTCAGCTTTGTAGTTTGAACAATGTAGGCCTGTTAATTGTTATTACCTCTGATTGTTGATCTCCATTGGGGTACTCGATACTATATACCAGCCCCTCCTTTTGTTGTGGCATTTGTGTCTGACCCATCTGTATATAAACTCTTACCCAGGTTTCTGAAGGGCACTCTGAGCGAAACTGAGGTCTGGATGGTGACATTTTCAAGTTTATCCTCACACGGGTTGTTATTCATTGTGAAAGCTATGGGTTCGATATTTAGGTAGAGCTTCCTGGTGTTTTCTTTGAAGGGCTCTTGTCTCTAATGTAAAGCTGGATATTTTGAGTTTGCCTGGATAGAGCTGTTTCTCTGAGTCCGGTATTCATTGGATGGTATTGTGTACACTGATATTTTGTGGCCTGTATCATGTCTTTGCGCTCCCTTCTCTTACTTAGTGGTGGTATATTTGTTATATCCTCCGTACTCTTTTATTGGTGTTGATTTCATAGCACCTGTGATGATATGTAGTGCTTGATTCTGAACTTTGTCTAAAGTCTGATGGTGAGAATTGGATACAGGCATCCATGAGCTAGATCCGTCGTACGTTTCCTTGGTAGACAGATTTCAAGATCTTTTTAATTTGCACCCCATTTTGTTCCTTCAAGTTTCCTCATGACTGAATTTTTTGATGTTCAATTTACTCCTAGTTGGCTCCTCGGTAATGAAGGAGATGATTTGAATATTATTTGATCAGGGAATGGTCAGTATGTATACACGTTAACTCAACGAATCAATTGCATGCAGCGACGCAGGTATTGGTCACAGGGATTAGATTAGAAGTTTGTTTATCAATGTTTTTCAATTCTTTTTTCGTATTTCTTGTATATTTGTATTTCATTATTAACGTAAACGTTGGAATAATTAAATATTTCTTTGTTTTCCTAGCAATGTGCAGTTTACTATTCATATCCGAATACTGAAACTGATAGGATAGTAAAAGATTTGAAAACTGAACATTGATAATTAGATTTTAATCTGCTAACCGAGTCCCTGTTGTTGCTTCTGCTCTAGTCCACACGTTGTTTTTTTTTTTTTTTTTTTTTTTTTTTATATAAACGACATATTTTTCTATATCAGGGGCCTCATTTTAATAAATATGCTTAATCTCATTCTTACACTTAATATTAAGTTTAAGTTTGTTAGAAATTCCAATGATAATTCAACGTACAGATCTGGATTAAAATTGAGAATGGAAATGGGAATGTGTCAAAGCGACAACAACCCGACCATAGAGCAGACAACAGCCGAAGGCCACCAATGGGTCTTCAATGTAGCGAGAAAATCCCGCACCCGGAGGCGTCCTTCAGCTAGCCCCTTAAAAAATATGTGTACTAGTTCAGTGATAATGGACATCATACTAAACTCCGAATTATGCACAAGAAACTAAAATTAAAAATCATACAAGACTAACAAAGGCCAGAGGCTCCTGACTTGGGACAGGCGCAAAATTGCGGCGGGGTTAAACATGTTTATGAGATCTCAACCCTCCCCTTATACCTCTAGCCAATGTAGAAAATTAAACGCATAACAATACGCACATTAAAATTAAGTTCAAGAGAAGTCCGAGTCCGATGTCAGAAGATGCAACAAAAGAAAATAAACAAAATGACAATAATACATAAATAACAGCAGTTAACTGACATGCCAGCTCCAGACCTCAATTAAACTGATTGAAAGATTATGTCTTCATCATATGAATATCAGGCACTATCCCTCCCGTTAGGGGTTTAGTATCAAATACTATCATAAAATGTATGAGAAGAACATAACCCGTGTCATGCCAACAACTGTTTTTTTTTTTAAATAAATGTGTTTAGTTCCGATGCAAAGACCCTATCAGTAAATCAATATCAAAGCCAAAATATGCAATCTTTAATGATCTGACAACAGTATCGTAACTATATCCCTTCTTAATAAGTCTGTTTACAGGTTTTGTAAGTTTTGCGAGTCTGAAATATGAAATATAAAGTATATTAAGCATAAAATATATAAATGTACATAATGTGCAAACAAAGAAAAGAAAAAGAAACAAAATTAAGTACATATATTTTTAAATCTATTTTAATCTCATTTAAAACTCACTACTGATGCCAAATTATTTTAATAATGGTTGTGGTCAGATTACATGATTGGTCTTTATATAATTGAAAAAAAAATAATAAGGCTTACAGGGTTTATACTCCATTCGGAGGTGCTCCTACTTAAAGGAGGCTAATACACAGAAGAAGAAGAAGTAAGTTTTTGACGTCCGATATTGGTTTATAAATTATACATATGGTACTACTTCCGCCACATGGATTTAGTTTGAGTTGAACAGCAATTTCCACCTGTTTAAAGCCATAAAAGGGTATTTTAAACGCGTTTTCATAATTCAAGAGTTATACGATCCAAATAACTGACCACCATATTCTTATGCAAAATTCAGGGTGTAAAATATTGCACATAAACCAGGGGCGTAGCTCGAAAGAAACGATGTGCAAGCAACTACCGCCGAGCGTAGCGAGGCGAAAAAATTTGGGACCCTTTTATGCAAAAAAATGTTTTCTTTTCCGGTTTTCGGTCATAGGACGGTTAAAAGGGGAGCTATATGTAGATAGGACTTATAAAACATTTATGAATGTAAAACTATTAATAAATCTTCTAAATAGAGTAATACATAAACAACACATATTTGTAATACAGAATTTACTCAAAATTGTCCAAAATCTGCTCTTTGGGTCTAGGCAGAAACAAACTTCTCTATTACTTTAATTGTCAATATTCACACTGAAATGCCGATGAATATGCAGTAATGCTAGTAACTGTCGTCGTTCATTGTTTATCGTACATTTGTTTTCAACATACGCAAAAAATAATGAGACTTTCCAATACTGTTTTGGCGTGTTTGCAGGGTGATTGGCTCTGGTAGTCTGTCGACCACATCGCCTCGGCATATTTTCAACGATATCGAAGGGTTCTGATAATTCTAATGCCGATTGGTACTTCTCATTCCAAACTAATGAACTGTACACTGTAAAATGTGCTCCAAAAACTACATGTCTTAGACTGAGTATTACAAATTCAAATCTTGTAAAAGATACAAGTTACTGTCCGATTTAGTCATAACCTCCAATAACACTTTTATTTTGAAACCAAATGCCGTTATTCAATGATGTTTGTTCAATTAAAAAAGTGAAAACATAGGTGTTTCCTTTAACATTCAATCTATAAATTTTTATTTTGCCATTTTTTTTTTGCATGCCGAATCGATGTGCACGCAACTGCGTGTTAGCGTATAGGGAGCTACGCGCCTGTAAACAAATATAAAGTAAACAAGTTTATAGGCACGACCCCCTAAATGGGGAACTCTTCCCCAAATGAGTATCAAGCATACCTGTCAACATGTGACGATGAAAATGCAGGTCATGACCTGCATTGAAGAATCAAATCTCAGGTCATAACGCGTACGAACTTTTTCGAGCTGAATTTCAGTATTTATGGTACATTTTCTTATAATGTATATCAAAGATACCAAAACATCAATGCATGTTCACTTTGTTAAGTCATTTTAAATCTTATTAAATATTATTTCATTGCACTTTTAGAGATTTTCATAAATTTGTGTAACTCAGTCTTATGTGCTTTACTTTTTGAGAAAAATATACTGCAATCATCAAACACTAGAATTTCATGTAATTCTTAAATGAGGGGGGATAGGAGGGGTCCTGATCCCGAAATCCCGTACTTAAAAAAACGAAATCCCGAGGTCCCGAATTTAAATAAAGTAAATCCCGACGTCCCGAAATCCGAAAAAAAGAATTCCCGGATCCCGAAAGGGCCAATCCCGAAATCCCGAGCTTAAAAACACCCGATCCCGGAGTCCCGATAAAGGTCCTATCCCCCCTCTTAAATGTTTGAGACTATTTTTTTTTTTTTTTTTTTTTTTTTATATCTTTATTCAATTCTTCAACATATATATACAACAGATATATTACATATTACACAAAAATATCACAAAGCAATGTTTTAAGTATAATCACATATATATAATCAGCACAATAATTAGAAATTAAATGTTATGACACCTTCGGTTTCTTGTACCAGAATATTATTTTTTAAAAAGTGTTTCTCAAAAACATTTCTCATACATTTTGCATCACACAAATATTCATACAGGTAAGTTATATAATGTTTTGAGACTATTATGTAGCCTTTCCCCACAATATTTTTCAATTACCAAGGAAATTATAGTATGATAAAATATAGTAATACAGTTAAAGGAAGTATAAATGTAAAAAATAATTTTCAACTTTAAAAAAAAAATTGTTTTAAGCATACCTGTCAACCTGTGACGATGAAAATGCAGGTCATGACCTGCATTGAAGAATCAAATCTCAGGTCATAACGCGTACGAACTTTTTCGAGCTGAATTTCAGTATTTATGGTACATTTTCTTATAATGTATATCAAAGATACCAAAACATCAATGCATGTTCACTTGGTTATTATATAGAAGTCATTTTAAATCTTATTTATTATTATTTCATTACACTTTTAAAGATGTTTATTAACTTGTGTATCACAGTCTTATGTCCTTTATTTTTGTCATCATCTAAAATTTATTTTTCAAATGTATTTTTAAAAATGAGTCTACTAGCCTTTAAACATACCATGTAGAGGTATTACATGAATGAACATTCATCTCTCAATTGAAAAGGAAATTAGACTATGATAAAATATAGTAATACAGTTAAAGAAAGTATAAATGTAAAAAATAATTTTCAACTTTTTTTTAAAAATTGTATAAAGGTATAAAAATAATGAAAAGTTATTTTTCAATATGTATTTGAATTTTATATTATTATGATTTAATCTTTTTCACCCATAAAACGTAAATATAAGGAATAATTTTGAATGGTAACAAATAAGGGGAAGTAACTCTTAGTTGAAATATCTTTGTAAAACAACAGGGCAATTTATTTACGACCTAAACCTAAGGTAATTGGTGTTAATCAACAGTGTGTTTGACACCAAAGCTGTCAAGTGAAGCCATGCACTTAATGGGTCACTTAATTTGACAGTTTACATAGCTAGATGAACTGCATGTTCTTGGAAGAATTCATGCACTTAATGGGTCACTTAATTTGACAGTTTACATAGCTAGATGAACTGCATGTTCTTGGAAGAATTACGAATTTGCCGGTATTTCAAAGGAATATTGCTTATGTCATGAAAATCAATCTCAAGGCTAAGAAATACGGGTGAAATCGGGTAATTTTCGGAATTTCCGGGTTATTTTAATGACCCGGCGGGTGATCCGGGTGATCACTCAGAATTGTGAAAATCTCGGGTCACACCCGCAGAATCCGGGTCAGTTGACAGGTATGTTTAAGGTACATAAAAATAATGAAAAGTTATTTTTCAATATGTATTTGAATTTTATATTTTTATGATTTAATCTTTTTCACCCATAAAACGTAAATATAAGGAATAATTTTGAATGGTGACAAATAAGGGGAAGTAACTCTAGTTCAGTTTGTAAACCAAAATTATGGTGCAATTTATTTACGACCTAAAGCTAAGGTAATTGGTGTTAAGTAACAGTGTGTTTGACACCAAAGCTGTCAAGTGAAGCCATGCAATTAATGGGTCACTTAATTTGACAGTTTACATAGCTAGATGAACTTCCTGTTCATAGAAGAATTACGAATTTGCCGGTATTTCAAAGGAATATTACTTATGAAATCAATCTCAAGGCTAAGAAATACGGGTGAAATCGGGTCATTTTCGGAATTCCTGGGTTATTTCAATGACCCGGCGGGTTTTCCGGGTGATCCCTCAGAATTGTGAAAATCTCGGGTCACACCCGCAGAATACGGGTCAGTTGACAGGTATGATCAAGTAATAAAACTCCTTATGACTATGACATTCTTATGGGGTGAACCTTAATCTCACAAAATTGAAACTTCCAAATTAATTGTGTAAACAACACTGAATTCACACTGAGTAGAATGTCTGAGATTACTCTGATGTTCAATGGCTGTTTTGCTAGACAAGCTGGGGCAGTGGAACAGCGGAGCTCCTTATATAAGCAGATTGCATCATCAGATATTATATACAATATCACATATAAACTATTTACAGTATATATGATAGGACTCTGTTCAAATGTGCTCTTGTTAGTGTTGAGCATGTTGAGTTAACTATTGTAATACAGGATTATACTGACATATTGCATTTACATTTTGTGTAAATAACTGAATCAGATGTTTTTTTTTTGTAGAAATGGAATTGTTGGAAGAGCAACAAGAGCAAGCTGACATTAGTGCTAGTGAAGATGAGGTGAATTTACTAGGCAGTTGTACTACATAATCATAACGTTTTGCAGCAAGGACAATAAAACAAAATTTATAACATAATAAGATTGTTTAGAAATATCAACACTAGTAATACTAAAATTGAAAGCATTTTGATAAGTATAATATAAATATAGATTATCGTGGGTCATCTCATGGAGATTGATTTTCTCACTTGAGCTGGTAGACAAAAATGTGAGAAAATCAATCGAGTTGAGATGATGACCAATGATAATCTGTTTATGGCTATTTTACCTATGGTGGCGTTGATAATATCAGATTATTACATGGCATTTTTCATATCGCATGTATTATTAGCCCTAGGTTCAATATCAGCCCAAGAGCCGCATGGCTCGAGGGCTGATATTGACCGAGGGCTGATAATACATGCGATATGAAAAATGACATGTTATGATCTTTTTATCATATGCTTCAACAGTACAGAAAAATAACAGATTCATATATTGATCCTTTTATGTGGTTCCTGAAGTTCACGGCCTTTGGGCCCAAAATTTGATACATTCAATATGAAATCTTTCTATCATATGCCTCAACAGAGAGAGAAAAAAAAAACTATTTTAATATGGACGAATCAACAAAAAGTAATTCAACAACATACATAATGATCATTGTTTGGAAAAGTCAACTTTTTAAAGAAACTTTCTAAATTATGTTTCAGAAAAACTTAAAAAAGGCATTTATTGAATAATTTTTATTTTTTATTTTACTTTTTTTTTTTTTTTTTTTAAACAATATACTTTCCAGTATTCAAATAATTGTTTTGTGCACTACTTTGTAATGTTTTTCACTGCAAACGTAGCATTGAGGTGTATTTTCCGGAATAGGCCGAGTATTACCGGAATGCCATGTGATAACGTTACGGAAGGCATGTGATAACAATCGAAGCATGTGATAAACTTTTCATATCAGCCCGCTAAGCACCAATTCGAAAAATATGGAATTTACGTCAATTTAATGCTATTATCATACGGTAAAATTTATATGTTATTTAGTCTAAGTATATGATAATTTCATTTACAACCACATGTGTGCCCTTTAATATAGTTTCTAGCAATAATTTTTCATATCACTCTACTGTGCTGATAATGGAAATTATCAGTCAGTAAGATCAAAGAATAATTTCATAAAATAACCAATATACAAATTATTTACATTGTGACACCATGGTAATAAAACAGACTTAAGTAACATAATAAAACTTGTCACTTCTATTAAAAAATTACCAGATGCTGAGGTGTGTAACAAAAACAAAGATGAAAAAATTAAATTGAAAATCTTTGTCAAAAACATATACTATTTAGTCACATATATATATATATATATATATACAAAAATCATTTAGAGTTTTTATACGACCGCAAAATTTGAAAAATTTTTCGTCGTATATTGCTATCACGTTGGCGTCGTCGTCGTCGTCGTCCGAATACTTTTAGTTTTCGCACTCTAACTTTAGTAAAAGTGAATAGAAATCTATGAAATTTTAACATAAGGTTTATGACCACAAAAGGAAGGTTGGGATTGATTTTGGGAGTTTTGGTCCCAACATTTTAGGAATAAGGGGCCAAAAAGGGCCCAAATAAGCATTTTCTTGGTTTTCGCACTATAACTTTAGTTTAAGTTAATAGAAATCTATGAAATTTTGACACAAGGTTTATGACCACAAAAGAAAGGTTGGGATTGATTTTGGGAGTTTTGGTTCCAACAGTTTAGGAATTAGGGGCAAAAAAAGGGCCCAAATAAGCATTATTCTTGGTTTTCGCACAATAACTTTAGTTTAAGTAAATAGAAATCTATGAAATTTAAACACAAGGTTTATGACCATTAAAGGAAGGTTGGTATTGATTTTGGGAGTTTTGGTCCCAACAGTTTAGGAATAAAGGGCCCAAAGGGTCCAAATTAAACTTTGTTTGATTTCATCAAAAATTGAATAATTGGGGTTCTTTGGTATGCCGAATCTAACTGTGTATGCAGATTCTTAATTTTTGGTCCCGTTTTCAAATTGGTCTACATTAAGGTCCAAAGGGTCCAAAATTAAACTTAGTTTGATTTTAACAAAAATTGAATCCTGGGGGTTGTTTGATATGCTGAATTTAGAAATGTACTTAGATTTTTAATTATTGGCCTAGTTTTCAAGTTGGTCCAAATGGGGGTCCAAAATTAAACTTTGTTCATCAAAAATTGAATAAATGGGTTCTTTGATATGCCAAATCTAACTGTGTATGTAGATTCTTAATTTTTGGTCCAGTTTTCAAATGGTCTACATTAAGGTCCAAAGGGTCCAAAATTAAACTAAGTTTGATTTTAACAAAAATTAAATTCTTGGGCTTATTTGATATGCTTTATCTAAATATGTACTTTGATTTTTGATTATGGGCCCAGTTTTCAAGTTGGTCCAAATCAGGACTCCATATCAAGTATTGTGCAATAGCAAGAAATTTTCAATTGCACAGTATTGCACAATAGCAAGAAATATCTAATTGCACAATATTGTGCAATAGCAATTAATTTTCAATTGGAGTTATCTTTCTTTGTATAGAATAGAAGTTGATAATATATGTTGGAAATTTGCCAGACATGACTATGATGTCATTTTCTATTTTTATTTGCCAATAACTTTATGTAAATAACTTCATTGGAAATTTGCCAATATAAAATGTTGCTGATGAAGCTTTTTTTCCTTATCTTATCTAAAATGTTTTTATACAATAAACAATGTATATTCACTTTTACTACCAACCAATCTTTACCATTCAGTGATAACAAGCACTTTATTTTACATTTTAATATTTTATGATGTATTTAAAAGAGTAGTTATTGTTGCAAACTCCATTAGAAATTTGAATTGATATCAGTTTTGGAAAAAGGGAAACGGGGATGTGAAAAAAAAAGGGGGGGGGGGTTTAAATTTTTCTCATTTTAGATTTCATAAATAAAAAGAAAATTTCTTCAAACATTTTTTTGAGAGGATTAATATTCAACAGCATAGTGAATTGCTCAAAGGCAAAAAAAATATTTTAAGTTCATTAGACCACATTCATTCTGTGTCAGAAACCTATGCTGTGTCAACTATTTAATTTTAGATTTAAAAAGTTTGAAGAAGAAATCTTTAATTGATTTGTAAAATCTTGACATTTGTTTTGTGTAAAAAAAAACATGTAATGTCAAAAATTTGATCACAATCCAAATTCAGAGCTGTATCACGCTTAAATGTTTTGTCCATACTTGCCCCAACTGTTCAGGGTTCGACCTCTGCGGTCGTATAAAGCTGCGCCCTGCGGAGCACCTGGTTAAATTTCTATAACTTCAGTTTGTTAATGAATTATTGATGCAGCATTTCTGCTTTCCTTGTATAAAAGCTTTGTTTAAATGGAATAACCATGATAACTTTTGAAATTGAATCACAATTTCCTTATCTGGGTGTGAGTAGGTAGGTCATACAACATTGTGAAATAAAAAGATATCATCAGCTTGTTAAAAATAAGTATTACTTTATAATTGGGATACAATTTTTTTTCTGTACATTTTCATACAAAATAGAATTATAGGTCATATGATATGAATTATACTCAGAAATTTAAATCCTATATTGACTCAATTTGTTATCAATCTGTATTTATGTACACTATTTTATTACTTTATTTTCTAATTGACAGGATGGAGATGACAGAAATCATCTTAAGTTGTTGGATGCTATTTCCTCTTTGGATGGAAAGAAAAAGTATGGAGTTTATTAATATTCTTAAGAGTTATTTTCCTTATTTTGTTAAGGTTGATTAGAATTATAGTAACATGCTAAAAACTTGAAGGGTTAATGTATAGTCAGAAAATTTGACAAAACTTAAATTAAAGGAACAACGGATCTTCATCTATGAGTCATTTAGATCATGTCTGTAATTTGTTAGAATATTCGACCAGTAATTATTTTTTACATCAATAAAACAGGGACTTGTCTATATGTTAAGGAGAGCACAATAGGTGACATTAAGTAATGGATCATTCTATATAAATTGTTTTGCATGCTTTATGGCCTCTAGCAGATGTCAATCTAAAAGTTTTCAGAAAGGAATTCCTAGCGGTTCTAACTAGTTTTACATGAATAATATACAATTCAAACCTCAAACCTATACATGGTACAGTTTGTACAGATAAGGTAATGAAGGTAAACTACCCTTTAAGAGTAGACTCCAATAGATAACCTATCTATCTGTCTATAGGACTATAAAGCTACTTTGAAAGGAGGATAGTATACCTTACCTAATAATGACTTAACATTTCAGTTAGCAAGCAAGCTAACCAAATATAATACCTTTACCTACACACTCAATTCAATCGGCTGTAATGTTTTCCAATACTAGGGGGAATATGTCTTAGCGCAACAGCACATACATTTTTGTTTACATACCATTAAAATCATTTAAATAAGCCGCAGGTTTTTTTCTCTGTCTTTGTCCCTGCGTGTTATACTCAGGTGCGCTTATATATTATATATTATATATATTAGGCCAACTAAAATTAATTAGTAGATTTTCATCCAAATTTTTGAAAATAATGGGGCGGGTGGGAGGATTTTTTTTTTAAATTTTATTTCATATGAAACCCTTTTGTGACGAGTTCTTCATATATGCAAGTGTAATAATAAGCTTATATCATGTATACACAAGTATGAGGAATCTTACATAATATTTCAAATCCTTAAATAATTATATCTAATTGCGGCTTTAAAAACTTAACAACAAAAACGTGTGAGAAATACTCTCTTCAGTTAGACTACATGTACCTACACAAAATGTATTTTGGTTTCTAAACAATGGTTTGTATTACCATAAAATGAAGCAAATGCATTGGAATGCAACACAATTATTATGAGTACAGAATAAAATAGAAACTCAGAGAGTGTTGACAATAATAGGATTGGTACTTTATATGCAAGATGAAAATATAATTATCATGTAAAACATGAACTTAATAATAAAAAAAAAGTTGTTGTTTACCTAATGAGTCTTTTTGGGTGTATTTGGACATTTGCTGTTTGTCAACATAAAAAGACAGCCATGGGTAAAATCAAAGGGCTTGCATAAATAAAATGCGTATGTTAGTCGACTTTTTAAATTCAACTAGAACACACCCGTGATATCACAGGTCCGTGACTGAATTAAAGTATACAACTATGCGCAAGCCTTATTTTAGTATTAGTATTGTCATCTGATAAAGTCATGTCGATTATAAGATACACAGTTTTTCTCTGCTTTCAAGTCTTTCTGTTTAAACCCGTTGAACTGGAAGTTATCAGTTATTGGTAATATTGATTATTTTGAAAACAAAAGGTCCTGGAATGGAGTATTTTTTAATCAACAGCATTGTCCTATATAAGTTATAAATAAAGTTGAATTCTTTGCTTTGCTGTTTTACGTCATGCCCACTAACAAATTGAAAACTGTACCTATACGCCTTGTTTTTAGTCCAGAATTTAAGTATTCGTATTGTTATCTTAGAAAGTCTTACTGATTAAAATACTACAATAGGTAACAATTTGACAATTTAGTAGTGTCAACCCTGTGGTTATGACCCGTGTATATAGCATATTAGTCCTGAATACAACGTTTGGTGGTGCGCCTGTCAGATGCGGAACGTACAGATAAGGTAATAGGTAACAGGTGAATATACTATTGGTATCGGTAGCGGACTCGACCCGGAACTTCTTAATTATTGGCAATATTAATTACGTGGAAAACAAAAGGGCCTGGAGTGGTGTAATTTTTAATCTACACCTTTGTACTATATTAGTTATATATAAAGTTGAATTCTGTGATTCGTCGTTTTAACGTGATGACGGCTGACAAATTGGACCTCGTAATTTTAGTATTTTAGATAAACGGTCATAAATCTGACAAGTTCGTGCTTGTGTTTCAATATCTATAATTCAGTCATGTTTTCTGTATCAATGGTTTCCACGAATCTTGTGCTTTGGGTATCATTTACAGTTTAAATTTCCTGAGACAAAGTCATTGCATAAATAAAATGTCCGCAGTTTTCTAATCACAGAAATTTGTGACATACCGCGATTTGCAGTCTTGGAAACAGCGTTTTTCTCGTAACACCAATATTTCATGTCATTCTCGTTATCAATCTTTACTCTCGGAAGATGATTTTGTCATCATAGAGCAGCGGAAAGGTCGACTTAATCATTTTGGTTAGATTTACTCGAGGTACAAAACCGAAATTTGAAACAGGAAGCATTGAATGAAACAAAATTTTAACGGTTACCGGTAACGGGAATGAACAAAATCCGGAAATCGTAAATTTTATAAAATAAAAAAATTCGGGGCGGGGCGATTTTAGAGGGGCGGGCGGAGATGAAAATCTATCAATTAATTTTAATTGGCCTTACCAGTACATATATTACCAGTACATATATTACCAGTACACATATTACCAGTACATATATTTTAGGACAAAATTACATGAGAGAACAGTTCATGCTTCACAGATATCTGAGTTCAATTTTAAGGCACAGACTGGTAAGTTTATATAAGTAACAATAATACAAGTGCTATGGGAATGGGATAACAAGATTCAAGGATTTCATGGTATGGGAAATACAACAAATTTTACTTGAATTAGCATAGTTTTCTCCAATTACAGAATTTAATATGGATGGAAATATGTATATTAAGGTATCTTTTTTGTTGAATACTGACTCCAATTTTTTTTTAACATACTGTGTTCCATTTAAAATATAATAATATTTAATTCTTAATGTATCTTGTTAATTGAGAAGATCAATTTTTGTTTACTTTCTTTTATAAAACACTTATCTTAACTATGAAACAGGAGAGATAATGTCACATGTTTTTGTAGTTTAGTGAAAAAGTCAAAAAAATTACCATATTATTTGACAAATTGTAAAAAGTCTTCTCTTAAACTTGCATGAACTTTTTTATTAATATATACATGTAAGCCTCAAATCTATGTCCGGCCTCAAATCTATGTCCTTTCCCCAAATCTATGTCCTTTTTTAATATTGCGTCATAGATGTTCCAAATCTATGTCCTGTATTGTCTCAAATCTATGTCCTTTATTTACCCAAATCTATGGCCATTTTTGGCTCCAATCTATGTCCTTTCATCGACGTAAAACATAACAAAACGTCATCAAGTATATGCCGTCATTGCAAAAAAGGAATAATGGCGGAGCAGGACACTATTCCAAATGAAGGATACACTATATCAAATAAGCGCAAAAAAAGGTATTTCAAAGGATCCAAATCCAGAATCGTTTTTGGCGGATATGCCGTACATTGTACAGATTGCAAAGGCCAAAGAAGAACATCACAATTGGGGAGCAAAGGAAATTGCAGCATAAAACATTGTTTCAACAATGATTTTTTTCTTTTTTATTTTAAAAAAACATTTTTTTTTCAAATGCGTACAATAGCAATGAATATGATATCACAAAATTAAATATTTTGGACTTGCATCTTGCCAACTACACCGATTTTCCAATGAGGTACGAACATCGCGCGTAACGTCTCTGTTTTCTGACAATTATCAGGATATTTTCACTCCTACTATTGGGGAGTATTTGCAATTCAAAACAAATCCAGCTATGAACAAAGGGACGGCAGTGTTTACATCCGGTTTCTGGAGAGAAGGAATATGCCAAAACATAAAAAAGGATCCTTCTCGGGGAAAGATTTTTGTTATTAAAGACATAATTACAAGTTTTACATTTGAACTAAATAGATATCAGCTAAGACCAAACAATTGATTTATGCTCTATTGTGATTCACAAATATTGTAATTAAAAATATAGAGCACGTAACTTTTATTTTTATCAATTCAGAATGATTTTATTGATATTTAAAGTAACATATAATAGATAATGTGGTATGAATGTAAATTTAACAGCAATATGAGAGAATTTAGAGACAATTGAAGAACGCATAAGTTGCATAAAAATAGTAATTCTTTACTGTCTTTTTAGTTAAAAAAAAATGTGTAGTTTAATTCTTCAAGACGGCATACAATAATAACACACACATGATTTTAACCACAAACATGGAGAAATTACTGTATAAAACAAAAATCATACAAGACCATACTTAAGAAACAATATTTTAAATCAGGGACTTTCTTAGTCTCTGTTTAAATACAAGCGAAATAATCTAGCTAGTATAAAAAAGAAGATGTGGTATTATTGCCAATGAGACAACTATCCGCAAAAGACCAAAATGACACAAACATTAACAACTATAGGTAACCGTACAGCCTTCAACAATAAGCAAAGCCCATACAGCATAGTCAGCTATAAAAGGCCCCCGATAAAACCATGTAAAACAATTCAAACAAGAAAACTAACGGCCTCATTTATGTAAAAAAAAATGAACAAAAATATAACACATGAACAAATGACAACCACTGAATTACAGGCTCCTGACTTGGGACATGCACATACATAAATAATGTTGCGGTTAAACATGTTAGCGGGATCCAAACCCTCACCCTAATCTGGGACAGTGGTATAGCAGTACAACATAAGAACGGAAGATTTACTGATACTTGAGCTCTTGTACACACACGTAAAACACATACCACCTATGGAAAATGACTTAATAAAAAAAAACTATAAGGCCGAAATTATTAGACGGGCATAAATTTGCGCATGGCTAAAAAAAAATTAAACATTACACAGTTTTAAAGACTTTTCTTTCATAACGGACATAAATTTGAGAAAAACGTCACAATTTAAAATCGGCCACATATTTGAGGTCGAATTATTTTTTTAAGGACATAGATTTGCGAATGACGTTATGATTAAAAATCGGCCACAGATTTGAGGTCGAATAATTTTTATGGACATAGATTAGCGATTGACGTCACGATTGGGCATATATTTGAGAAACGGACACAGATTTGAGGTCGTACATAGATCTGAGGTTTACATACATATAATCAATCATTGTGATTTTTTTTTCAGTGTCTAGTAAAATTAACATCTCTGAGTTGATGGGAACTCTGTCATCATCCAGGATAAAGAAACAGTTAAAATCTGTAGAAGGCAGCAAACAAGTTGTGTCTGTTCCATTACCTAGACACCAAAAAGAAAAGGTAAACATGTTTACATTTCTGTAGATTTATTCATTTTTGTGAGTACCAAATTTTGTGGATTGAGGAAAACTTGCATATTCATGGATATTTAATTTCGTGGTTTGGGCAAAGTCTGCATACATTCCTTTAGACAATTTGAAATTTGTTGCACATTTAAATTTGTGGCTCATCTGTACCTACAAAAATCCACGAAAAATTAGTATCCAAAGATTATTAATAAATTCACAGTATATATTTGAAGTATTGGAAAAGATAATGAAATAATGATATACAGCTAAGGAGATGTGGTATGATTGTGGATATAAACAATTATAGGCAACCATACAGCCTTCAACAATGAGAAAAAACCATACTGTACAGTCGGCTATGTGCCCATGAACAATAAAGACACAAAGTACAGATCTGAGAGAACTCACAGCTACTGACAGCTAGTTTAAAGCTAATAACAACTTATGAAAAAATAATGTATCTAAGACTAACGATTCTCTTAACATGATATATATTGTTAAAAAAAAAATCTTTTCAAACCTACATCTTTAAAGTATGGTTAAGTAAAAATGATTTCAAATTACGAAATGTAGTGATGTTGTTGACTTCAGATAAGGATTATTCAGTAGTTTAGGATTATTCAGTAGTTTATGTATTGTGTAAGTTTCGTAAATATCTTATTTGTATATTTACAGCTAGAGAGAAGTGTAGCATATGGTCAAACGAAAGAAGTTGTTGATAAATGGGACTCAATTGTACAGAAGAATAGAAAAGTTTGTATACATGTTTATTGTTGTCATGTTCATACCTGTCATGATTTTATAAGGAGGGTCGAGAGCACTTTCTATTGAATGCCACCATGCATTACAGTATATTTACTACATGTAAGTCTGTGTACATTTTCAGACAAATGTAAAAAATTATATCTACCACCGATAAAATTTAATTTGCAATGCTTTCTCACATACCTTTTACTTAACAAGAGGCTCTCAAGAGCCTGAATCGCTCACCTTAATTCTTTTGGTTAAATCTCTCATCAATGATTATTTTGGCTTTTCAATTTATTTAAATGTTTTTTGGATCTTCCTATTTTCTTCAAAAGCCAAAAAAAATAATCATTTTCTCCTATGTTCTATTTTAGCCATAGGAGCTATGTTTCTTGACATACAAGGAAATAAAATATAAAATTTATACTAGATACTCTGAAACTCATTTAGCCTAAGTTTGGCTGAAATTGATACAGCAGTTTCAAAGGAGAAGATTTTTAAAAGTAAGTCAACATGATGAACAAATTGTGAAAAAAAGTCTTTAAAGGGCAATAACTCCTTAAGGGGTCAACTGACCATTTCCGTCATGTTGACTTATTTGTAAATCTTACTTTGCTGAACATTATTCCTGTTTACAGTTTATCTCTATCTATAATAACATTCAAGATAATAACCAAAAACAGCAAAATTTCCTTAAAATTACCAATTCAGGGGCAGCAACCCAACAACAGGTTGTCTGATTCATCTGAAAATTTCAGGGCAGATAGATCTTGACCTGATAAAAATATATCCCCATGTCAGATTTGCTCTAAATGCTTTGGTTTTTGAGTTATAAGCCAAAAACTGCATTTGACCCCTATGTTCTATTTTTAGCAATGGCGACCATGTTTGTTGATAGATCATAACTTCGGATACAATTGACAAACTAGATACCATAAGGAACATTCAATTAAAGTTTGGAAGTATTTGGCCCAGTAGTTTCAGAGGAGAAGATTTTTGTAAAAGATTACTAAGATTTACGAAAAATGGTTAAAAATTGACTATAAAGGGCAATAACTCCTAAAGGGGTCAACTGACCATTTCCGTCATGTTGACTTATTTGTAAATCTTACTTTGCTGAACATTATTGCTGTTTACAGTTTATCTCCATCTATAATAATATTCAAGATAATAACCAAAAACAGCAAAATTTCCTTAAAATTACCAATTCAGGGGCAGCAACCCAACAACAGGTTGTCTGATTCATCTGAAAATTTCAGGGCAGATAGATCTTGACCTGATAAACAATATATCCCCATGTCAGATTTGCTCTAAATGCTTTGGTTTTTGAGTTATAAGCCAAAAACTGCATTTGACCCCTATGTTCTATTTTTAGCAATGGCGACCATGTTTGTTGATAGATCAAAACTTCGGATACAATTTATAAATTAGATACCCTAAGGAACATTCAGTTAAAGTTTGAAAGTATTTGGCCCAGTAGTTTCAGAGGAGAAGATTCTTGAAATAGTTTACGACGACGACAGACGACGACAGACGACGACAGACGACGGACGACGACGGACGCCAAGTGATGGCATAAGCTCACTTGTCCCTTCGGGACAGGTGAGCTAAAAATGCATGAATAAACATTGAAAATAGGAATCAGCTCTCCATTTATGTTTCTTCACTTCTATGAAATGATACTTAACTTCGTGAAAAAAGGACAGTTGATAAAGCCCATTTGGTTTGCTATGCGATTTGATTTATATTTATATGGTAAGCTTTCAGTATCTTTTGCTGCAGGCCACTCTATTTTTGCAGGTTGAATTTTTTTGTGTCAATTTATTGTTTTTATTTTTAAAGTTTGATCATCAGCATAACCCTTTTTCTAGTAGAAGTAAATGTAACACCAACTTAAAAAATATAGGTGTGAATATATTTATTACATTGCCTCAAATGTTTCATGTTTATTGTTGCAGACTTTTTGTCTACTTCTTTTAAGTTTTTTTGTCTTACTGAGTTGCTGTTTAATGCATATACCTGTCATTTCCTTTTATCCAAATAAAAATTGTTTAAGCAACTTAATTTATTATGTTATATTACAGGCAGAACAGTTAAAATTTCCATTAGAAAGACCTGTACTAAAACTTCACACAACAGAAGAGCAAGCCAGAGTCATTAAGGTAACCTTATATAATCTGTATTGCTAGCTGTTAAAATTCAACAAGATGAGGGTCATTGTAAAACATCTGCTTCTATTTTATGTTTATTTGTACTATTTTTATGCCTCTGCCATAATCTTGCATTTCTGTATTTCATTCATGTACCAGAAATTATAATGGATGGCTGTTTAATGTTAATTGGCAAATTAAAAGTATATTCAGGATGAGAACACACGAACATGATACCCTTATTTGTACAAGATTGACATGATCAGCAAGATTTTTTAAGATAACAGTCTGCAGGAAGACATGTCACTCTACCTGGACACATTTTCCTGACACCAGTCTACCAGTCTTAACTCTTACTCCATAATTCTGCGTGCTAAGTTGGTCAAGCATATACCAATTTTAAAGCCTTTGGTTTCCACCTGTGTGACAACCCTCACTATTAAATAATTTATGAAGACTTAATATAGTTATAGAGACTTAAGAAAAATTATGAAGAATTTATATAGTTATGAAGACTGGAAACAATTATGAAGACTTATGACAGATATGAAGACTTAAGATAGTTATGAAGACTTGTAATTTTATGACGACTGATTAAATTAATATGATATATGATATATTTTACAGCCAAGGTCTTCCTTAGAGATAGAAGTGGCATCTTTACTGAAGGGGAGTGAAAATGTTGTATCAAACACACATGAACTTACACTAGCTGAAGAAAAGGCACTGCAAGCTATGAGTCTTGAAGAGGTAAGGTTTTACCACTTAAAGCTATGAGGCTTGAAGAGGTAAGGTTTTTCCACTAAAAGCTATGGGTCTTGAAGAGGTAAAGATTTACCACTTAAAAAGCTATGAGTAGGTTTTAACACTTAAAGCTATGAGTCTTGAAGAGGTAAGGTTTTAACACTGATAGCTTTGAGTCTTGAAGAGGTAAGGTTTATCACATTAAAGGTATTGATTATTTTGAGACTTTAAATGAAAAAGATAAGAAAAGACCCTTTAAGCTTCGAGTGATAACATTTCAAAGGAATAAAGGATTATATATGGCCGAAAAACTTTCTACTTAAAATATTTTTTTCGGTTGAAAAATATTCTACAATTAAGATGATCTGCAAACAAACAACAAAGCTTCATATTTTAGGTTGCATTTTATAAAATATTGGGAGTTGTTTATAATGTAATTTCTGTAATATTTCAGGCAAGAGAAAGACTTGCTGAATTAAGGAAGCACAGGGCTTTGTTATCATATAGAGAAACAAAAGCAAGATGGCGTAATAAAATTAAAAGTAAAAAGTAAGTATGTGAAACCTTTGAAGATCCCTTGAATATCATGATCAAATTTGTATCTTTTTAATGGATATGGAAGATCAAGCTACTTTCCATATTCACTGAAAAGGCATTGGTTTTTTTTCAAAGTTTTTTTTTTAAATAATGAATGATGGTATCTGAATTTCTGAAACCTGTAAGTTAAATGACTCAAATAAATCTTTTTTTTCTGCTCTGATTCCATTTTCATGGCTTAAACATGTAATTTGTGTTGTTGGCAAACAAAAAATTCCTACCTACTTACCCAACACTACAAGGCATTGAAGGGTAGAAACATTAAACAAAGATTTTTTTAAGGGTGGCCCAAACTATACATTAATCTTGTATTACCCATAAATATAACTATACACTAGTGTTATAGAAACGCGACTATCCATCTGTTTGTAACCTCATGTATGTGTTGGAGAAGTTCAGTCTCATATTTTATAGATGTTGTTGTTAGATTACTAGAAATTTTGAACCAAAAAAAAAACAGATTCAATTTCAGTATTTAATATTCCTATGAGGATTAAAGCTTGAAGGCATCATATTGATTCATTTTCACTCCAATCTTCATCAGAAATAAACATCTTTGAAGAAAACTTAAAGGTTCCTGTATGTCAAAGATCAAGGCACATCATGTTTGAGAGAACTAAAGCTTGTTAGCAACTTGGGCTTAAGTTTTCCATCCATTTAATCACTAAATAACTACACAATTATGTATTTAGAAATTGGAATGTGGAAAAATAGGAATTGAGCTAATATGCAGGAATATGAGTCGCCTATTTAAACAAGTTTTCTTTTATCATACTCAGGAGTGACATTTATTTTTAAGATGGCTTCAGAATTTCAATAAAAATTTATTTTTCATGCACATCATTACAGATATCATAGAGTATTAAGGAAAGAAAAAATGAAAAATGAGAAGAAATCATTGGATGAATTGGCAAAGACAGATCCAGATGCTTACATGGACAAAGTGACAACTGCTGACAAACAAAGAGTAGAGGTGAGAAGACTTCTAATTCAACATAATTTGTAACGTTCATTCTGATTGGATAACGTCACTAATTTTCATGGCATCAATTCACAATTGAAAATGTATGCGCAAGTGCAAAGGACAAATTTTAAGCACTAACATGTCACCAGTAAACTTAATATGTTACCATCTAGTTAGAGCTTAAAATACAATACAGTTATCTCCTAAACAGAGTCAGGGGCATAGTAGTTGTTGTTCTTTTATTTAGATGATTTGAGTAGAATTTGAACAATATAATAGTTATTAGAAGTTTGTAGCAACTTTATGTACGATAACACATGACAACTTTGACTTGTTTCATTATAAACTTGAGTTATGTCCCTTGTGGTGTAATGTAATTTTGATGTTTCTACCAGTAAAGTTTTAAAGCCTTGACCAAATCATACTAAATTCAAAAATTATTGTATTTTGCAGTTGTAATATTTCATTATGTGGACAGAGTCAAATAGGAAGTTCTTTTCAGTATCTAAAGTACTGTTGAATGAAGTCCTTGCAAATTTTCAGTCACTTTTTAAAACTTTTATATAATACATAGATATAAGAAGATGTGGTATGAGTGCAAAGAGACAACTCTCCATCCAAGTCACAATTTATAAAAGTAAACCATTATAGGTCAAAGTGCGATCTTCAACAAGTAGCTTTGGCTCACACTAAACAGCAAGCTATATAGAGACCCAAAAAAGGACTAGTGTAAAACCATTCAAACAGGAAAACAATTGGTCTATTCTATATAAAAAAAACGAGAAACACTTTTGAACCACATCACATACATACCATTCATGGTTAAATTCTCCATTTAGCATGTGACCTGATTTGCATATTCCTGTGATGTGATGGAAGAAGATATCTTTTTCTGTGGACACATTATTCTTTCATTTTCAAATATTAAAGTAAAATGTTGAAAAGTGAAAAAAAAACCATTTTAACTGTTACTGTATATCTAATATATTCTGACTTGAAAAGAAAATTCTATATATAACATTTCATGTGAAACAAAAAAAACCCAGACTGAATGCATGCTCTGACATTATTCGATTTTGAGAAGTTAAATTATTCTATGACCACATTGTTAGTAAATGGTACCTTCAATGTTTATTTATGGTTGACATATTTAACTTATATGGTACCTTCAATGTTTATTTATGGTTGACATATTTAAGTTATATGGTATTTTTTTGTTCCATTTTCAGGAAAGGATGAGTTTAAAACACAGAGGAGGAAGTAAATATATGAAGAAAAAAATGATTTATGGAAAATATGATGACCAGGTGAGTTGTCTCCTCATGGCAGTTGTCTCCCCATGACAGTTGTCTCCCAATGACAGTTCCCTCAATTGTTCAAAATTCTATTTTATTATGTTGAATGGTACTTTTCACATGAATAATAGAAAAGAGAGTTAATTTTTTGGATATTATTATAGAATAACTAATCGAAGAATTCAAATAGAGAAAAATATTCAACGAGTGACCAAACAACACATTAATTCACGAATGCGAGTAGTATTACATTGGCAAATGCCTTTTTTAAAAGAAATTAATGTAAAACATGTAAGGAACTATATCTTTTTTCTACGCATTCATAATTTGTTTTGATCCGCCGTTTTTGACGTCTTGACAACGCCTATTGTTGTATGATGACAGAGAGTGAAATAACCATGTTTATTTCACATGTGAAATTATTGGTTTTTATTTAACAGGGAAATCGATGTAATTCGTTGCAACCAATGTAATAAGAAAAATTATCTCCCTTTAATTTTGTAAATTGACATTATGAATACAATTATCTTGATATTTATCAAGTCACATAATTTGCATTTATAAAAACATCCCAATAACTTGTCGATTTGTCCATGTGCATGTTAAGCTTAAAAGGCTGGATAGATATAGAAAACTACATGAAAGAAAAAAATTTCAGTCCAACATTTCAAAGGGGAGATAATTCCAACTTATTAAAATATTGCTGTATGTAGCAATTGTTTCTTGAATGAGCAGCTTCTCTAAAATAGCTTTAATGATGAAACTTAACAAAGATGTTGAGAATACTCACAGTGGAATCAATTATGTCAAACATGCAAAAGGAGAGATATCTTAGGCATATTTGAAATATGTTATCTGCAAGTCATTTTTGATCTCACTAAACATTAACCAAATAATAATCAGTAAATCTTACAAGAATCATTATTGAATGAACTGTAATATTATTATAGCCTTTCATTTAACTTTTTTGCTATACAAGTGAAACGTTCTTTTTGGTTTTTTTAATTAGTTCATTTGTTCTTTTAGGCTCGCCAAACAGTTCAAGACATGATTCAGAAAAACAAAGAATTGACACAGAAAGCTGAGGTTGTTAGTGATAGTGAATCTGATGCTGTTAGTATGGATTCTGAAGATGAAATGAATATGTTAGAAAGTGCTGTGTCAGCATCTGAGAATCCATGGATGAAAGCCTCAAAACCCTCTAAACCATCTGGATATGAAAAGATTGAAGAAGTGAAAAATGAGGACAAAATGTCACTTCCTGTGGAAAGTGAAGATGAAAGTGAAAATAAGATTATGTTATCAAATGTTGTTCAGAAGGTCATTATTGAGGACACAAATAATTTGGGTGAAAATAGTCAAAATGTAGATGTCAACTTCTTAGAAATAAAGGGTGATAAAAGCAAGGACAATTTAAAAACTGAAACGGCAGGTGAAAAGGTACAAGTAAATAAAAATAAGAAAGGAAAGAAAAAAAATGTGAAACTAGTTGAAGAGGTACAAGAAACTGAAGATAAGAAAAGAAAGAAAGAGAAAATTACTAGTAAAAATATTGATGCAATTGATAACATTGATGACTTATTTAAAGATTTTGAATCAAGCAAAAAAGTCCAAAAAGGAAATACCATTAAAAAAAGTATTCATGAAAAAATTATGAAAAGTCAAAAAGAAACTTCAGGTTCAAATTCCACAGATGTACCAACAAGTAAGAAAGACAAAAGAAAAAGAAGGAGAATGGAAAAACAAAAGGAGAGAGAGATAGAAAAACAAAAGAAGATAGATATAGTAAAAGCAAAGTTACAAAAAGAAAATGAAAATGATGAATCTGAGGAAGAAAGTTTTATTTCTGAAAAATTAGAGAGAAAATCGCAGCTTGATGACTTTGAAGGTGATATGTCTGATGATGAAATGGGGGAAGACACCAGAAAAGGAAGAAAAAAGAAAGATGAAAGTGAGGATGAAGTTGATAGAAAGAAGATTGAGGAAGATGTCTATGTTGATCCAAAGAAATTAATGACCTTGGAATCAAAGATTGATAAGTCACAAATGCCAGACATGATAGTTGATGACAATGACATTGATAATGAGGAACAACAAAAACTGGCAATAGCACAAGCCTTTGCTGATGATGATGTCATTGAAGAATTTAGTCAGGAGAAGAAGAAAGTAGAAAACAGAGATAAACCAAAAGATATTGATCTGACTCTTCCTGGCTGGGGTGAATGGGGAGGAACAGGGGTCAAAGTATCCAAAAAGAAAAAGAAAAGGTTAATATCAAATAATACATTGTTCAATATGGAAACAAATCGTATACACTCACGATTTAAAGGTATACATTAGTAACTTGGGTACAAATACAGGATTTGTTTTCAGAGAGGATGACCGATCCAATATGCTTTACATGCTTTAATAATAATAATAATAATTCTTTATTTAAAGAGGGTTACAAAGTTAGCTATAAAGCTAATCTTCCCTGAGGCCCCAATGAAATACAATGAAATATAACAAACAATTACAAAATATCAAACAGACACACATACATGAATAATGAAATAAAAAATTGTTATGAAATATACAATTTTCAAAACAGGTAAAAGTTACAAATTCATATGTATAGTATTGTCATCAACAATATCATAAGTTTGAGTAAGTGTGTGAAAATTATTATGCATATAAAAAAACGCACAGCTTCTTAATGTTCCAACAAGTGATTTTTTAAATCTCTTTTGAATGAGCTTGTACTTGAGGTTGATTTTTTCAGGGATATTGGTAAGTTATTGCTTTCAGTGAAACATTAAGAAGGAAAGTTTGGGTTTTAAAAAAAATGCAGACATCTTTACATTTTGGACAAAATCAACTTTTTAAATGCACTGCATTTTTGTATTCTTCTATTACCATAATAAACAAAACATTAACTGATGTTTACAAAATACATGTAGTAACGTACGAGTACTGTATTTGTGATCACTTCAAATTTTACCTTTCTGAATTTGTTAAATATCATATTGATTGTATTGTCAATTAAGAAATGATGAAGTAGTCTACTTTGAAAGAAAAAGTTGAAAATTGATTTGTTATGCAATATAAAAGAGGATAGTTTTCCTCCAGAAATCCATTTTTTTCTAACTAGACATCAGTTACCAATGGATGATATGAACAAGAGGAATGAAGAAACAATCAACCAATCAATGCAGAAGTGAAACACAAATGTTTATGAAACATATTTAAAACATTTTTTATAATAATAAGTATGTCTGTTCTTCATATATAATCTCTCTATCTTTCAATTTAAATTCTTGTAGAAACCCAATGTTTACAAATCATACACTGTAAAACATTTTATATAAAGTTGTATGTATGTCTGTTCTTGTTAATATATTTTAATATACTCTTATCTTTCTACTTTATAAATTTTTGTAGGTTTGTTATAAAGGCTCCATCAGCACTCCCTAGAAAAGACAGAAATTTGGGAAATGTTATTATAAGTGAACAGAAAGACAAATCTATAGCTAAATACCAGGTTTGTAATATTTTTATAATCTTTCTTATTATTAAAATTGAGAATGGAAATGGGGAATGTGCCAAAGAGACAACAACCCGACCATAGAAAAAAACAACAGCAGAAGGTCACCAACAGGTCTTCAATGTAGCGAGGAATTCCCGCACCCGGAGGCGTCCTTTAGCTGGCCCCTAAACAAATATATACTAGTTCAGTGATAATGAACACCATACTAATTTCCAAATTGTACACAAGAAACTAAAACTAAAATAACACGACTAACAAAGGCCAGAGGCTCCTGACTTGGGACAGGCCCAAAAATGCGGCGGGGTTAAACATGTTTGTGAGATCTCAACCCATACCTATACCTCTAGCCAATGTAGAAAAGTAAACGCATAACAATACGCACATTAAAATTCAGTTCAAGAGAAGTCCGAGTCTGATGTTGACTTTATTGTTACATATATTCAATAATTAGCTTGACTCTTATAGGAAATTACATTTTTTACATTTTTTTTAAACTAGACATATAAGATATGACAATTTGTTATCTTCAAAACTATAACAGATAACATGATAGTCTAATTATTCGCTAGAGTTATCATCAGATATGTGAACATGACATTTATTTGAGTTCTTGCCTTTCAATGATGAAAAGATCCTGTCAGTATGATATTGTTCTATTTTATGTCATTATGATATATTTCTATTATAAATTACAAAATACATTGAACCATAAACGTCAAAATCATTCAATCGCGTAGTGGAATTAACTATTTGTGGATTCTTATAAATTCTATATATAACTTTTGGAGTATTTTCAATCTCGGTCTATTTCTGAAATTTATTCTTACATACTTTTGATTTTTTAACCCTATATGCTAACATTGCCTATGTAAATTTTAAAATTGTTTGTATGCACATTGAACGACAAATCTATGTGACGAATAAAATTTTCTGACCTCAGACACACAAATCACTGAATGTGTTTGTAGATAGATGTTTTTGTGTTCTGTTAAATTGTTCCTTTTAAAATTGTAATGATGACTGATGTACCCATATTTTGACTGTTTTATTTATTGTATCTGTTTAGTTAACGCATCAATGTAAATATAACGAAATTTGACGAGACTGTCATCAAAGTTAGAGGGTTAGCGCTATAAAACCAGGTTTAATACACCATTTTCTACATTTTTTGTCCATTCGTTTTTGATGCGTTTTGTTATTTGATTTTGCCATGTGATTATGGACTTTCCGAATTGATTTTCCTCTAAGTTCAGTATTTTTGTGATTTTACTTTTTGATACATTTTGTGTTTTTGAAAACATTAGCATGTTTAGTAGATGGAAACTGTAAGCAGCAAAAGGATCAGCAAAATAAGACCTACAACTAAGTCAACATTACTCACTTATTTTTTGTGTTTCAACTGTTTTTCAAATAAATAGTTAAGATAGAAGCCAGCTGTAGACAATAAAAAGGATCCGAAAGATAAGGTCTAACAAAACTGATATTTTTATTTTCCCTTTGATGAACATTTGTACCATTTTTTTGTTGCTTTTGGCTATTATCTTGAGAACTGTAATAGATGGGGAGACACTTAGAACAGCTTAAATAATCAGCAAGATAAGATTTACATAATGGTGAAACACCACTGAGTTGATCTGGATCAAACCTGGTCACAATCTTCTTGTTTTATACTTGTATAAGGGGTGAGGGGGGTATATTCAGGCTTTAAAGACTTTTATTGAATTTCAGAATGACAGAAACCTCCATTTTTTTTCTACTACATCTATCAAAATACAGCTAATGTTGGCTTGCAAACCCCATTGTGAAGTCAATCGCATGTAACCCATGTTTTATTGGAATTAGAATATGTTTTGTAAACAAACTAAAAATTAATAAATCAGTGATAGAGGATGCCAAAAATTTTTTTTTTACCCAATTAAATTTGGTTTACATTATTTCTTTGTCATGCTTTGTGAGGTATTTTTGACTTTATTTTGCTACTGTAACAGTACATACTTAGGTTATATGATGGTAATATTTTTATTACATATTTAGTATACGCACTACAGTGAAGATTTGTCAAGAGTCATGATTGTAAATGAGATTTCAATATATTATTAAAAGGTTATAGGGATTGGTGGGGGGGGGTCAAACTTGTGAAGGGTTATTTATGTGTTTATGTAATTTTGATAATTTGGTGTTGATTTGTGTTCTGTAATAGTTTATCTTTAAATAATTCAAAAGAGTTTTTTAGGCTGAAGGGTAACTTAGAGCTTTACATAATGTATAGACAATTGTGTATTTATTGTCTTTATTGTCAGACTGTATGTTGATCTAAGATGTCTGTTGGTTATTAGTGTTGTCTCATTGATGCCCATATGTGATGATTTATTGTTTTTGTAAGTCTATTTTACTTTACATCATATTTTAATGTTGATTGTATATGTAGGTCACTGACTGCTGTTTTTTTTAAATGAATTTTTAGCATTTTGTTATCTTTTTTTAGGTCAGTGATCTACCTTTTCCATATGTAAGTGTGAAGCAGTTTGAACAGAGTATAAGAGCTCCTATAGGAAAGACATGGAATCCAGAAACAGCGTATAAACAGTTAGTGAAACCGAAGATCGTAACTAAAATTGGAACTATCATAACACCTATAGATAAGGAGGAGACATTCAAGAAACAAAAGAATAAACGGAAGGCTGACCTTGACTTTATTAAACCTCCAATTGAAGTTAATAAATTTAAATCAAAGAAAAGAAAGAAACAATGAAATGTTTACAAAAATAATAAAATAATATACATATTGTTTTGAGTTCATGAGACATTGTGTACATAATACATATTTATACAACTTTTGTCAATTTATTTTTATCAAAATATTAAATTGAAAATAAAAATTATGGAAATCAAACCTCATGGCTGCTCCCATAGGTTATGCCATGGCAAGTAATAAAAAGATAAGACATAGTTACATACTAAATCATGTCAAAAGATCCCAGCACTGTAATGCAGTTCTTTGTATCTATGGCTACTGTAAAGTCATAAATTATTGGATGCACTTATTGTTGCGATTTTTGTAAAATGGACAAATATGCAAGATTAATTATTGCGATGACAGGAAAATCTGCATATGTGTATCAGATATGAGAATGCAAGTTCTTATTATTGCGGTTCTCACTCAGTCGCAGTATTCGCATTAATAAAAACCTCGCAATAATTTCTGAATTTACAGTACCGGTAAGTGGGGCAAACATGAAAAAAATGAGCTTACACCTTACTGCAATGGTATCACTAGCACTGGTATGAGGGGAATACTAAGTTGACCTTGACAATGCTAAATCAGTGTTATGAAGCATACAGACTGAGGATTGCATTAGGGCTATTCCAGAAAAAAATGTATGGGGGGTTGGAAGGCAGTTTTTGACAGCACCCGCCACCCAGACAATTGTAATTGAGAATTATAGTGCATTATAGTGTAAAAAGTTGCTCTGATACCCATCCCCCATGTATTATTAATACAATGAGCCTTCAAACCCCCCCCCATACATTTTTTTCTGGAATAGCCCTTAACAAAAACAGACTATAAAGAGCAAAGAGATCTATCAAATACTGTAATCATTGCAAGACAGCCTTGTTGGAACAACTTGTGGATGATTTAGAAATTGCTGTATAGTTACTTGTCTAATGTTATTCTAGATAAAACCTAATATGGATAATTGAAATTACCTATGTAAGACAGTACAATATGCTATACCAACCACCAACCAACTCTTTTGAAAATAGATTTACCAACATTAATGGACACAAACATAGTGCCCACAAAGGCTGACTTTGTACAGAATAATACAGATGCAAAATGTGGTTAAGTTAACCAAGTATTATGTATACTCAAACCTTCCTCTTTGCTTCAACACTGAGCCTTTGCTCACACTGAACAGCAAACTATAAAGAGCCCTAAAATGACTAGTGTAAAACCAACACTCTAATCTATACACATGGAAAAAAGTATTGCAACACCTTGATTTTTTTAAATTTGAAAAATCAGCCTCTTTTTTTGGATGAAATATAATAAAATATTTGTATAATATTATTGAAACATAGTTTATGATAACATTGGCATTGAAACGAACAAAAAATGTTTGAAAAAAATGATTTATATAACCATAATTTTAATAACAAAATGAAGTGTTTTTTGTACAAAAAAATGCATTTTTCAACTTTTACTGTAGTCGAACTTTACAATGTCAGACATTTCAAAATTAATCTTCAGATGACTGTTCACATCATGGTTGATCGTTATACGCCAAAGAATTAGTACTTTGTGCGCAGCCTCCATTCAAACGGATAACCGCATCTAAACGTCTTCTGATTCCTGCCAAAAATCGACTAATTTGTTGCTAAGGTAGCAGCAACCATTTCTGATGAAGGGCATTGTTTATTTCATGATGTGTTTGGACTGGGGTGTCCTTTCGCGCACGTTCCGCCCAATAGTGTCCCATATATGCTCGATATGGTTCAAATCCGGGCTACGATCCGTCCAAGGAAGATGAACCGAATTCCATTGGAACAATGGATCTTCCCCCACGATGCTAATTTTCAACTTTAGCGAGCTCTGCACTACATTGGATACGGAAAACTGTGTGTCTGTTCGTAAGCAAAGGTCTCCGAAATGGTCTTATCGCATGATAACCAGTAGCGATGAGTCGATCTCAAACAGTTCTTGTTAATAGGCTCCTGTATGCCCACCACTCTCTTTTTAGGATTGTATTGTATGCAATGGGTTTCCTTCTGACCAACCTTCATTATGCTTGATTTTCCCTAGCAAATGGTATAGGGGGTCTTCTTTATCTCGGAAGGTCTTTAACATCGTTTAGTGCCTTATTTTTATTCTCAAAACGACTTATAGTGGAATGGTGATGACCAAAAATACGTGCAGTTGTTTCAGCGACATCCCTGCTTCTCTCATACTGATAATCTACCATCTTGCTGCAGTTTAGAGTTGTCGAGGACCCATTACAAGGTGTCAATCACATAACTTTAAAAACTTGGATATTTAAAGTGTTGAAAACAATGAGGATGAAAACATCTGTTTTGCTGTTTACGGGTACAGTAGCTGCATGTGCAGATAAAAACTTATCGAGTCCATACTTATTGATTAAACTCAGGTGATACTTAAATAATGTTTAATTAGTTCTATTTTACCAAATTATATCACAAAAAATTAAAAAGTGTTTTTTTAATTTCAATTTCATTTTGGTGTTGCAATACTTTTTTCCATGTGTATATATATCTTTTTATTATCTTATCTCAAACTATTGTTAAGTTTGAGAATGACCAACCTTGACATTGGGCTAAGATGCCAGATGAACTACACATTACTATAATATAGAAATGTGTTAAGGGTGGCAATGAGAAGCTAGAAAAGTTTTATCAGTTGAAAATAATGGTCTCGCACAGAACATATGACCATCAGTTTGAAAAGCAAGATGTGAATAATATTAGTTACAAAATTATAGATGGACACCTATTAAATTCAAACAAAGAGTATTGGGTATTCATCCATGAAAAAAAAATTCAGTATATTCACAGAAAAAATTACACAAAAAGCTAAGGAACAGTACTTTTATAGCTGTTCTTCATCTCATTGTTTATTCTCAGTTCCTATTTTTCTCCTTTCTCAATCACAGCAGCTCTCAGAAACAACAGCCAAATGCACATAGTCTTAAGGTACTAGCTGTGCATGCATTTTGGTTGTGTATGCAGGTTCATAAAAAGAAAGGTAAACAAAAAGTGGATTCTCAATAGGTTACATTGAAAAGGGGGGGGGGGGTGTTATATGTAATATCTGTCTTTTACCCATAGCACAGAATATATACATTTGTTGGGATGTCATTTAAGTGGTTTTATAGTAAAATCATATTTACACATGGCAGATATTGGATGCACTGTGAAGCGTCCCAGAAAAAAATTAAAAATAGCCTTGCCAGACGTCATAATTATTTGGACTACAACTTCTCCAGAAGTGATGTCTTGAGCTCTGGGTCACCTTGATCTCTATACATGTATAGTACTTTGGCAATAAATCTAGAAGATCTGCACTGGACCATTTCGAACTGGTGAATGTGTTCCTGCTAGTGGATTACATTCTAAGTGAGGCCTGAGTTCTGCATGGTATGCTTGATATTTTTATTGCTCACTTGAACATGGAAATGTAACAGTGTGAGTGGGGCATAATGTTGCCTATTAGCATTGAAATATTCTTGTTTAAAATAATTTTCAAAAACGTAAAACTTTTTTTCTCCACACATATTTATTTTCATTCTCTGGAAATTCAAAAAAAAAACTACTTATTTTGTTTGTCCTCTAGTGTATGGATTGTTGTCACCTTATTTTTTCTAAGATTCAGGGAGAAAAGGGGGTCCTTGTTTCTCTTTCTGTTTTATATATTCATTATTATTTTGGCAAATTTTTTATTATACGACCGCAAAATTTGAAAAAATTTTCGTCGTATATTGCTATCACGTTGGCGTCGTCGTCGTCCTAATACTTTTAGTTTTCGCACTCTAACTTTAGTAAAAGTGAATGGAAATCTATGAAATTTAAACACAAGGTTTATGACCACAAAAGGAAGGTTGGTATTGATTTTGGGAGTTTTGGTCCCAACATTTTAGGAATTAGGGGCCAAAAAGGGCCCAAATAAGCATTTTCTTGGTTTTCGCACTATAACTTTAGTTTAAGTTACAGTGACTTGACTGTTAGTGTTGCTATTCACCAATTGCAACTCATTCAAAATTTTGCCCCAATTGCAATTTGTTTTATTAAATCAAATTGTTCAACTGGTCAAAAATTTGAACAAACTGTTCAGCCAAAATGTGAAAGTGCAAAGTGATAAAATAAATCATACTTACAATCCTATAAGTCTGTAACTCCACTGTATTGATGTAATTTCTAAATCAGTCTATCAATCTGAATAGTTATATTACAGCCATTACCATACTAAAGGTGAACTGTTTTATTTTGAATTGCTATAAAAATGTCAAAACTAAGCTTTTATAGAGTTTTTCTTTCGAAAAGTATTCTATATTTATAAGAATCACACATTATGTGAATAAAAAAATTTCATATTCAGTAAAATATTTGAAATTGCAATATGTTTGTAGGAAGGGGAGATAATCGCTTTTTGGTTTCAAAAAGTCTTTATTCAAAAGAATAGTATTTTAGGTTATCTACCCAAGGAAGCATATTGTTATTTCATACATATTTTACTGAATATGAATTGTTTTTATTCACATAATGTGTGATTCTTATAAATATAGAATACTTTTCGAATGAAAAACTCTATAAAAGCTTAGTTTTGACATTTTTATAGCAATTCAAAATAAAACAGTTCACCTTTAGTATGGTAATGGCTGTAATATAACTATTCAGATTGATAGACTGATTTAGGAATTACATCAATACAGTGGAGTTACAGACTTATAGGATTGTAAGTATGATTTATTTTATCACTTTGCACTTTCACATTTTGGCTGAACAGTTTGTTCAAATTTTTGACCAGTTGAACAATTTGATTTAATAAAACAAATTGCAATTGGGGCAAAATTTTGAATGAGTTGCAATTGGTGAATAGCAACACTAACAGTCAAGTCACTGTAATAGAAATCTATGAAATTTTGACACAAGGTTTATGACCACAAAAGAACGGTTGGGATTGATTTTGGGAGTTTTGGTTTCAACAGTTCAGGAATTAGGGGCCAAAAAAGGGCCCAAATAAGCATTATTCTTGGTTTTCGCACAATAACTTTAGTTTAAGTAAATAGAAATCAATGAAATTTAAACACAATGTTAATGACTACAAAAGGAAGGTTGGTATTGATTTTGGGAGTTTAGGTCCCAACAGAATAAGGGGCCCAAAGGGTCCAAAATTAAACTTTGTTTGATTTCATCAAAATTGAATAATTGGGGTTCTTTGATATGCCAAATCTAACTGTCATAACTGTGTATGTAGATTCTTAACTTTTGGTCCCGTTTTCAAATTGGTCTACATTAAGGTCCAAAGGGTCCAAAATTAAACTTAGTTTGATTTTGACAAAAAATGAATCAGTTAGGTTCTTTGATATGCTGAATCTAAAAATGTACTTAGATTCTTGATTATTGGCCCAGTTTTCAAGTTGGTCCAAATCGGGGTCCAAAATTAAACTTTGTTTGATTTCGACAAAAATTGAATAAATGGGGTTCTTTGATATACCAAATCTAACTGTGTATGTAGATTCTTCATTTTTGGTCCTGTTTTCAAATTGGTCTACACTAAAGTCCAAAGGGTCCAAAATTAAACTTAGTCTGATTTTAACAAAAATTGAAATCTTGGGGTTCTTTGATATGCTGAATCCAAAAATGTACTTAGATTTTTTATTATGGGCCCAGTTTTCAAGTTGGTCCAAATCAGGATCTAAAATTATTATATTAAGTATTGTGCAATAGCAAGTCTTTTCAATTGCACAGTATTGTGCAATGGCAAGAAATATCTAATTGCACAATATTGTGAAATAGCAAATTTTTTTTTAATTAGAGTTATCTTTCTTTGTCCAGAATAGTAAGCAAGAAATATCTAATTGCAAAATATTGTGCAATAGCAAGATTTTTTTTTAATTGGAGTTATCTTTCTTTGTCCAGAATCAACTTAAATCTTTGTTATATACAATATACAATGTATATTCACTTTTTACTACCAACTGATAAATTAAAATAATCTTTACCATTCAGTGATAACAAGCAGTTTTTTTACATCTTAATATTTTATGATGTATTTAAATGAGTAGTTATTGTTGCAAACTCCATTAGAAATTTTAATTGAGATTAGTTTTGGAATAAGGGAAAGGGGGATGTGATTAAAAAGATTGGGTTCAATTTTTCTCATTTGAAATTTCATAAATAAAAAAGAAAATTTCTTCAAAATTTTTTTGAGAGGATTAATATTCAACAGCATAGTGAATTGCTCTAAGAGAAAACAAAAAATTTAAGTTCATTAGAACACATTCATTCTGTGTCAGAAACCTATGCTGTGTCAACTATTTAATCACAATCCAAATTTAGAGCTGAATCCAGCTTGAATGTTGTGTCCATACTTGCCCCAACCGTTCAGGGTTCAACCTCTGCGGTCGTATAAAGCTACGCCCTGTGGAGCATCTGGTTTTTTTTGGTTGTTATTCTATATTCTTTGGACCACATTAGGACCATGTTAATATATTTATGATTTCAGACAGAAATTATGATGATGTTGAATTTTTAGATATAATTATGTTAAAAGATTATTTTTATATTTTAAAATGTATTGCTATAAAAATAAAAAGTTTGTATTACAGTACAGCTGGTATCAAATGTAGAAAAAAATATACACACATGAATAAAAATGAAAAATTCTAATACAGTAAGGAAGGTATTATTTCAATAAACTACAATGTTAATTTCGTATTTTAGATTGATGAAAATTTAAGTAGTTCCTAAAGACTTTTTGGAACAATAGTTTTTATAGTGATTAAGATGATAACATAATGTTGACTGCTGTACCCCTATTTTTGACATTTTTACCCATTGTGTCTGTTTGTTTTGTTCACGCATCGTTGACAATGTAATGGAATTTGATGCGACTGTCATACAAGTGAGCAGTTTAGCTAGCTATAAAACCAGGTTCAATCCACCATTTTCTACATAAGAAATACCTGTACCAAGTCAAGAATATGACAGTTGTTATCCATTCGTTTGATGTGTTTGAACTTTTGATTTTGCCATTTGATTTGGGACTTTCCTTTTTAAATTTTTCTCTGAGTTCAGTATTTTTGTGTTTTTACTTTTCCTAAATGGGCCTCATGATCTTCTTGAACTAAAGTGTAATGAAAGGGTCATTCTGATTGGTTGTCGCTATGTCACGTGATGTCAACATTGTAGGAAAGGTGCACATGAAAGAGTAGAAAGTTAGAATGAATGGACTAAGATGTGTCAGGACTGTTCTTCATTTATGTCATTGATGCAGAGGTAAGAAAATAAAGAGATGATTTATATAGCCTTGTTCTGCAATTGTCAACATTAAAATATTTTGCTGATATCGGACAAAATATGTACAAGAACAAATGCCTTTTGAAATAGTCATAAATCTTGACAACGTTGATTTAAATCAAGTTATGATTAAAGGGCATTTAAATATTTTATAATATATCAGTTGAAGCGAAAGTAATTATCACGTAGCATGATATTAAAAGTTAATTTTGTAATGACTAAATTATATATGAAAGAATATAGTTGACAATTTCTGTTATAGCTATCCCTTTTTAGATATTGTCACATAAATTGTGGCAAATGCATCAAAAACATATTCTCAGTATATTTTCCTTCTCTACATATATGTATCTAAATAAAATGACAACAAATAAAAAAAAATAAGCCTTCTTTTTTTCTTCAAAAAATCTTTTTAATCTTTATTTTTTTTTGTCTGACTGGTGGTGATAATTGACAATTGTCATGAAACTATTAATTGGCACACATTAAATTGGGACCCGTTTTTTTTTTTGCCCCTATAGAAAAAGTCAAATCAGCTTCTGGTCTAGGGGCACCAAAAAATATGTTATCCCCTTATTCTGCATCTTATTTAATATTTAAAAAAAATTGGGGGTTGAATTTTATTTTTGTTGAGTACATTTCATTAAAAAGAATATCTATATCTTACCTACTGTACTGATTTCATTGCACATGTACCAGTATTCATGAAGTGACTACAGTGTTTGAATGAATTAAAGTTTACACAGCATGAAATCTACAAACATTCAAAATGCTCAACTGTTTAAAACATGATTATGCATAACAAATATCTAATACCTTGAATACACATAAAGTTAAATAGAAAAAAATACTGATAAGTAAAATAACTCACAGAAACAAAATTGAAATTTAGAATAAACAATAATTCTGGCCTTTTTGCTTAAAATACTGACATAAATATTCATTATAGTTTAACCTGGTTAAGCCACTATGATTTAAGGTGCTGATTTGCCAGGTGCTGGAGTGTCTTGAATTCCATGAAATATGGCAATGTTATACAGTATTTTGCATCACACTAAAATTGAGAGCAATGAATATAGCATGGAAATATTATTTAGATTCATGATATTAAAAGTTGAATTTAAGGAATCACTCAGGATTGCTTTGGCCTTTGGGATTCAATCACTGTCACAATTTTCTGCTACTGTTAAATGTACATGTGCAGCCACATTTTTTTATGATGTTGAAATATGTACCAGGTAATCTCAAATAATTTTTTTTTATAAAAGTTTTACATGTATAAGGCCAGAAATACACACTTTTTATATACATGTATGTATGTTGAAAAATGTTTATTCAGAATTTTCACCTGGAATTTAAAAAAAATGGAATATAAAATAGAAGACTATCAAAGGCCCAAAGGGAAAACTAAACCAATGCCTAAAGCATCCTTGGAATAGGTACACATTGACAACTTCTGGTCCAGTCAAATTGCTTGAATTTTGGTTCAAAGCTATTCACACTGAAGTAAATGACTTTCCATTAACTATAAAATATATTTTTCTCATCATCATAACAAACTGGAAATTGGCAAGATTATAATAACTGTTGACAACTTTTATAATGAACTGATAACTAATTAAAGTCTAATGCATCAATTAATTTGAGAATGGAGACTGACATGTACAATGCACCTTAAATACTTGGAAGATTTCCAAATTTAAATTTCCTAAAGTAAATTAAAACATTGTCATCATCAGCAATTTTTCATTTTGATGATTTAAAATGCAGTTTGACAAATATAAATTTAAAGTACCAACTGAATATAACTTAATATGTCATTATGAATGAATAAAAAAAGAAAATATCTGTTGCCTGACATATCATGTACATCATGGTGCAACTGCTTGATATTAGTTACATCTACATGTTGTATAAGACCATACATTGAAAAATGATAGAATGATTGTTCATTGTAAGTTGTACATGTAATATATAACAAAATATGTATCAATAATTATCTGGCAGTGGTGGTTATCAAAGATACCTTCATACATGTATGGTGTTTGAAAAAGTGAACAATAAAATAGAGATATAGTTTATTTAAGATTTTTGTTAAATACTGTAATAACTTTAATAATATATCAGTTAATAACTTTTCAGGTAAAGCATTCCTGCTTTAGTGGTAGAGGATTAAGAATGACATGAATCAGCATTTCTGACATACTTAGCATACTATCAGATAAAAGGTATGACTGACAGGTCCAAGGCATTGGTGTTCAGACTCAACGATCATGGACAGGGACCAGAAATTATTCGTCAGATGTTCCTTGAAAGAGGATGGATAGAGTTTGATGAAATACAACAAGAAGATGAAGATTGGAATATATGGTGGAGAACATCACGTTTTCGTAACTGTGATTACGATTTCCTGCAGTCATGGCAAAGATTAAATCATTACCCAAAGTCTGTTGGCATAACAAAGAAAGATTGTTTGGCGAGGAATTTGAAAAGAATGAAAGGAGTACATGGTACAGGGGTTTATAATTTTAGTCCTATTGCTTTCAACTTGCCAAATGATTATACACGTTATGTTGCAGAGTATGGAAGGCTGAAACAACAACAAAATGATGGCAAGTCCTTACTGTGGATATGTAAACCTGCAGACATGTCCAGAGGAAGGGGAATATTTCTGTTCCGAGACATTTCTGAGCTTCAGTATGATTGTAATGCAGTTGTACAACGATATATAGCAAAACCAATGCTAATTGGTGGATATAAATTTGACCTCCGCATTTATGTGGCAGTGCCATCATTTCACCCATTATCCGTTTACATCTATGAAGAAGGTATAGTGAGATTTAGCACAGAAAAATATGATCTAAATACATTAAATAACGTATTTGCTCATCTGACAAACACATCAATTAATAAGCATAGTCCATCCTATACTACTGACAAGGAGTATATTGGCCCCGGTTGCAAATGGACACTTACACAATTGCGTCATTATTTTCATCAAAACAATATCAATGACAATGTCTTATGGATACGAATTTTAAATATTATTATACTAACCATACTGATTCAAGCTCCACAAGTGCCAAAATGTACAAACTGTTTTGAACTTTATGGATTTGATGTTCTTATTGATGAGAACCTGAAACCATGGTTACTTGAGGTTAATTTTAGTCCTTCACTTAGTGCTGACTGCCAGGTTGACATGATCGTCAAAAAACCACTTCTACATGACATTATTCAGTTGATGAATTTCAAAGAATCTGATGTTTTGAGAGGGGGAGAGAAATTAAAGCGGCAAAGTACTAGGATAAAAGGCAATGAAACAATAGATAGGTATGCTTCTAGCAGTCGATTAAGCCACCATAGTTCAATACAGAGAGGGTCATCGTTTCACAAAAACATTAGTAGTCTTAGCAAACAGTCAACTGTAGAGAGAGAACTGGCATCATACATAGAACAGGATTCTGATGAAATTAAAATAAAGGTAAAGGGAGACGAATGTCTAGGACTTCCATTAGTTAACACTAAAGAGGATAGTCGTCCAAATTCTGGTAGTTCTGGTATTTCTAGTTCACATAGCGATCTGAGACAAGGTCATGAGGAAGTTCATAAACCAATAAAAAATTCTATAAAACGTTCAAAAAGTGCTGATACAAGAAGTAATTATGATGAAACTGTTGGGTCTCGAGAAAAGGTAAAATTCTATATAGGTCAAAAGAGAATTGACGATAATAACAATGTGTCAAAAAATACAACTGTTAACAATATCCGAGTTCCTCGTAGTGCTGTCACTCGTGAATCTAGTTCAAGATACCCAAGAATTGATCGTCAAACTACATCATCATCTTTTGCTAGTAAGTCTGAAGGGTTAATATCACATAGACATGAGAAAGGCTCAATAAAAAGTTCTGCCACTTCAGACAGTGCAATTTCCAGTTTTTCTGGATCAAGTGAAAACTCAGACTTGATATCGTTGCCAGTAGAATCAATGAAAGCTACACCAAGACTTTTATCTCAGAGACAGAATATTGTTCCTGCTGTAGAAGTTTCAGCATCAAATAGTAATACATCTGTAACAGAATCTAGTCAAACCATGAAAATCAAGTCGCTACGACCTAATGGAAACTCATCAACTTTTCGTAAAATATCTGCTCTTGGTGTAAGTAATACACCATCTCAGCTGAATTCAAACAGAAGTCGCAGCAGGATGCAAACAAATATTAGTAATTCTTCTGTATCTAATCTACCAAATGTTAGTTATAAGAAATTGCAAGCCAGTACACCTGTTCCAAAAACAACCATAACACCACGACATGGTAGTATTCCACGAAATATTTCTAGAAATCCTGTATCAAAATACTATGGTAACAATGGAAGAAATTCTTCACAAGCTAACATTAATCTTACACGATCACAATTGTTTGTGTCTAATTCTCCAACGCAATCACAGACAATTAGGTCATCACTACAAAGTAACAGTAGAGACTTGGGTCAACGGAATACCAACAATTCTCGTTTGAGTATAAGGAGAGATTCACTCCACAGTAAACATCCTGTCAGGCCAAGATTGAAAGGCCCAGCACCTATAGTTGGGGACTTCTTTCTAGGATTTCCTTTTAGTGAAATTTCACTAAAAGCAGCAAACACAACGCTAGATGCTCATGTTGTAGTAAAAGAGACACAAAGACTTCTGAAGGAAGCATTAGTAAAAGTAGATAAAATATCAGGTGATATTAAAGTGGGTGGACATCTCCCTTATGGTGCCTCAGAATGGGAAAGGAGACTTTGGGGACCAGTCAAACCTCAAGAAGAGAACAGTTGACGAAGGGGTAAGTTCCCACTTAATTTTAGGGGATTTTTTCATGTTTGTTTTATTACAATCCTAATATACATATACATGTACAGTTAAGATGGCAATAACAGATCTATAGCTAGCTTTATAAAGTGTTTTCAGTTACTTTAAATTTAGAAATTATTGCGATTTTGTCATTTTAGACATATATGCCATTTTAATTTTTGTGATATTGCGAAAAATCAAGTTTTATTCTGACAAAAAATTTCAAATTAGGAGTTTAGATTCTGGCGATTAGTACCCGATTGCAATTTTCGCAACAATAATTCATGAATTTACAGTATTATGAGATACAGTGTAATTCTGTACCATGTATATATTTAATTATAAACATGAGTCATGAAAAATATCAAAGTTAGGTCATATATTTTTTTTCATATATTTAAATTAAGGTCATATATTTTTGTGTTTATAGTGTTTTCTTAGTGTTCCATCTTAAATTCCACTCTAAGACCAAAGGACTGTTTAAATTATTAGTCTTGCAATTGGTTTTCAGTTGGAAAATATTGAAAAATATTGGGAAAATTCCAGGAATAAATTTTGGCCAAGTTTAGATTTATTTAGTTTTTATAGTACTGATATTTTGTTATGTAACTTTTTATTAAGCTAGCTAGATTGATAGATGGATTGATTTTACCTTAGAAACTTTATGTCAGCACAGACAAATGTTAAACTAAAAGCTTACATTATTAATAACAAAACAAGATTGTACAATTTTTAAATAATATTGATTGTATTACTTAGGTATTAAATATTGGCAATCATATACATTGTACCACATCTTCTTTTCTATATTGATAGTTGTTACACATTTTTTTAAACTTTTAAGTGGCTTAATGAGGTAAGAAGTTACAACTTAATTTGATGCCTTGATCAGCAAAGGTGACCTTAACTGTTAATGTCTCAATGATTCTGGACTGTTGAAGTACCCTTAAGCACCCATACATGTACCCCTAAAAATACAGTAAAAGACACATTCATACACTTGTGTTTAAACATTTATTTTAACTTAAACATCTTATAAGAATGTGCTTCTCATAAGTTTCAATTCATATACACAGTTGGTTATTACCCAATACATACAGCATCTATATGTTACAATGGAAAAATAATTATGCTAGTAAAATGCTACACGGAAAGATATTTCAATGATAAAAAAGGGGAAAATTCAGCATTTTACATTCAGCATATCCTCCGATCTTAGATGCTCATGACTGTAAATAATACATATATTCTGACAGTGTTTTTCCTAAAACAGAGAACTTTCAAATAGCAACATGAAAATTAACATAGCACTGATTTTTAATCATCCAAGGTAGCAATACTATGATAGAAAAGATAGCACCAGGGGTTTAAGTCATAAAACTTTGCTCAGTGCTGGGAGCACAAAAATCATGCTCGAAACATGAAATCCAGCATTTTGATTGGTTGATTCTTGAGTCTGAGTACAAAAATCGTGCTTGAAAGTTTTATGACCGCAAGGTCAGGGTACCACAGTGCTTTAAGACCTTATTAAGTTCTGGGAGATAAAAGATACTTGTACATGAGGAAATTAAAAAATCCATTTACTGAACATTAATCAGTAATCCACAGGAAACTCTGGGGTTCGTGTTGACCAGTCTTTATATGTTGTGTTTTAAATTTGCATACTGTTGTTAGTCTGTTGGTCTTTTTCTTTTTTTTGCCATGGCGGAGTCAGTTTTTTTTCGATGTGAATTTGAATGTACCTTTGGTATCTTTTCCTCTCTTTCTCTCTTTCTCTCTTTCTCTCTTTCTCTCTTTCGCTTAAGTTTACTTTGTTCAAAAGTGCTAAACAGAAGTTGTTAGTGTGACCAGGAGTTCTTCTTATTTGTTGGGTACATTGCTTTAACCTTGGAACAATTTCCTTATATACAATTTATTTATCTGTTGCGTGTTAAAGATCAATCGGTCTAATTGGCAGATATAATTTTAATATGACAGGTTGTAGTCAGTACAAAGCAGATAATTTTGTTAGAAAAATTATATGTTTCATGTTTAGTACCATTAAATCATCAATATTTTATCTGAACAAACAAATTATATTGTAATTGTCAGTGTAGTTCATGTCAATCTCAACATTAATAAAAGTATAAAGAATATTGATTGTGAAGAATCACGATAAAGGCTAAAAATGGCTTTAGTGTTCTAAGATTTTAAGATAGACATGATAGAATGGTTTGTATTTTCAACACATGTACACTTGCTAAAAAATTGTGTTTAGAAAAGATTTTGTAGCAATGTAATGGGTTCACTTAAGAAATTGCCCTTTTAAACGCCCTTTTTTTTCTTTTAATTTATATTTTAAACTTAAGGATCAACATGATCAATTTGAATATATAACTAAACTAATTCTTTACAAACTATATGATATAATCACTAAAATTTCACTTTATCATCACGATCATATAACATGTATAAACACAAAAATGTCATTGAAATAAAATAATTCAAAAGAGAAATATTATGTAACTATTGATTTAATCTTAATAAGATCTTTCCCTCATTAGCTCTCATTCACTGATTCATGTACAAATGAATAAAATAAGATTCAGGATATATTTATTTTACATTGAAACAGACACCTAACAACACAACTAATCAAAATTCATCAAAATCTTAATAAATCTCAAAAACAATCCACAATACAACACAAAATGTATGTCAAGCTCTTAAACTTCCCAGTTTAAAATATAAATTGAAAAGGGGGAGGGGGGTACTGGGTGTGCTTTCATCTAAATATATTCAACAGAGACATATGCGTTGAAGTTTTTATTAGTCCAAACACAACACAGTTAATAGCTGTAGATCAGAATGAACCAACTGTGTGCCTGACCTTAAATTTTCAATGCCATTTTAATCAAACACATTCAGGATTATCCTTAAGTATATAAGTTTTAAGCAATACATGTTAAAGGTTAAGTCCTAATTTTGGTAATAATATTAATTAAGGCTAATGCAACCAGCTTATGTTATTCATCCTCATGTAATAACATTACAGACACAGATCAAGTATTTTGAAAAGGGTATTCCAACCACTGGACACACTGAAATGTTAACATAATTTAAAAAAAAAAGAAGGGAGGTACCAACCTTTGGACACCATGAAATGTTCAAATAATAATGGGAAAAAAGGGGGACCAATCTCTGGACAATATGAAATATTCACTTAAAGAAAGAAAAAAAGAGGGGAGGGTACCAAGTTACCAACCTCTGGACACCATGAAACGTTCACACAATAAAAAAAGGGGGGGGGTACTAACCTCTGGACACCATGAAATATTCACATGATAAAAAAGAGGGGGTACCTACCTCTGGACACCATGAAATACTCACATGATAAAAAAAGGGGGGGGGTACCAACCACTGGACACCATGAAATATTTACATTATAAAAGGGGGGTACTAACCTCTGGACACCATGAAATGTTCGCATTATAAAAAAAGGGGGGTACTAACCTCTGGACACCATGAAATGTTCACATAATAAAAAAAGGGGGTGCTAACCTCTGGACACCATGAAATGTTCATATAATAAAAAAGGGGGGAAACCAACCTCTGGACACCCTGAAGTATTCACATAATTAAAAAAAAAAAAGGTTGTGGTACCAACTTCTGAACTTCCCCCTGCATCCATCAATGTAATCATTGTTAATTGAACTTGTTAAAAGTAGGTTAATATTGACTGTTTTATGGCTGAGGATACTATATAAGCTTGAAAGTCTTTAATTTAGGAGAAGTTCAGAATATGAGACTTCCCTTACGTTAAAAAATTTGATGGTACATTTTCAGTTCATTCATGTAATACTAATAAAATCATGCGTCTGTGCACACTCTTGGGTTTTGTAATTTGAAAGACAGTTCACAGATCACCTGATCATGGGTTTTAATTCAGTATGTCATTGATCATAAATCTACTATGTCATTAACTATCTGACAGTTATTGTCATACTTGGACGAATTTAAATAGACAATGTTTGAAGCCATGTGGTCTCCTATTGTCTTTTTGATACATCTAAGTTTTTGAATATTATGTGTTTGGCATCCAGATAATATGTGTTTGAAGTTTGAAATTATGAATGATAATATTTTGTGTCTATATTGACTTTTAAGTATATTATAAAGTTGTCATTATTTTGAAGTTTTATTAATACTACTTTATCCTGCAATCAGCCAGCTAATGGAAAAATGGCAGCTATTGATGTCCGCAATGTCTCAGACGAGTTCAAAAATCAGTGCTTTGCTGTTTTGCAATTATTTTTCAGGAGTTATACCCCTTGATAGATGACTCATATTGAAATTTCATTGTAAGTGCTCTCAAGCTTACATACATTCTCTAACTTTTTTGAAGTTAATATCAGAGTTTAAAACAACCCTGTTTAATTATGTTTACTGGAGTATAATTTCCCTTAGAAATGTTTTAATATTATTACAGTAAAAAGGTTGTATTAAATTGTAGTTTACTTTTTTCTTGTCAGATTTTTAGGATATTTGTTGAACAGTAATATCCATAGTGTCTTAGAAATGTTCTTAGATCAGTGCTGTTGGCTATTTTAACTTTTAACAGGAATTATGTCCCTTTGAAATATTAAATAAAATTGCATAATTGTTAGCCCACATTTTATATGAAAATTATACCAAAGCTATATCAGTAAGGTCTTAGATAAGTTTTAAAAACAATATTGATCAACTATTTTTACAAGAGATGTACCACTTGGAAAGAATAATCACATGGAAATTGCATTGTAAGCAATTTTAATTTAGATGTTTATGAAAAAATTTAAAAGAACCTTGAAAAATATATTAAAGTTATTGCACTTGGACAGATAGAATATGTGCATGGCTGTCATATATTGGAATACTGTTCTTTTATCTGTATTTAAATAACAAACAAAAAAAAGATGTATTATGATTGCCAATGAGACAACTTGCCATCATATGGTCATGGTACAGCCTTCACAATGAGCAAAATCCATATGGCATAGCAAGCTTTAAAAGGCCATGGAATGACAAATGTGAAACAATTCAAATGTAATGGATAAACAGCAACAAACAACAACCACTTAATTGCAGACTCCTGAGCCCTGTCTCATGACTGGCATTACAGAATGTTGTTGGCTTTAACACATTTGTGGGCACCTTGCTGTGGAACTATAACTCTAATGGTTCTTATATTTTGGATTTTTGTGGATCGTAAATTGTCAAAAAATATAAAAATGGCCAAAGAGCTACGTTTCTGTAGCTAGTCAGGGAGCCCCAACCTCCCCTAACCTAGGACAATGATGAAACATCACAAAATAAGAACAAACTTAAAATATCAGTTGAAATGTGCCTGACTCATCAGATTGATACATAACACACAAACAACTGACATGAACACTAAAGACAAAAAAAGATCTGAGAGTACTTGAAGTTTCTGAAAGCTGGATAACACCTATTATCCCTGGCTTAGTATATTTCTAGGATTTTGATTGGTTAACGCATGACGTTACAAAACCTATATCCCCTGAGTGTTGCTAACCTATTACATCGGGTAAATTCACACGCTTTTTCCTTTGTCCCATGATTGTTCCTTATGAAATATCGAATTCTGTAGATTATCCATGATGTCTGTATAATTAGATACTTAATCTACTAACGATTTTATCTTATTATGTCGATTATTTGCACTCATTTAAGTAAATGCATCACTATTCTGCCACATTGTCAATGAATGGGACTACTGACCTAGCTATGCAAATGACGTCACACCGTCTATGATGTAACTCTCTCAACTTTGAGCGCCAAATTCGACCCATGTCACTTTTTCTGTCTTTAGATTAAAAACGTCTTATATTTGTCTACATGTAGAGTTCTACCAAAGGTAGTACCCTACACCCCTTTAAAAATATGTCAAAATCCCAAATTTCAATAAAACATATTTAAAAAAAAAGGAAAACGCTACTTTCACATTAAACTTTGATCAACTTTCACTTAAAATCACCAGATTAAACTAAGACCGGGGATAAATTTGTTATCTACATTCATATTCGTAGATATGGATATTTTAACACCCTTCAGTACCCTGTACACCCTTCGGCTGCGCCTAATGGTGTACTTGGATACTTCAAGCAGAGTTCGCGAAAAGTGGTGGTCCTCCGGATTTTATCACAAAAAATTTGCATAGGACTGACACAATTTAGCATTTTTCAATAGAATTAATAGTGTGGACCAGCAGATTTTCTGCAAGGACCATCAGGGAAAAAAAGATTACGCAAACTCTGCTTCAGGGTGTTAAAATATCCATATCTACGGATATGAACGTAGATAACTTATAATGTAAAAATCATGTATCTTTGACTTTATTTGTCTTTATACCTAAAACTTTGGGTATGTTTTGGACATAATGATAATTACAGATGCAGATCAAGCATTTTGAAAAGGGTATTCCAACCACTGGGCAAACTGGACAAATGTTAACATAATTATAAAAAAAGGGGAGGGGGGGGGGGGGGGGGGGTACCAACCTTTGGACACCATGAACTGTTCACATAATTATAAAAAGGGGGTTGGGGGGTGACCAACCTCTGGACACCATGCATTGTTCACATTATAAAAAGAAAAGGGGGATACCAACCTCTGGACACCATGAAATGTTCACATAATAAAAAAAAGGGGGATACCAACCTCTGGACACCATGAAATGTTCACATAATTTAAAAAAAAAGAGGGGGTACCAACCTCTGGACAATTAAATGTTCATTTAATTAAAAAAAAGGGGGTTACCAACCTCTGAACACCATGAATTGTTCACATTATAAAACAAAAAGGGGGATACCAACCTCTGGACACCATGAAATGTTCACATAATAAAAAAAAAAGAGGGGGTACCAACCTCTGGACAATGAAATGTTCATATAATTTAAAAAAAAAAAGGAGGGGTTACTGGCATTACAGAATGTTGTTGGCGTTTTCCTTAGTCCCATGATTGTTCCTTATGAAATATTGAATTCTGTAGATTATCCATGATGTCTGCATAATTAGATACTTAATCCACTAACAATTTTATCTTATTATGTCATTTATTTGCACTCATTTAAGTAAATGCATCACTATTCGATATGACGTGGTTTTGAAGTTGTCAGTATTGAAAACTTGACAGTCTGATTGATTGAATTGATTCATCTTCAATGAATGGAGTACTGTGGATTCATTTATTTTTCGTGGATATCAATTTTCGTGGTTTGAAGAAAATTTGCATATTCGTGGATATTTAATTTTGTGGTTTTGGCAAATTATGCATTCATTTCTTTACCAAATGTGATATTCGTTGAACATCTTAATTCGTTGTTCTCCTGTACCAAAGAAATCCACGAAAAATGGTACCCAACGAATATTAATGAATCCACAGTTATCTCCATTGGCCAATATATCTAAGCTGAACTTGACTACTATGGATTCATTTATTTTTGTGGGTATCAATTTTCATGGATTGCGTAAAACTTGCCTTTTCGTGGATATGTTATTTCGTGGTTTTGCCAAAATCTAAATACAACCTAATAGCAATTTTGTATTTCGTTGAATATTTAAATTTGTGGTTCACCTGTTCCCACGAAAACTACGAAAATTGGTATCGAACGAATAATAATATAATGAATCCACAGTACTGGGTATCTACTATTGAGACTTGTAGGTGATAATACAAAAAATACCCTGATCTATCAAGTTGTAATTGGCATTAGACATAATACTGCTGAAAGACAGAGAATAATGCAACACCTTAGATACATGTATCCAATGTTTTAATATAACAATTTAATGTACATGTTTTCAGCACATTTTAATTTATGTAAATCAGTTTTAAAGAGCTAGTTTTTAAAACACAATAAATATTAGACTATTAAAACTGCTTTATTTCACAGGCAGATTATCACGTAGGTCTGGCCAATTTTTTTTAATGTTTGCCCTGTATTTTTTTTCTTTTTGGTTAAAATCTTTAATGAAATGAGAATTCCCCCTGATTTCGCCAAAACTATGAAAAAAAGATTTGAAGGTAATTTTTCTATTTTTTCTATCAAAATACTCAGTCTTAAATTAAATACTATCTCTGCCAAAACTATAAAAAAATCTTGTCAACTTTAAAAAGAATCGACAGTAATTTGATGCTAACAAATATGTGTTTTTTGTGTATCTCACTGAACAATCGGGTTAAATGATAGGCATTTCATTAACAAAATTAAAATATAGGCTACTTAAAATATATCATAATATCGTCTGTCGAAAGAAACAAAGGACTTTACACTAATCATAAATATAATAGGCTGATTGTATTGTTCATTTAAGTGTTGTGTTCCATTTATTAAAAAGTTTACTTTTTGTATTACTGTCCTAGTTTTATGACAAGTAATAGAAGTACAATAATCACCTGTTTGTTCAGGCGATTGAACTTATACTGAATGTTCAAGTAGCTTGATATTAAAAAGTAGAATCTTATTAAAAAATGTAATCAGCTTAAATTAAATACATCACTTCAGAGTGTTAAATGCCTTACTCTATGTTCATGAAATATTGTTATGTAAAATGTTAGAAAATCCACATGTTCTAAATATTAAACTGACAGATTAATCTATTTTGTCTTTGAATTCTAGAATGCATTGTCAATAACAGAAACAGTTTCAATGTTGTTTTAGAATAACAAATTTTCTGTCTGGAGCACTTTTTCAAATCATTATGAAGTATATAGCTATTCCAAGTAAGGGTTGGTGCTTGTTGAAACATGTAAACCTGCTGCATTTGTTTGCACTTGTCCTTAGTCAGGAACCTGTTGTTCAGTGGTTGTTGTTTGTTGATGTGGTTCATATGTGTTTCTTGTTTTTTATATAGATTTGACCATTAGCTTTCCTGTTTGAATTGTTTTACGCGAGTAATTTTTGGGGCCCTTTGAAGCTTGCTGTTAGGTGTGAGCCAATGCTCCGTGTTGAAGGCTGTACTATGACCTATAATAGGTTACTTTAAAAAAAATTGTGACCTGGATCGAGAGTTGTCTCATTTGCTCTCATACCACCTCTTCTTATTTCTACATATGTTTAAAGTTAAATTTTGCTGTTGAGACAGTATTTTAGGCTTGTGGTAAATTTTTGGAGCATCTTTATCATACAATTACCTCATGCTTTCTAAAGCTTCCAATATTAGTGATATGGCCATGTGTCTATCTGTCCTTTTTCCATACTTTTGAACCTCCTATTTTATTCCTTTGTCAATTGATTTGGAGAGTTTATTTCTTATATATGGATATCATGGACCTTGTCTGAACTGTACACAATTTTAAACATTAGGTGAGTGCCGATGGGGGTTGTGGTTGTTAGTGTTGGCACATCTCATTTCTATAGAGATTATTTGACCATGCCCCCTCTTCCATGATCTATTGACTGTGGAACCTTTCCATAGTTTACAATAATGCTAAAAAATTTAAATAGGTAGCTATGATAGGTCAATAATATTTAAAATTCAAAACAAGCAGAAAGCTCTACAATTAGCATATAGCAAATGAATGACAGCCAATGAGCATATATAATAAAGCAGTTAGCAAAATTTAAAGCATCAGGATTTGGTATTTACATGCACTGCTCAAACTATTTTATCCATCACATTGGTTAGAAATGATTTGTTTTATAACTTTTAACCTAGTCATATGTGGCCATATTCCTGGCCTCAATTGTCAGTGTATTCCTAAGTCGTACTTCCTCATTCCTGAAAGAATTCTTACCATACTTTGTAGTTCTCAATCTTGGTATTTCTACACCACTGGAATATCTATCATCCTTTTATACAATATGATCTTGAACAAAATCAGGACTTTTCGGATTTATTGTTTTGAAGGTTTCCAAAGCAATTGTTCTCATTCTTCTGGTTTTATGTGATGATAATTTAGATTTTTTCCATTAATTTTTCATTAGTGGTTTTGAAATCAAATAAACAAAAAGAAGAGCATGTTTCCAGAATATATATCTTATATCTCAGAAAATGTTTGGCACCATTTTATTGACCAATTAAGTCAGTCATGATGCATTGAATTTGAGTTTTTTGCATAATTTACATATAAAGTACAATTTAAATGTATTGCTATTTTATTTTCAAAACATATATGGTGACACATATCTCTGTGTCAACAGTTCATGTTATAATTTAGACAGGTAGAGTGGGGTGCTCATTTTCGCCATAAATTTCCATGTTTTCTGCAGTTTATGTTCAGGCCTTTATGTTTCTGAAGTATAGTGATATTTCTATATGAAAATAACATTAAAGGCTAAATATTCTTAGCTTGAAAAACGTGTTTCTTTGAAAAAAAATCATCTGAAAAGTTACATTAAAGGCTATTTGAAATTGCCTGATGTTTTTTTCAAAGGGGACACTTATTCGCTGTTTATACACATCTATTTAAAATCAAATAACTGCAGCTTTAAACAATATTTATCAAATCAATTTCATTATAGATGAATAGCAAACATTTTAAAGGTGTAAAGAACTGAAATTCAGGGTATTCAGTCAAATAATTACTAAGAAATACTACTTTGAAATTATGTTTTTCATTCATGAAAGTGGCCAAAAATTGTTGTCCGAATTTCGGTCCTTTGCGGTTAGTGCCGAAATTTTGTCCAAGTTTAAAAAAATATTATATTTGTTATAAAACTATAATTTACCAGCATATTTCTTCCATTTCAGCACTCCTTTGAAGTTTTTACACCTCAAAATCATGAAACTGGGAAATTGTGTCCTTGGCGAATATGGGCACCCCACTCTACACACCTAGATTCTGATTTGCTTTTCGCCGTTTAAGTTATAAATAAGAATTGCAGCCTTTGATTGTTTATCCTTGTATTGTTTTAGCCTTGTAGATTTTTTGGCAGGCTGAGGGCTTGCAATTTGTACTCCAACTAATTTCAAGGTATTTGATGGTATAGTTTTGTGTAGAAACTGTAATTTATATTTACATATTTCATTAGGTGCAATTTATTCTGGAAATTATATTCCCAAATATATAAATTTGAATGAAATATGATATTGAAGTCTTGCATAGCAAATTAAGATGACATGGCTAAAATTTGAATGTCATTAATTTGTTCCCTCAAAACGAACTTCAGGTATGGTGACATGAGAATGTAAGGAAAAAAAATCACTTTGAAGAATTAGTTGTTATTTGCAAATGATTTTTTGATGATTAAATAGAATTTGATGAGGGTATTTGAAGATTTAGTGGTGCACAAGTTCAAATAATGTTTGATATATGTACATGAATTACCATAAATTAGACACATGTCTTTTCTTGTATCAACTATATCATGCTTATTTCTAAAAATTACAATTGAAATATAAAAACGTACTTCACCTATGATATATCAGTACACAAAGGCCAGTCAGAGTGACTCAAACAAAATCCACTCTTGATGGAGTTGCAGTAAACCAACTTTTTTTTGTGAGGTAAAAAATAACGAGATACAAAATAACAGGAAAATGAGAAGTCATCACTGCCTCTAGCTCTACTTTTACCAAAATCATCACTGCTTCTAGCTTCTCTTCTGTCCAAAGGATCAGTGATTCTAGTTTTCCTGATTTAAATTCTGAACAGATCTCTAAATGGATTTAGTGATTAGATATGTTTCAGATCACCTATTAATGGTGCTTAAACATTGATATGATATTTCTTGACTTGAGACTTTATATACCATATTTCATACCATATTTTATATAGAATCCATCATGTAAATATAATATTTTCTCTTTTCAGATAGTTTCTTAGGTACACATGACCCATGACAATGTCATATTACATGACAGAAGAAAGCAATATTGTTTCAGTCAGCTTCAAGATGTGTTATTTTAAGTCATGAGGTGCTGGCATTGTCCTGATTAGCCAAACACTGACCATAGACACAGATACAGCAGAAAAGGACAACCTTGGATTTTGGAGGAAACTATAAAGGATAAGCTTGTTCATCAGTACTCTGACTTCTAAAATTTTACATTTCTTTTAGAACAGTTTTGAGATGCATTTTGCTTACTATATGAAAATAGTTAAATGTCCACATTTTTTTCATTTATTCCTCACAAAAGTATTATGACGTTAAAACCTTCAGGTTTTTCATTTCTTTCCAGAAAACTCATATATTTAGTCTTAAAAGCTCATAAAATCTTTTTTAAAAGTTTGATGAACTGTAAAAAAATATATTCAAGTGCTGTTTGAGTAATTGACACTAAAAATGGCCATAAATGGCTAAGTGTCAGCAGTTATTGACAAATTGTGACAATGCCAGCTAAATAAAAATGTTCAAGAGTGGAGCATAAAAGATTTTTATGGAGGTTGGTGTTTTATGTTTGGTATAGGTATAAATCAATAAAGGTGTTCAAAGGTATGCTATGTCATTTAAATGTTTTAAAGTGCATCCAATTGTCACAAGAAAGAGAAATATTTTCTTTTTAGTATCTTCTATATCACCATATGTCATGCTGCTTAAATACATTTTTAAATTGGTGTATGTTTTCTAGTTTTAGTTAAATGATATATCCTACAAAAAATTATTCACCATTTAAAGTTTTACTGTTTAAGAATTAACAAATCCCCATACCAAATCAGCCTCAGTATTGAGATTAAGTAGAAATTATAGTCTGATTAGTTTTATATTGTTAAATCCCAGGTCAATACACACAGTAACTATTTTATAGTAACTCATTGTACAAAGATTAATACATATTATGTTCAGCTTGTGAACCAAAGATATTCTCTTTCAATATTTCCCTGTGTTATTTTCTCATTTGTAAATTTTCAAAACCAGTATAAAAAAACCACTACTTGCAACTTATAGCTAAAAATATTGTTGAGACATTTTCTTTAGTAGATGACCCTATTTTGACCTCTTTTATTGTCATTGTCATACATGTATCTGTACCCAACATCTATTGAACCCAAGACTCAAGTAAGTTGAAGTAACTGTAGTTAATAGTGAAATTTGATGAAGATATGACTGGAAAAAAAGTCAAAATATACAATTTTTTTTTGAAAGTTTGTCAATAAATTAAAGACAAGTATGGAAAAAATTAAAAAGGAATAATATAATTATTAATTCATTTAAATCATACTGTGAACATAAATGACAAATGTCATGTTTGATTTCACCCCTCCTTTTACATAGTTTATTACATTATTTTAAAAGAATTATCCCCAGGTATTTTGTAGATATTTAATCCAAATATCATGTGACTTGGGTTTAATGAATTTAGATGCCATAAGATCCTCAAAAAGTGTTTTTTTTATTTTAAAGAACAATTTATTTCTTAGCTTATATAAAGGGTTAGATCGAAATGGAATTTTAAAACAATAAATTTCATTGAGTATGATTGAAATGGAAAGAAAACAAATTCTGCATTGATATGTGTGATATTGCTGTTTAAATGTTCATTATGATTATCAAAACTAGCTTGTCTTTCATATAATATCAGCTTTAAACATGTAGAGTCGTCATATGTATATACATTGTTTATTTATATATTTATGTAGCTTTAATTGCAATAGGGCCATGATGTACTATAGCTTTATCGAGAACATTTGTGTGACAAAAGTGTACAAAGTCTCCTTATCAGTTTAATTATTATTTTTGATATACAGTGAAACCTGTCTAAACCAAATCTTAAATAAACTGAAAACCTGTGTAAACATAACATGATCTGAAGCTCAGTTTAAAATTGTATGCATTGTGAACAATATAAAACAGAAAATCTACCAAAGCTGAACAAAATCATGACCACAAGTCTAGGAGAGGTAAATTGGTTTAGACAGGTTTCAAGCAAAGTCAAAAATGTATTTCAATGAATAATTTCAACAAAGTATCTCTACAGTGCCATTCTGCGTTGAATTTTCAACTGGACAAATAGAAATATTGAGTTTCTTTAAGTGACATTTAAAAATAATTGAATTTTTGCTGTTACAAAGTAATAAAGATGGAAGGAAAATTACATGATGGCATTAGGTTTGCGTTAAAAATTACCAGTTTCAAAATCAAATTCAAGAATAAAGTTATCGGAAACAATGAATATAGACTTGTATAGGTTGAAAAATTAATAAAAATTGAATGAGAAATGTTTTCAAAATATAATTTGATACAAATTTTGTTTTATTCATATGAAATACATGATGTACTTTTCCTTTAATGTGACATACAATATTTGTACATAATGTTCTCTAAATTTTATTTTCATATTTGTGCTTGTATTTACTGTTATACAGGTTGTAGTATTTTGAAAGTGCTATTTTGATTATTTCAGTTTTCATAAAAGTGTTAGACAAAACTATTTAATATTTCCTTAAATTGACTTCATTGGTTTTATTTCAATTGTTATCTATACCTGTATTTTTTTGGTATAAGATGGTTTGATATTACATCATTTGTATGTTTGTTGAGCTTTAAATCTAATTCAGTAGATTGAGCTAAGGGATGATTATCTAATTGGGATATATATTGGTTATAGAATTAAAATACTTGAGTAAGTTACTTAGGGTTGGGTTGAATATCTTGCAAAGGAATACAGATGAATGCTTTAAAAAAGACATTTGGGAAAGTTAATCTTGTCAACTAGAGTGTAGAAATCCAGTTTTCACATAAAACATTCAAAATACATCAACAATCAGTGTTAAGGAAGTTTGCTGCTCAGTTTCAAAATAAATAACTTTCCATAAAACAGTAAATATTGATAGGGGATTAATTGAGGAATCAAAAAAGCAAAAATAATAAAGGGGTCAAAGTGCTTGTTTTCGAGATATTAGCCATTTGAATTTTGCCGGGAAAATGTTCTTACTTGATTTTTATAGCTTTATCATTGACAAGTTAAAATTCTCAAAAACTATTAAAAAATAAATAAGATTGTATAAGACTTTAACAAATGGCTTATAATTATACCTGTAAAAGATTTATAAAAAGTAAAAAGGGGGTCCATGGGCAAATTTTTTTAAGGTATTCAAATGGATAAAACCAGAGGATTTCGAAAATCTGAGAAAAAAATTCTGAAACATGACAAGCAAACATCCTTAAGGTGGTACATTACACTACAGGGAGATAACTCTGTAAAATCAGCTAAACGTTTTGATTATGTTGTGTTGTTAAGGGAATATTAAGCTTCTCAATGATCAAAATAAGTGTTTGTCAAACTGCTATATAACCAGTGTAATTTTTCTGATAAAACGGTTGGTTCAAATTTTAAATTTTTTTTAATATTTTTGTAGAAAGGTGTACATACTTTGTCAAAAATTTAAGAAAATTAAACGAGCCAAATTAATTTTAGTTAAAGTGTTGGGTACCACCTTAAATAAAAGTGTTTTTGGGATTAAATGAGGAATAAAAAAATAAAAAATAATAAAGGGGTCAAAGTGCTTGTTTCCGAGATATTAGCCATTTGAATTTTGCCGGGAAAATGTTCTTACTTGATTTTTCATAGCTTTATCATTGACAAGTTAAAATTCTGAAAAACTATTAAAAAATAAATAAGATTTTTATAAGACTTTAACAAATGGCTTATAATTATACCTGTAAAAGATTTATAAAAAGTCAAAAGGGGGTTGGTTCATGGGCAAATTTTTTTTTTAAGGTATTCAAATGGATAAAACCAGAGGATTTCGAAAATCTGACAAAAATTCTGAAACATGACAAGGAAACATCCTTAAATAAAAGTGTTTTCTCGTATAAATTGATTTAAATGAATCAAATATATTACATGTTTCTCACATTTTACAGTGTGAAAATCTTATCTAACACCTATCTTACAGAGAATTATGTACTAAATAGGTTGTCATACACATCTGACTGTAGAGAAATATAAAAGGATTCGATTTTTAACTGGATTTTTGTGACAAAAATGTCGGTTATTGATTTGGGGATGTACGGCGGGCGGGTGGTCGGTCGGTTGGGCGGTCGGTCAAATGTTGTCCGTGCATTAACTCATGAACCGTTCAACCAAAGCTTTTAAAATTTTAATATGTTGTTACTGACAACTAAATGAAGGTCAAGTTCAATAATGGCGATTTTGACTTTTACCGTTCAGGAGTTATGGTTCTTGAAAGATTGAAAAAAGGTTGTTTCCAGTTGTGTCCCTGCATTTACGCATGAACCGTTCTACCTAAGCTTCCCAAATTTTAATATGTTGTTACTGATGACAAAATGGAGGTCAAGTTCAATAATGGCGATTTTGACTTTTACCGTTCAGGAGTTATGGTTCTTGAAAGATTGAAAAATGGAGTTTCCAGTCGTGTCCGTGCATTTACGCATGAACTGTTCTACCTAAGCTTCCCAAATTTTAATATGTTGTTACTGATGACAAAATGGAGGTCAAGTTCAATAATGACGATTTGGACTTTTACCGTTCAGGAGTTGTGGTTCTTGAAAGATTGAAAAATGGTGTTTCCAGTCGTGTCCGTGCATTTATGCATGAACTGTTTTACCAAAGCTTCCAAAATTTTAATATGTTGTTACTGATTACAAAATAGAGGTCAAGTTCAATAATGATGATTTTGACTTTTACCGTTCAGGAGTTATGGTTCTTGAAAGATTGAAAAATGGTGTTTCCAGTCGTGTCCGTGCATTTTCTCATGAACCATTCAACCAAAGCTTTTGAAATTTTTATATGTTGTTACTGATGGCAAATTAGAGGTCAAGTTCAATAATGACGATTTTGACTTTTACGATTCAGGAGTTATGGTTCTTGAAAGATTGTGAAATGGCGTTTCAATTCACGTTGTTGCATTTACTCATGAACCATTCAATCTAAGCTTTTCAAATTTTAAGATGTTCATACTGATGACAAAATGGAGGTCAAATTTGATATTGACGATTTTCACTTGCACCATTCATCAGTAATGGTTCTTGTGATATTGCCAGGACACAAATAGATATTAATAAATCCAGTTTGCTGTCGTTGTGACAGCCTCTTGTTTTTTAATTGTTTGTGAAATTTTAATTGTATTGTAGTTTATTACCATTCAATATATTTATGATTATCCTTACTGATGCAGTGGTTAAGTTACATGACTAGAAACCTCAGGAATGTGGCTTACAGGTCTTCTTTATGAAGGAATCCTGTTTATTTTCAACAACAGTTATTTTTATTTTTTATATATTTTTATAGAAACATTCAGTCCACGCAATTAGTACAAGACTGATAGAACATGTCCTGACAATTTTGTAAATTTGAAAAAAGAATCGTCAATTTTATCCTGTAAATGCCAAACCCCAATTTCTAACGCTGAACATTGGTTGGCTGTTTTTGAAAAATTGTACCTAATTCATACATATTGAAGCTTAAAGAAACAATTTTGAAAGAAACTTTGCTTGGGTGCTTTTGAAATACAAATTCATACTTATAGAACTGAAAAAACTCCTTGTTGATACACATGTAGTAACAAAGCATTAATCTAACACAGAATGGAAAATGTTTATTTGGCACTGTAAAAAAAAATAATTTGTAAGTACCACAAAAAAGTCAATAACCTCTGTTAAAATTGTACAGATGTAATATCTATGATACCTTGAATTGATAAATGTTTGTTCCATATTAATTTTTCTGGATTTCTTAGAATGGGAGACACTTATATTTAGATACTGAATGAAATGAAGTTTTCTGTTACTTGAGTCTTTAATTGAAATAAAAGATAAAACCATTAAGTCTGGTACCTTTTTTCTTTAGTTATACTTTAAAGGTTTTAAATTTAACTTAATGTTAAAACGACTGTTTAAATATTTTGCCAACTTATACATCACACCTGTTGATAAAGTAAGTTTTTTGTTGTCATTGAAATTTGTAAAAAAATATGTACTTGAAAACTTTCAAATAAATTGAAAAGATTTTATTCATTTTTGATAGGGAAAAGGTTAATTCTGTGAAAGCTGGTTCAAAGTTGTTTTTCAAAGAAAATATTTTGAAGAACTCAGGATTACATAACATAATTAGACCAAGGTTTATCTTCTCACTTCTTGTATTTTAAATTGGGGGATAAAATCAAGGTTTTTTTCTGTTTCAATGCTGATAACTAGATAGTAACTTAAAGTAAACAGTTAAAGTTTACAAATGATTTTAAATAAATTTATTTTATTCATTGAAGTATAAAGTTTAACATCTTAGGTTGTAACTTTTAATTTAAATTTGTTGTATAGAATTAAATCCCTGTTATATAAAATGTTTAGCAATATAAATATTGATATTATGTATTAAAATATGCATTGTATTGAAAAGTAGCAAGAAGTAGAAATCTGCAAAAAGTTTTATTTCTAAAGTAGTAATTAATTGCTTCTGGTTTATGGTTCTTAACTTTATTAACACAGTTTTCACAATTTGCACATTTATTAAAATCAGGGGAAAAACAAGTCCAGGAAACTGTACATGTATGTACTCCATGTTGTTGGGGAAATGGAAATTTGTTATCAATTGACATTTGGAAAATATCATCAGCAATATTGAATACATTTCTAGGCTGTGATTTCTACATTATTTTTTTCTCTGCTGCATGAATGGCAGTCTTTTATACATGTATATAATTTGCATACCAATATACCTATTTAGTTCAAATAAAATTATAATTGGCTTGATAAAATGAAATCGATTTTGCCGTTATTTTTTTTTTTGACATTCCAAAAAATATGTTGACTATGGCTAATTCAAAGTTTAAAAGCCTGGAGTTTGTGCTGTAACCAAAGCAATGACTGTCTGAAACTCGAAACTTAAGTGTGTAAATATTTAGTTAATATTATTTGTCATAAAACTCTTGTGTTCATTTTTAATGTTCAATATTTACACTTTGTACAAATTTTAAATATTGTTGATATTTATAAAACTCTTTCGTTATGTACATTTTGTATATAGATATTTATATATAGAAGGCATTTGATGTTATATTTATGCCTGTAAATTTTATTTATATGAAAATAGTTGGTGTTATATTCTATATATATTTGTTATCACATGAGAAACAGTTACAGGTATACATATATACATGTCATATGTATGTACTGAAAAAAGTGCTATTTGTGAACTAAATAAAACCATCTTAAGAATTTTTGTGCTTTGAAACATTATTGGACCAATTTTGAGTTACTGTATATTTAGAAATTATTGTGTGCATTTATTATTGCGATTTTGTCATTTTAGACTAAATTGCAATTTTAATTTTTAATCTTGTTCAATTCATATAAAAATTTTCAAAATGCGAGTTTGAATTATTGCGATAATAACCCAGTCGCATTTCATGCAATAATTTCTAAATTTTAAAGTTGTTGTTGATATTGTTAAAGATTTTGAAAAGTAAACTACTCAGATTCTCTTTTTGAAAGATATGTTTATACTGTTCCCAATGGCAGATAACTCTTATAAAACTTTCCTCTTTTAAGAGGTTGAAGAATTGTCTTACATTGTTGATAACATTTTTCCGTTTCTATTTGTTAATTTTATCCATTTTTGAGAACAATGAATGTCATTAAAAGTGCTGTCTGCTTAAGTATGAGTCTTTTGCTATTTATTGTGTGGAGAACCGTTCATGTTATTTATATTACTGTCTGCTTTAGTATGTGTCTCTCATTATTTAATGCATGGTGAACCATTCATGTTATTTATAGCAGTGTCTTCTTTAGTATGTGTCTCTAATTATTTAATGTATGGTTAACCATTAATTTCATTTATAGCAGTGTCTGCTTTAGTATGTGTCTCTCATTATTTAATGTATGGTGAACATTTCATGTTATTTATAGCAGTTTCTGTGATATTTTTCAGTATTAGAAAGCTATTAGATCTTGTTTGTTATTGCTGACTAAATTATTGTTTTGATAGAAGCATTGTTTTCATTAAAACTGTCAAAATATTTTATTGTTTATTACATTTGTTATATTTCCATTCATTACAACATGGATCACTTTAATTGGCTGGTCCATTCAAATGTAAACCCTCCACTCACACAATATTTCTATGTTCCAAGAACTATGAAATCAGCGTTAAAACCCTTATTTTGCGTTTAATTTTGAAAGTTTACCTAATGAATATGTGCATCAAGTTTCAAGTTGATGTGACCACAACTTGATGGTGATCTTCTTTGACCATAAATTTAACCTGATATGGGTAGGATGAATAAAATAACAGTCAGACACAGATGTACAGGCTGATTAACTTAATGTCCCTTACTGTTGTGGGCTCAACAAACCTATTTGCAAATTTATATTAAAAAAGGAATCGTTTCTTAAGACAACTGAAAGAACACATAATAAAAACTTTCCATTATTTATTTAAATGCCATTTTAATTAAATTAAGCTAAAGACGAACAAGAGTGCACACTGATATGTCTTGCCTTCTGTACTTTCCATTGATTTTAATTGATAAATCTAAATATGAAGCTTTACTACCACACAAACTTAACATGATCCAAGAAAGAGGCCAAAGTCGGATAGACCAAACTGGAAAAACATGTACACCTTAGAATCATTCCATACACCAAATATGCTTTAAATATACTATTAGTTGACCTATTGCACAAAATATCTAAGACACAAACTTAACCCAGAAAATTTATCATTGATCATTAGACCATGAAAATAAGGTCAAAGTAAGATGAATCCTGCCAGACAGACATGCACACCTTATAATCATTACATGCTTTAAATATAGTTGACCTATTGGATATAGTTTCTAAGAAACAAACAAACCAGGAAATCTAAAGATTGACCAATGAACAATGAAAAATATGTCATGGTGAGATGACAATTCCCAGACAGACATGTACACCTTACAATCATTCCATACACCAAATATAGTTGACTCATTGCTTATAATATAAGATAATCGGATCAAAGAACTTAACATTGAGCAAAGACTGTAAAAATGAGGTTACGGTCAAATGAAACATGCCAGACTGACATGTAAATCATAAGATATTTTCATACACCAAATATAGTTGACCTATTGCACAGCATTAGAAAAACAGACCTAAAATCAAATCTTAACTTAAACCCCTGAACCATGAAAATGAGGTCTAGGTCACATAGCACCTGCCAGTTTTGCACATGTACACCTTACAATCATTCCATATACCACATATATTAGACCTATTGCTTATAGTATCAGAGATATGGACTTGATCAGGAAAACTTAACCTTGTTCACTGATCCACCAAATGAGATTGAGGTCAAATGAAAACTGTGACAGACATGAGGACCTTGCAAGGTACACACATACCAAATATAGTCATCCTTTATCTAAACTTTTGTTCAAATAGTCCCTGAACCATGAAAATTAGGTGAATGACAATCGAAAACTTAATACATAAGGCATCTATACAAAGTATGAAGGAATTAGGTCTTCTACCTTCCAAAATATTAAGCTTTTTAGAAGTTAGGTAACACTTCCAGATCACTTTCCCTAGGGCGGGTAGTCACAGCTACTAGACAAAAAAAAATCAACTTGATATTTTTAACCTGTGTGACAGTAGTTCAACATATAGTTTAGTATGAGTTTGCTAAGATGGCTTAAAAACGGCAGTCTGAAATGGACCTAGCTGTTAGACAGCAGAGTGATATCAAAGTCTAGCTTGATTAAATGCTTGTTAGAATAAAGAATTGGTATTAAAGACAATTTATAGCGAACCCTATGATAGTTTTCCATAGATTCACCTGCAAGTTACCTGTCGATTTAAACTTTTGGCAGTTCTATTGTCCAATCTAACAAATACAACAGGTATTGTTCTCTGTATACCGGTAGTTTATTCACCAGGACCTTTAAATTTCTTCTAGGAGAAATATATCACTCATTGATTAATTTACCTGAACAAAAAATTGAACTGTCAATGATGAAAAAATACTTATACCAATACTAAGAAAGGACTCACAAAACTGCATGTGGTGTTGTATCTTTCAATACCAAAAACTCGTTTTTAATGTGTTCAATATTAAAAATGATTTAAAAATTAAAAGTTGATTTCTGATCAAATATTCAATAAATATTTTTGTGTGTTTGATAAATCAAAATTTGAATATTATTATTTTTAAATTAAGGTCTTCATAAACATAGTCTATAAATTAACAACAAAAAAAACCATGCAAATTCATTGGAAAATACTAAAAAATGTGTCTAAAATAAACTTTTTATTATTAAATCAGATTTTATATTGAACAGATTGAAAATATATTAATGATATATTGAATAAATACAATATTGCATACAGTTTATGTGAGTTTATAGAAGTATTTCAATAAAAAAACAGATAATTTTTTGGTCAGGTAAATTAATCAATGAGTGATATATTTCTCCCGGTGCTTTGCTTTTGCGCCAATTGGCATTTCATTTGCGCCAAAAAAATCTTTCATTTGCGCCACAAACCATATTTCATTTGCGCCAAAAATTAAATCTTTCATTTGCGCCAATATCACAGGTAAGTACAGGTAAATACAGGTAAATACATGTAGATACAGGTAATAATAGTATAAAACATACATTTTTTCAAAAAGTCTTTTAATAATAAAGAAAGTTTTAAACATATTCCTCAGAAATCAGTTATCATAAAACCATACAAGTTATGTTAAAACCTCGATAAAATCATACAAGTAATGCTAAATTTATACAAGTAATGTCAAAACCTAAATAAAACCTTGATGTTTTGAATAAAATTGTTCATTAAAATGTGTATGGAATTACTCCGGTCCATTGTTGGTTCTTTTGAAATTTGCAGTGGGTGTAACAGCCCAAAATGACGGTGGATATCTAGATTCCGGGCTTATATAAGTTTCCAAAACATATATCACCAAGTCCATGCAGATGCTTTCCGAAATTCTGACTCTGAGTTGTTGAGATTCTACTTTCTGATGGTTTACTCCATGGTTATGCTCGTTTAAAGTTTTTATAATTGTTTTGCTGTCCGCATCAGTCGTAATTCTGGCTTTACAGGTTTTTTTGGTACACCTGAAGGATTTATTTTCATTATTTTAAACATTTGATAACCTATATATGTGGTCATCAAATATCACAGAATTATTTCCTCTGTTTGTCTCAGATTTGACTATGTCCATCTTGACACCTCACACTGGACTGGTCATGTGAACACTATATATATGATTATAACCTTAGTGACTCTCAGTATTGTATATGAACTCACACAAATATCCAGGGGGAGATAATGTACAAATTTTTTTTAAAAAAAATCGTAAATAATATTTACTTTTTCCGTTATATTACCTGTCATACCTGTAAAATGGCGCAAATGAAGGTTGTTTTTTTTGGCGCAAATGAAAGGTTTGATTTTTTGAAAATTGGCGCAAATGAAATGCGCCCATTTCTCCTAGAAGAAATTTAAAGGTCCTGGTGAATAAACTATACAGAGAACAATACCTGTTGTATTTGTTAGATGGGACAATAGAACTTACAAAAGTTTAAATCGACAGGTAACTTGCAGGTGAATCTATGGAAAACTATCATAGGGTTCGCAATAAAATAGAATGAAATTGCCACAGAAGAAAAATGTAATAGCATAGATTATATTTCCATGGAACATAATAGAAGAAAAAAGAGAAGCTAAATATCATATTTTATTTTTGATAAAATAATGTCAAATATTTCAATAAATTATCACAAAATACATTGTTTGTCCTTTAAAATAATAATAGACATTTTTGTTAATTCAAAAATCTCCTTAAGTTTTTTCATTGTTGTAAGCATTTTTACAATATAATCTTATCACAAATTGTGCCATGAATGCAGGAGTTACCTCCTATGTGAAGAATAACATAATAAAACATATAAAGTGACCAGTGCTTGTATGTTCATTGCAGATGACGACTAGAATTCTCATAATAAATGCTAAAAATAAATAAAGCAAATATCATGAAAAAAAAGTTACATATAATAATCATAAAAATATACCGGTACTCAGACATAAAAACATTATATAAACTTGCATGTTTTGACATATCCATCCACACCAATAAAACAAAAGACAAATCAATAAAATACAGAAGATGTTTTAAAATGACTATTCATCTTACCATTGAATAAAATCTGTTATCTTTTTGGAAATAAAAAAATGAACATGTATTGGAATGAAGGAAGAAATGGATAAAGAACAAGAATGTGTCCATAGTACACAGATGCACCAATGGCAATATAAATATTCAGTGGACCATTAAATTGGGGTCAAAACTCTTGTTTGGCATTAACATTAGAAAGATCATATCACAAGGAACATGTGAACTAAGTTTCAAGTTAATAGGACTTCAACTTCATCAAAAACTTTAACCTGAAGTGGGACCCACGAAGGGACGAAGAAACGGACACACAGACCAAACATAATGCCCATAAATGGGGCATAAAAAACAAAACACATGTGATAAGCATTTAAATAATGTCATTAACAATCTCTTTTTGTTGACTAAAATCACATTTTTGGAAGACCAGTTAATAAAATGTTGTCCTTCGATAATCTATTTCCAACAGATAAATGTCTACTAATATTTGTCTCTAAGTACCAGATTGCTTCTGTATATTAATTATGGTATACATATTTAACTACGGTATTCTTGAAAAAATGAATACATCATATTTCACATTGATAAAATGCAACATGGAATTAGTCTTATAACCTCATACAAACAACAATAAAAAGCTGCACCAGTATTCAAATATACATCTGGATATTGGAATTGTTATATAAATTTAATGGTACATTTAATAATTAATAAAAACAGAAGTCAGTTAAACTGGTTCTGCCAAAAAATTTGCATGAGGATATCGTTTTGTATAGGTCTTAAATTTGATGGTAAAAGTCCAATAACTCTTAAAAACTTAAATTACATAGAGAATTACTTTGAGAAATCCCAACACCAATATAAAGTTTGAGATAAATTAGTTGAAACAAATTGAATCTCGCCCTGATGAGGTACAACAAAATATCTATAATCTGGTGATTCAAGTCCTACATTATTTTAGAATGACAAATTATATAACATGCTTTTAAATACAGATCCCCACAAAAATGTAATATTCAAGTAAAAGTAATAACTTATCATAAATTTCTATGAAAGGTTAACATACTACAACTTTTAAAAATATATATTTGAGCAAAACTGAATTTTGATAATATTCTTAAGCTGCCAAAAATCTCACCAAGGATGTAGCCCAATAATTCTTTGAAATGCCCATTTAATTGATTGGTTACAATAATTCCATCATCTTAACTGTAATATTCATGGTTTATTATAAGATCTTTTGACAACATCACAATACAATAAAAAAATGAATAAATAAACAACATTTCTGAAATTGCATTTAAAATTAACACTTCCATTTTTTGGGGAAATTTTAGGTTTCACTATTACAGATTCCTTTTTCTGCTCTGCTAACAATCTGAAGAAAACTCAGTATATGACACCATGAACTAAATTTGTGACAGAAAATGCCTCAATCTACATCTGTATGTACACACACAAAAAACCTCAGCTGTCATATGTAAGCTTCTGTTAAAAAAAACTCAGTAATTTTCTTCAAACTTTAAGATTGATTCTGGTTGCTTATGTCTTCAGACCTAGACTTCATGCATATTGGATAATAAAAATAAAAATAATTAAACAAAATATTAGACAAAAACATGGCAAACATAAACATTCTAGTCATCAATTTTGACAATATCTCATACTGCCAAACTTCTCTACAAAAATCCAGAATTTGAGATTCACGCATAAATTCTGTGAATTATATTTTCTTGATTATATAAAAGGAAAAAAACCGTTCCCTATACTAAAAGCAATATTGATGAAAAGTCAGTAAGATCAGTTATTTGTGTTTTAGCAAATGATTTAAAAACAAAATGGTTAAATAACGTAAAACAGATTTTTTCCAAAACATGACAGTATTATGGATACATGTAGAGACAAGCTCATGTCATGTTGTGTCAGAGTATCTAAACCCTATAAAATGTAACCCTAATGTCAACTCAATCTAGTTTCCTTCTTCATAGAATGGAATGTAAGACAGTATAAGCCTTGAGGCTATTTGGTTTATTTCTAGGTGTTCAAAGATGATGTTATGAAAATGACCCCTTCTTTTGTCGAAGATGTAGAACTGCATTAGGTACAAGTCCACTAGCTTCTAATGTCTTTGTATCATCAGTATGTGTTTTATTTGGGTAGGCAGAAACTATATTGAAGTCTGATTCTGCTGGTGATCTGAAATGGAAAGTATGTAAATAAAATAATATGCATTTGATGCTTCTGAACTTAATAGATATGATGTGTAGATGGCTTTTCCAATACTACATACAAACTATGTATCAAACAGTGATACGCTAACACTCTAATAACTCATGTTGCTGAAGGGACAAAATTACAATACAAGTCTTTCTCTCAATTCACAATAAAAATTCATTGTAAAATGTGATATTGATTTCTATAAGTAATCAGGGATTCATATTTAGATATGAATGGAAAGTACATATAAGTGAAAATTGAAATATAAGTGCAGATATTAAATTTGTTGTAGTAATGTACATGTAAAAAGCTCAAGAAAAGAGTGGTTTGGTAGACAGACTATATCTATCTACTTGTACAGATAGCTCATCCAAGAAGAAAATGGTTTAGTAGATTGCCTGTATCTTACCTAATCAGATTCATAATTGTATCATTGAATAAATACTCAGGTTTTCATGAAAAGGCCACGAGTTCAATGATGTTTCTATGATATATATAAAAAAGAAGATGGGGTATGATTGCCAATGAGACAACACAGATGCCCCACTCGCCCTATCATTTTCTATGCTTAGTAGACCTTGAAATTGGGGTAAAGACTGTAATTTGGCAGTAAAATTAGAAAAATCTTATCATAGGGAACATGTATACTAAGTTTAAAGTTGATTTAACTTCAACTTCATAAAAACTTTAAGCGAGACAGACGGAAGAACGGATGAACAAACGAACAGACGAACGAAGGGACGGACTCACTGACCAGAAAACAGAATGCCCCGCTACTATAAGTTATATGGTTCGCTACTGACCCCCTACGGATCCATAGAGGGTTAGTAAAATTCATAGGGGGGTGAGGCCGGAGGCCGAATCCCCTATGGATTTTATTCACCCTCTATGGTCCGTAGGGGGTCAGTAGTTAACCATATTTTTACTAACCCCCTACGGTCTCATAGGGGGTCACCACGTGACGGCGTTAAACCAATCACAACGTGATATTTTACCCGCGGTGCGATAATATCATAGGTGGGGCATAAAAACAAATGAACAAAAAACAAATATTTAACATAGCAACAAAAGACAACAACTGAATTACAGGCTCCTGACTTTGGGACAAGCACATACATACAGAATGAAGTGGGGTTAAACATGTTGGTAGGATCCCAATCATCTCCCTAACCTGGGACAATGGTGTACCAGTACAACATAAGAATGAACACTAGTCCTATTTTAGTCTAATTCTAGAAAAGTTTAAATGTAAAACTGGTTCAATTCCACCACATATTTAATACCATGTTAATTATCTATAATTTACTTTCATTCATACCTTTGTAGATTTAAATATTTCCTCAGATCACCTACAGTTTCATTAAACTTCATCTTTAAGATATATGTCTGATTGCCTGTTTCTGATTTAATTCTCAGAGTTGTTATATTCCTTGGGTTGATGGTCTGACTGACTCTTCAAGTTCTAACCTGGTAAACAAATATATTCATCAGTTTTCAGATACCTACTATTGTGATTTACCTTTGTTCCACAATCTCGCCACATTTTTATATATAGATAAATGAAAGGAACTCATTTTAATTAGCAGTGGATTAACATTAACAAATAGATGTGTATGCATGTTCATTAAAAAGATTATATTTATAGACACAATTTATGGAAAGAAATTATAGGTTTCATAAAGAGTGAGAATTAGATATTACTTGATATCGATCAAGTTATTTTATTTTGATATAATAACATGCCATCGGCAAATTTTATTATTATTTTTTGAATTAAATAACAAGTTCATTCAAGTGATATGACAGGAATAATATCTCTTTATGCAAGTAATAGATAACATGATAAATCACCTGGTTTTCTTGTTTTGTTTGACCTTATTGTACTAACCTTTTCTTTAATTCATTAACTGTTTCTGTTTCTACAACTGTTACAACTGGTTTCTCACTCTTTGTCTTATCCTAAAATAAACAGGTAAAAAAAATTGTTTTTAAACAGGTTATAAGATGATGACATATTCTTTTAATCTATGACTTGAATTCAAACAGACCAAGAAAATTCATCAAATACTATTCATGGGTCTGTTTATATTGGTGTTTATATCAGGTCACATGATCATCAGCAGTCCTCAGAGGTCATATCATGGGTTAATTTGATACGGTGTCCTATCTGTACTAATGAATAAAGACAGCTAAAGCTCCTTGCATCTTGATTTGCCAAACTGTTTACATTTCAAAGTGGCGCAACATCTTTAAATAATTCTTGATCAAGATGAATATTAAAACTTATCCAAGATATTTCTGATGTTAACCTTAAACATTAATTTGAATAAACTGTAATTTAAAAAGTTGATTTTACAATTAGTATTTCATTTCAAGAGGTATAACTCCCAAAAGATATTTGATCCCTGCAGATTTTTTGTCTAATATGTTGATGAACGTTAACCTTGGACATAAAATTCTATTGAAAACTAATGAGTTTTGTCGGCCTTAAAATACTAACAATATGGGACAGATGGAAGGACACCAGAATTTCCCAATGCAATGATCTGTGTTCAACTGGGGATAACAAGAATGTGTCCACAGTACACAGATGCCCAATCGCACTATCATTTTCTATGTTCAGTTGACCGTGAAATTGGGATAAAAAATCTAATTTGGCATTTAAATTAGAAAGCCCATATCATAGGGAACATGTGTACTTAGTTTCAAGTTGATTGGACTTTAACTTATCAAAAACTACCTTGACCAAAAACTTAAACCTGAACAGACCAGAAAACAAATGCCACTCTACTATCGTAGGTGGGGCATAAAAATTCAATACTCTTAATAATAATTGACTTACACTTAGATGTTCATTCAGTGTGTTTCTAATATCTACAATCTTTCCACCTTTAACAACAGATTGTGGTAATTTGTTTAAAAATTGGTCTTTCGTCAAGGTTTTACCTAAAAAAAAAAAAACATGCATATTACAGTATTATTTTTTCATTAAATAAAGAAAATACTGAAGATGGTTTTTTTTATTAGTTGTACAAAATTTGTTATGTTATAAACACTGCAAAGAGAGTGGCCCATGTAGTTACAAAGTTCTGTTATTAACCTGTAGATTGTTATAACTATTTAGAACTGTTTATAACAACAGATCATGTAAAACAGCAAGACAGCACAAATATTTCACTTTCAATTGGGCTTCTTGAGATAATTTTTTGTATGAATGTACCATATATCCCATCTATTAGATGTATTTATTACTGTGGATTCATTAATATTTGTTGGATAACAATTTTAGTGGATTTTGTGGATACAGGGGAACAAGAATTTAAATGTTCAATGAATACAAAATTTTCTAAAGGAATGAATGCAGACTTTTCCGTCATAACAAAATTAAATATCCACAAATATGCAAGTTTTCCTTAAACCACGAAAATTGGTACCAACAAAAATAAATGAATCTACAGTATTAGAACTATCTTACTTCCTGATTATGAAAATATTTTTTATTATCAATTCACTTAGAAAATAATAATATTGCAGCATTGATTAGACTATGTGGATTTACATGAAGATAATTTCTATCTAAACAATTTCAGCAAAGATGTTTATTGGTAAAAAAAATCACAAAATTGTACTTCAAAATCAGAACAGAATGTCAATAAAAATATGTGCCCTTTGCACAATCTTATTTCAATGTTCAATGAACCATGAAATCTTAAAAACACTAATTTCGCATATATGTTATGCACATTCGTAATGATTATCTGTACAAGGTAAAAAGTTGATGTGATCATGTAGCTTCCTAAAACAAAAACTTTAACCTGATACAGACGAAACACATCTTTCAAAAAAACATAATGCTCCTTTAGATCTACTAAGAGTCTACCGTAAGCTGGGAATATAAATATTGCAATTTAAAAGAAGTATAAACATAGATCGTGTCCATAGTACATGGATGCCCTATCCACACTATCATTTTCTATCTTCAGTGGACCATAAAAATGGGGTAGAAACTCTAATTTGGCATTTAAATTAGAAACATCACATTATAGTGAACATGTGTACTGAGTTTCAAGTGGATTGGACTTCAACTTCATCAAAAACTACCTTGACCAAAAACTTTAACCTGAAGCGGGACAGAAGGACAGATGAATGGAAGAATGGATGCACAGACCAGAAAACATAATGCCCATAAATGGGGCATAAAAATTAGTAGTCACTATTCATTACTGGTAACTGATAAAATTAAACCATTTTTATATTTCGTACCTGGTCGTTTGTTGGTTACTGAAACACTAATAGGGTGTTCTGGGTTCTCATGTGTATCAGATTTCTGTGTAGTTTTGTTCAGTGTGGAAGCTACTAGTCTTGATGGTTGAATGCCTCCACCTAGAGTTTGTCCAACACCTTTAAATGCTTTCAAGGGTTTCTTTATCTCAAAATGTGTATGTCGAAAATCTTTTACCTAAAAAACAAAATAAATGATTATATTGTCACTTAAGGTGGTACCTAACACTACAGGGAGATAACTCTGTAAAGTCAACTAAACGTTTTAATTACATTGTGTTGTAAAGGGAATATTAAGCTTCTCAATGACCAAAATTGGTATTTGTCAAACTGCTATATAACCTGTGTATTTCTTTTGACAAAACAGTTGGTTCAAAATTTTAGAAATTTTTATATATTTGTTTAAGGGTCAAAGTAAATACTTGACAAAATTTTATAAAAATTAAACGAGCCAAATTAATTTTAGTGAAAGTGTTGGGTACCACCTTAAATCTTAGCGATTGGCACCTTAATGCACATTGGGAATACTACAACTTAAATATAGCATTTAAGAGTGAAAAGTTTTACCTGAAATTAAGAATTTTAGATAAAAAAAGTATAAATAATAGCTCAGTATTGATATCCAAATATAGTTCAATAGCTATCTTCATAAATACGGTTTATTCAACAATCAGTTTGTTCTTTGAAACAGTAGAAAATGTCAAATTTTGCAAGTTTTTTTGTTGTTAAGAAAGCCAAAGTTGTGAACAAAATGGAAATAATTCACAATTTTCAACAGTAAACAAGACTACATTTCACAAAGACCAAAGCCATATTGGTATCTCCTTAAAGTATAATATACAAACTTACACAAATATCTTCATACAAATATTAAAACATTCAATTTTTTAACAAACTATACTCACTACAAAAGGAATACCACTTGGATATCTTGTTTGTAACTCAGATGGGAAATATCCATCCAATATGTCTTTTAGTAAATGCTGTGTTGGTGGGTCACTGAAGGGACGGAATGGACCACTATACATCATTATTCCATTTGCATACAAAGCTAAATCAACTGGGTCAGGCATCTGTTAATAAAAAATAATTTGAAATTTAAAGCAGAAAATCATTTAATCTTCAAAACAAATGGTTTAACTGCATAAAATTTCTACAAAATTTATTAGTCAATTACATGTGATATTGTCCATGAGAGTTCATATAAGCAAAGCTTTAGTTTTCAGCGTTTCTTGAACTTTCCACTTTCATATCTATGATTAATGAATTGTATGCTAGATTTTGTCCTGTTTTAAATAGCCTTTTAGTCTGGTTTTGCCTCACTGAAATTGACTTGTAAACTCTATCCCTCCTTCCTAAGTGAAACATCCCATTTTAGCTGCAGTCAGTTATCATAAGAATCTAAAGGACTATAGGAAGTTGTAATTTTTCATACCCCAAAATTAAGATAATGTCAAGCAATTGGTTAAATTTCCATAGATTTAGTTTGTTGTAAGCAATCACAACGTGTTTGTGTAAGCTTTTAAAAAATTTACCAGAATAGTGAAATGGTGAATTATGTACCTTGGTCTGATTCCATTCTACTTTCAAATAAAGTCACATATGTAGCACTTTACTGCAGAAAATAAGTTAAATTGAAATGAGAGCTAATGATTCAGTTCAACAATAGTTTTTTGTATTGGATTATAATTATCTCAATTATGGGGTATTTCTCACCAATTACACAAAAGTTCACCCTTACACTTGGTTTGCCTAATTTCTTTTTGTTTATTTGATAAATGCTGCATTGTATAACATCTTATAAATAAAATATGAAATATTAATTGCTTTATAAAAGGATAATACTGGGTAATCTATTTCACCTTTAGTCTAGCACCATCAGTTGTATGTTGTATTCTGGAAATACCATCACCAGCTAAAACATTGAGGTCTTTGATATTCTCTAATATTTTATCATAGTCTATCGATGGTAGTGGTGGAGGGTCATCATCACCAGCCAGGGAAGATTCTGAAATAAAGTAATTTTACTATATGTCAATCACATTTGATAATCCCTAGTTAAAAGCATTTATAACAAATCTACCAACTTTGTTTATAGGTTTATTAACTACAGCATTATTTTTTACTATTTTTTCTGATAGAAAAATTTCAAAATAATTTGTAACAATGTAGACACAACTATTTGATATAAAAATAAGAAGAAGTGGTATCTTGCCAATTAAACAACTCTCCACAAGAGACCAAATGACTAAGAAGTTTTTACAAACCTTCAAGTCATTGTATGACCTTCAACAAAGAATACAATCACATAGTCAACCATAAAAGTTTTAATTTATTTCATATTGATCAGAATAACATTGAAGAAATCTTTGTGTACATTTACTGATGGATAGGCTCATATCAAATATGAACATTGGCATCTAATAGATATAAGAAGATGTGGTATGAGTGCCAATGAGATAACTCTCCATCCAAGTCACAATTTATAAAAGTAAACCATTCGAGGTCAAAGTATGGTCTTCAACACGCAGCTTATCAAAACCTGTTAAACAAACATACCTGGTCTCCATAACTCCTCACTACTACCAGTGGACAACTCTTCATCATTGTAAACATCTGAGTTAGGATCACTCTTTTCACCAATCCAAACCATTCCATAATCGGCTAAAAATGTCTGCAAACAAACACAATTGAAAATAAAATAAACCCAGGTAAATTTTTCTAATAAATATCTTTACATATTGTGTCTTGTGATAGTGTGTATGCTTTTTTGTTTTTGATGATTGAAATTATCTTTTTTTAAATGAAACTTTATCACAGTAATTGCAGTTAAATACTTTGGATCATTTTTATTTTGCTGTTGATATTTTTAGCTCAGACTATGGTCTGCATAAAATACTACAGAACAATTGACTTTTGTTAAAAATGACTTTCATTTTGTGGTTCATTTCTACCCACAAAATCCCCGAAAATTGATATCCCACAATTAATAATGAATCCACAGGAAGTGAAAGTAATTTTAACTTTAGTCATGTGCACATTGCTAACCTTTCCATATTTTGTTTATTTTTAATTATACATTTCTCATCAGTTTTCTAGAAATTTAAATGAGTCCTTGTTATTTGTCATTTTTTGTTTGTTTTCTACAAATGAAACTTGTTTTTACAAATGAACTTGAACTGTCTATGGAGCGGGACAAATTCCCCATGCTTTCACTTTAAGTATAATAATTTCTCATTAAAAAGGGGCTTAATTGCAGGATTTGTTAATGGGTCATCATAGCATACATATACTTTTATGCACATATTCCTGTAAGGATCTAACAAAACATGAAGTTTCATGAAAATTTGATGAAACATGTGGGATGAGATGATACTAAATAGTATAGATAGTTTCTTAGTTCAAAGAGGCATAACTCTGGCATTTGTCAATGAAAATAGTTGCATCTTCATAGCAGAATCTTACAATGAACAAAGAAGTTAATGGGGGAGATGTTCCAAGAGATTTCAAACTGAAAAGTATAAAATTTTTAGAGGTCAGATGGCACAGTTTCGGCAATAACCACTGAAGACAAATGCTGCAAATCTGAAACATCAAACCTGTCAAATTGTCAATCATACATTGGTTGGTCTAAATTTGAAAAGGACAAAAAAGTTTGTTCCAGATGACAGGCTGATTCCTTCAAACCACTTACTTTGAGTGTTGGTTATAACGATATCAGTAAAAGCAAAATTACCAAAATAAACACACAAGTACATTCTGCTGCTTTCATCTAGTATAAAATTATGAGGGAATGTGCTTCTTAAAACTATATAGCTACATATAAAAGTGTATTTTTCATTAAAAAATACTTTCCGAAGTGCATGAGACACACAGTGGTCATGAATTCATCAGACTAACCTCCATTTCATGGACATTCTGTTGTAGCAACAAACATTTCCTTTCCAATGCCTGTGTCTTACTATCCGTGTCTTCTGCAAAAACACAACATTTCAAAATTAAACTATGAAAGTATAGTACATATATATAAAGGGTAAAGTTTACGACTTGTCATTTGTCTTTTATCAACCTTTAACAACAAAAGTCAGGAATATGTGGACAAATTTTTCTTGCAGTTTGTAATTTCAATTAGAATTTAAGCTATAGTTATTGAAACAGTTGTTAGGTTTGAAAATGAATATTGCTCAGGTGAAGTTGTTTGTTTCCAGTATTTTCCCTTACACTGCCTTTTTTGGATTGATGCAATTTTGTTTTGGACATAAGAAATCTTAGAAAACAGCTCCAAATAAGATTAAACAGAACTGAAAACTTTGATTATTACATGAAAGTTTGCTTCACCTTTTATTTATTTATTACTGAAATTTCTAGCTTGTCTTACAGCTTATGCGGCAGTTAGATGTCTACCTATACATAACACCACTTTTTATAAATATTTGTTCAACTTCTAAAATCTTGTTCATATAACCATGCCTGGATTAATATTTATTATCGCTATTTTACGAAATTTGATCATACTTACTGATAATTTCCTACCCCAGTACAGTATAGTGATATGAAAAATTATTGCTAGAAACTAAGAGTGAACATGCTGTTACCGATAATGAATTAACATCATTGTCATAGGTAAAATAGCGATAAACAGATTATCAGGTTATCTCAACTTGAGAGCTTTTCTCACTTTCTCCGTACTGGCTCAACGGAGATAATCAATCTCGTTGAGATGACCAACAATAATCTGTAAGTCTCACCTGGTACTTTAGAAGACTGCACAATCTGAAGTTTCTCTTCAAGAATTTTGATTCTTTTGTCCTGGAACAAAGAAATTGATTAGTTTCACTAATTTTTTTCTCGATTTGATAAAAAAATCAACCGTCTTGTTGCCCAGGTTATTCGGTGTGCACCACATTTTTGATGTTATTTCTTCATAGTTAGAAAAAATATTACAGTCATTCCTTATACATTTATACATGTAAATATTTTTCCATTAAGAAAGTGAAATTTCTTACATTTTTATTGAAAGTTTTCTTTGTAGCTCCTCAGTAATTGTCTTAACTTTATATTAGTATTTCTTTTCTTTTATAGGAAAAAAAAAATTTTATTGGCAGATCCTTGGTTGGTAATATCTTAAATATTTTCACTTGTTTAAACTTGGAATGATGTATAAGGCTTGGAATAAAGACACACACTCGTATATGGTTGAAATCCATAAATTGACCTCTAAATACATTGGGTTTTTTTGTGTGTTGTAAGGTTGCTACCTCTGTTACATATACTTAATTAAGTCAATAAAATTGTACTAAAACCATCATATTAACCTACTTTTTCTGATATTTCTTTGCCTTGTGAAACAACTCTCGTTTCTAATGCTGTAATTTTACTCATCATGGCTGACATTAAGTCATGATCACTTGGAGCTGTAAAAGAGAGCAATATACCATAAAATAAATAAAATTCTAACATACTTAGTAACTTGTAACTGTAACACCAGAAAAATAAAATATTATTACAGAAATCACACATCTTGCCAAAACATTGTTATATAACAGGCGAAAAAACATTTAATTTTACAACCTTTCCATTATCAAAAGCGTTTATAACTTTAAATACAACACATTTTTCTATAGATGCAAAATTTATTGGCAATCATATATAAACAGTGATTGAAAATCATAAACTTCAACATACTTCTTAATACAATTAATTATTGAATATACATATGTAACAAAAACAAGATGTAGTGAAGATCATAGTTATTCAAATGCAAGTATTAGTAGATGGTCGGTTTCAAGCTTTTCATTTGTTTTTGAATAAAATCAACATTTTTTTAATTGTTTTTATCTATATGATAAAATCTGAGTTAATAAGTTTAAAGACCAAAACCATATTTTTGATTAATTCAGAAAGATAAAGATGACAGTAAAAATGCATATATAATGTATGATTTATATAAATTAATGTCAGTCATTGTCTAAAGAGTAGAAAAGCCACACATTCTATATAAAACACAGGCAAAGAACATTATCCTGATTTAGAGTAATTTCTCGCAATTTGATTGGCTGATAATGTCCTAATAAATTTCAGTACAATTTTTTATTACGTCAATTGGAATTATCTCCCTCATACCATTGACCTAATAAAAAACAAATTTGAGTTGCTTTATTGTCCTAATATTTTTATTTTTTCACAGTTTAAGATTAAATATGTAAAAAATATTTGGTTGATATTGTCCCAATATTGAATTTGAATACAATAATATAATATAACAAAATCAGGATAAATTCGTTTCACACGTTCAATTGTGCTAATACAAAATTTATCTGGTCAATAAAATTCAAATCAGGTTTAGCTTCGCCTCATACCATTGACCTAATAAAAACAAATTTGAGTTGCTTTATTGTCCTAATATTTTTATTTTTTCACAGTTTAAGATTAAATATGTAAAAAATATTTGGTTGATATTGTCCCAATATTGAATTTGAATACAATAATATAATATAACAAAATCAGGATAAATTCGTTTCACACGTTCAATTGTGCTGATACAAAATTTATCTGGTCAATAAAATTCATATCAGGTTTAGCTTCGCCTCACCCGATAAATTCTAGTATCGGGACAATTGCACACTGTGTAACTAATATTTAGTCACTAAACATAGACATTAATATTAGGCTATGTATAAAGAAATATTTTCTATTTCGAAATAATTTCTTATCAATTCAAGCAAAAGCACTAAATAAATTCCATCTTTGTTTAACAGTTAACCAAGAGTCATGATACAGCCCTTCCCTCTCTGGAGAGGAGGGGTGAATTGTAACCTTTGGCTAAAGGCTAGTGAAAATGTCACTATTTATATTAAGTATGCATGTTAACAAGCAGAATAATTTTGATGTGTCATACTGTTTCTATTGATCAATAAAATACTCTTTTTTTTAATTTATGAAGAGGGTAGGTAGTTATGGACATTATAATGTTCTCTAAGACTGAAATATCTAGATACAAACACAATGTATGATTCATACAAAGATAATGCCATCATTTGTCACTGATGTATCTAATATTTACTATAAACCAGAATAAAAAAACTTTAAAATAAATGTTAATTTCTTAAATTTTATAAAAAAATAATTAATTCTGTGGAAGTATAGCAGTCATAGAAATAGCTTAAAAAGTGGCAAAACACTACATATATATCTATGACTATGAGTCAATATATTGAAGTACAAGATACATGTATTACAGGGTGCTGTGCAAATAATTGTTTATCATTTGTTATGACATAATAGACTAACACAACTTATTTGATGTAAATTTGTAATTCTTGATTTTTATTTAAAGAACCTGGTAGGAAATGTGATGATAAAAATAAAGAGGAATCATAAAAATCTGCCCCCCCCCCCCTTTTTTCCTCAAAAATGCATGGTTGGACCACATTTAAGTTGTCTGAAATTGTCTTTAATTATCAATATAAGATAATTGTAGTAAACATATATTTGTTGTTTTCAAATTAGTAATTGTCTATGGCATTGGGGCTGCTAGTTTAACAATGAATTATGAAAATGATAGACTGAGAAATAAAGTTTTTGAGTTCATAAAGTTTGATTAAGAGGAATATAAATATATGATATATACTTGTTAGATATTGGTTTAGCTGCAGAACCAGTCCACCAATCGTAAAAAATATCATTAGGACCTAAGGACTATACAGTTCCACAGCTAAAATTGGTTATGCTGCATACATATCAGTGCTGAAGCAAGCCTGACTTACCTGTCAGAAAAGTATTGTGATTGTGGAAATCATAGGTGTTACGATCATAGGTGTTACGATCGTAGGAAGAGGCACTGGGAGGTCTTTCTACAACAGTTATCATACACAACAACATTACATACACAACATTTCCATCACCATTGCACAAAAAAATTGTGTGTATATGTCACTTAGGTTATATAACATTAATAATTGCAACCTTTCAAACAAATTTTCCTCTTTCCAACAAAACTCAAAACTGTGCATAAATCTATAACAAAAAGCAAAATAACCACCTACTAAAGTTTACCCTCTTAAATATTATTTCATTTGAATTTTTCTCTTTTATTTTAAATTCAGCACAACAAAGTAAAAGATTCAACAAGTCTTCACACCGTCTAACCTGTAAACCATCAGTAAATCATAAATACCCTACCTAATGATGATGTATTAGACATTCTAGGAGTATTCTGATTGGACAGAAGACCCCGTGTGGTATCTAGTTTTGGAAGACCTCCAATGAAAGGATCTCTAATTTTCATCCTCGCTGTAGCCATATTAGTAGTAATTTCTTCCAGTAGTCTACTTTCATCCTCTGTAAAACAAAAGAAAGGTAATTGTAATATACATGTTATTACATTTAAAAAAATCAAAAATCAAATATCTGACAATTTATAGTTGACAAAAAAAGTTTTGGTCATTAAAAAGCCAACATGTCAGCAATATCTTTCTGCTGATAATCATTACAGTGGATTCAGGGGGTTGAAACCCCCTCCCCCCTTTTGTTGACAATCAATGCATTTGAATTGGGACATTAGGTTGGAACCCACCCATTTAAAAATAGCTTGATCCACCCCTGCATTCTTAATCCAAGACCCTTATGATGCACCATATTATATATATATATATTATAAATACAGACTCGAGTATCTCTCTGAATGTTGTCTATCCCCTATTTAATATCCTGGATCTAAACCTGTGTGTTACATTTAAAATAAAATGCATTTTTATCAAGCAATTGCAACAACAAATTCAATAACTTACTTGACTCAAAATATTTCCACCTGTCCAGCATCCAAGCCATGGTCAAAAGAATTTATCAAATCTTGCAAAGAATGAATTATATATATATCCACCTGTCAATATCATTCCATAAGGAAAATCAATTTATATTCATCCCCAATAATAAAATCCAATAAAAGGATCTGAATTCTGTCTATACACTTTCTATTGTATCCTATGCTGTGATACATGCACATTTCTTTATCAAACATTCAATTTACAATCAATGATATCTAACACATTTTACCATGCACTTTATATTAATAAAAGTTCCTACATGTTTACTTTGACTTTTACTATCTAAAAACTTCTTTAGATAATTATAATAACATGTTTTTCTAAATGGTCTGTACTCTGAAAAGGTACTAATTTTAATTATGATAAATATTGATTATGCAGTTCTACCATGAACCTCAGTGAAGCAAATCTTGTTATATATTTAAATAAGGCCAACTATAAAAAATGTAGGTTTTAGGTCACACATAGTGCTGCTGAGATTTTAATATAATTGATATTTGTTTTATCTTTAACGTCTCACGTCTCCAGGTGCAGTTTGCATATTAAATTTGTTATCCATTTTCAAAAGTAATTCCGGATAAAAATTCAATAGAAGGTGTATGTATAAGACAAAATCATGTAATACCCAAAACATATCTACATTCAGCAGGCCTTAAACTTAATGAACATATTAATCTCTTGTATAAGTTTATTACAGACTTGTTTAACTCCTTTTAAAGTACACTGATGAGATATGTATACAAACAAATGATTTAAAGATTAAAATATTGTTTAAAACCAATGTGTCTTTACATGCTCCAGAAATCAATCAATGATTATAACAATCTTTCATTAATGAATTTAAAAGATTTGATTTGATATTAAGGCCACCAAAGTGAAGAAATCTGAAGCTTTTCCTAGTGCAAATAAATAAGGGTGTGAATAGGGGTTAACAGAATAGAGAACTAACGGGCAAAAAATACTTATATATATATTTATTTCACAAAAATTCTACATGCAGAAAACTAAATGATTTGTTTATTGTACTTTTTTTTTTTAAATTCTTTAAATAATGTTACAAGAATGCATATACTGAAATGAATATTGCCTGCTTTACTGATCATGATTGAATTATTCATGTTGAAACATCAAGGTTTTACTACAGATATCTCATAAACGTAACATCATCAATGATCCATACAAATGAGGACATTATGAGGTCAAGTTCAGATGAATGCATGCAGACAAATGTACATTACAATCATTCCATGCTCCATAGTTGCTTATCGTATGTGAGAATCAGACCTAAAATTGAGAATGGAAATGGGGAATGTGTCAAAGAGACAACAACCTGACCAAAAAGCAGAAAACCTTGTTTACTTTACAGTAATATTAAAGAATTTTCATTGTAACTAAAAGTTACTTTTAAAAAGGGTTGAGTTCTGTTTAGAGAGTGTTTGCTATAAAGTCTATCAGTTTTTAACAATTATAAAATGGTGTTTGGGATTGGGAAAGATTAGGAAAATCATATTATGGCACCAAATTGTTGTTAATATTAATTAACTGATTTGACCATAAGTATGCAGGAGACAAAGATATCTATTCAAAAAAACTTTTTATTACCAACTTTGAAATACATGTCAGTGGCAGATCTAAAACTTTTCCTAAGGGGGGCCCGCTGACTGACCTAAAGGGGGCCCCGCTCCAGTCATGCTTCAGTGATTCACTATATAATCAACCAAATTTTTCCCATGAAAAGGGGGGGGGGGGCGGGCACTCCAGGGTCATACTTCAGAGCTTTGAGGATCTAGTTGTATTTTAGGGTGGGTACAATTTCACAAGAAATTCCCAAGTGGTGGGCATGTGAAATCTATATCACCAGTTTAATAAAATTATAATTAATCTTCAAATGTTTCGATTAATTTAAACATTTTATTAAACTGGTGATATAGACGACTTCCCATGAGATTTTAGAGCACAACTAGATCATCAATCCACGTTGAATTGAAAAAAAAAAACTTCTTTAGGCTATGTTAATACCAAATATTTCAAGTAATATATCTTTTAATAAACATATATACATTTGTACATTAATGCATCATGATCATAACATAAATATTATAAAACACCATATTACATTTAGTTACTTGATGGTAAAATTTTCTGAGCAAAATTATTTTCAGTTTCAATAATTATTGTTTTATTATAAAATTTTTGAAATGTTTTTGCAGATTGCCACCCTGCACTTTTCATAATAGTGTCTATTTTAAGTCCTTGACTTAATGCTGCTGACGTTGATGCTGAACGACAGCTATGTGGCCCAAAACATTCAATGTTTATTCCAGAACTTTTCATAACAGTTTTTACCCATCTAGCAATTGTACTTTTCGTGACAGATTTGTATGGTTTAATTGTAGAAATAAATACTTTTTGTTCATTATTTCTGAGAGTTTCTGTTTTCCTTACATACTCCTCATAAGTTCTCAAAATACACAATTTTTCATTGATAATATATCTATCAAATACTAAAGGTTTCATATGTACACCAGGTTTAGTTTGTTTTAACAATTCACTAACATAAGCAACCATTGTGTCTCCTTCAATTTGAACATTATCTAATTCTAATTTATATATAGTTTGACATCTTTGTCCACTCAATAACATAAACAACATAGCTAGTTTTTGTGATAACTCTAATAAAGACAACTGTTCATTGTCCGATATTTTATCCAAATATGTTAATACTTTGTTAACATCCCAAATTTTACTATATTTTGGTAAACTAGGTTTTTTAGTGAAAACACCTTTCATAAACCTTTTAACTAAAGTTTCTTTACCAATATTTCTATTACTAACTAAACTACACAATGCTGAAATAGCCGATTTAGCAGTATTTATACCACTGTAACCTACATTCTGTTCAAATAAAGAATTTAAAAACTCAAGTATCACTTCGGTAGGGGATCAAACAAATTAATTTCCCTTTCACTTGAAAATAGTTTCCATTTCTTGAGATATGATTTATATTGTTGTGATGTACTAGATCTCCATGATTGTAGAATGATGTCGGCAACATTGTTTGAAACTCCTTTACTTTGGAGATGTTCCCTGACACACAAAAAATCCCAAGTTGAAGATTTTTCACTGGATGTAGTTTTTGTAGATTTCCTGGAAATATTAAACTTTTTTGTGGTAGAAAGTATGGTTGTTGACAAGTCTGTTGTAGAAGAATTGGAAACCATACTTGAGTTGTCCAAATTGGTGCTACAATCAATGCTTTGTTGACTTTGTCTGTAATTAACTTCTGCAGCACTTTTCCCAGAAGACTGAAAGGAGGAAAAATATAATAAACATCAGAACTTGTCCATGAAAAAGTAAATGCATCAATAGCCATTGCATTTACATCTGGCAAAAAAGACACATACCGTTGTTTTTGTTTATTTAAGCCAGATGCAAACAAATCAACTGTTATTTTGTCAAACACTTGTTCAATTATCTCAAAAACCTCTGGTTTTAACATCCACTCCATATCCTCATTAAGTTTTCTAGACAATTTGTCAGCTGTAACATTGTCTTTCCTGGAATATGTGCAACACTTAGCCAAATATTCCTATCAACACACCAGTGCCAAATCTCTTTAGTAAGATTATGTAAAGAAGGTATACGTCCCCCAAAATTGTGTATATAAGATAATGCCACTGTGTTATCAACATATAAACGTATATGTGTATCATGAAGCATATGTCCTAAAGATTGCAATGTTAATAAAGCTGCTTTCAATTCTAAAAAATTGATATGTTCAAAAATTTCATCATGAGTCCAAAACCCATTATCAGTCAATTGGTAGGTTTTATTAAAACCACCCCAACCAGTCTTACTAGCGTCACTATAAAAAATAACTGATGGTTGTGAAATAGTCATCGACTTGCAGCTGGACATAATATTATCAATCCACCAATGAAGTAATTCTTTACTTTTAATATCCAACTCAATAATCGCATCAAAATTGCCTTGATTACCTTTCAAGGACTTATCTTTAAAATGTTCTAAATCCTTGAAATACAAAGGAGCATATTTCACCCCTGGTTCACTAGCTACCATTTTCCCTATTACTCGTGCTAAATCTCTAATTGTTACTTTCTTTTGATAGAGAAGCAGTTTACATTGTTCTATTAAACTCTTTTTCCTTTCAGGAGTTAACTGTAAAGTCATATTTAATGTGTTTATAATGAACCCTAGGAAAACAATTTCTTGAGTAGGTAAAAATACTGATTTTTCAGGATGAATTGTAAATCCTAATCCATCTAGTAAAGTAACAGTATCTTCAATATTTTTCAAACACTCATGATATGTATCACCCAATAACAAACTGTCATCAATATAAGGCACATTGACGTGTCCCATTTCACGTAATTTTCCATAAACAGGTTTCAACAATTTGGTAAAAACCCTTGGGCTACTCGATAACCCTTGTGGAAGTACTTTGAATTGGTAATGATCATTTTTCCATCTAAATCTTAGATATTTTTTATCACTTTCTTGTATTGGTACACTATAATATGCATCTTTCAAGTCAACTGAAGCCATAAATTGGTTTAATTTAATGTTGTTAATAGCAGTATGCAGAGTTTCCATTTTAAAATGTTTTTTGACAACATTATCATTGAAAGATTTGAGATTTAAAATTACTCTCACACTACCATCCTTTTTTGGTCTAATAAAAATGTTAGAATAATATCCATGAGTATCATTACATGTATTTGACACTTTTTCAATAATTTCTTTCCGTAAAAAACTTTTCAATCTCTTTCTGAATTAAATCACTTTCGTGTTCATTAAATTCAATTGTTTTTGGAATAGTATTTTGAAATGGTATATTGTCTAGTTCAATAGTATAACCAGTTAAAACATTTCTTATCCACTTATCCAAAGTTAGTAAATTCCAGTTTTGAATGAATACTGAAATCTGTCCTCCAATAAAATTATCTGGAGTATTGTAAAACTTGAACATACAAGTACTTACAGATACATTTAATGTATTGTCTTTGGTTTCTTCAGTTTCTTTTTGTTTTTTGCCCAGAATTTGTCCTTTGGCCAGAATTTGTCTTTTGGCCAGTTTTTGTCTTTTGCTGGACCCCAATGACTGTCCTTTGACCAATTGTGCTTTCTTTTCCCTAAAAAAACACCTCCTGATTCCATAGATAACTTGTCTGACCTTTTGTCATCTTTGTCCAATTTGTCCACCTTTTCATCCAGGTTGTCACCGAACAAAAATTCTGTAACAGGTGTGTCTACTTCACACAATTTCCTGTATTTCGCTGGGACTATAGGCCTTATCATCTGCTTTCTTTTTCTGTTTGCCGTACATATCCCATGAGTTAAAACTTTAAACAAGTCTTTGAATATGGGTTTGGTTTCACTCATGTCCCCTTTTGTCTTAATAATATTCAAAGCCTTGAGTACCATGACCAATGCTGAACTACATGTCTGAGTCACCTTTTGCATCGCCACATCTCCTTCTCGTTTGGTTTTTAGCACCTTCCATAATTCTCTGTTTACCAGAGGTACCTAAAAAATCAATTGAGCATTCATAAATGCTTGACCATTTTATCATGATAATAGAATTAATAGTACCGTTGATTAAAAATGACCTTCAATCTCAAAAACATTATCGTTCAATTATAAATATACTTTTTGCTTTATTTTGCTTTAATCTTAACTATACTTATATCTAAAGCAATATAATATATAACCTGAAAATATACCTTTATCTTTTTGCAATTTTCAGGCACCAAATACTTGTCTGCTAACTTTTGATACTCCTCGTCTTTCAACGGTTTCTCTATTGCTGTTTCAGCAAGTTTTGCCATAGCACTATCTATCTCAGGACCAAACTTTTTGTCCTCTTGGTACTCTTTCTCTAACTCTAGAAAGAAGTCTTCGTCTACCTCATCCAACATTTGATCAAGAGAACAACCAACATCTTGGTCATCTTGTTCCTCCTCAGACTCCATATCATCATCTGATATGTCTGACAATTCAGGAATGTCACTGACACTAACAGTTACTGTCCTATCGGACTCTTTTTGTGAATGAGTTTTAGTTTTATTCGACTCTTTTCCACTAACTTTGTCTTGCAATTGCAAAATGTTCACAGCTAAATTAGCCATTATTTCTGTTTGGGACTTTTCCATACTTGAAAACTTGTTCATCATGTCCTTCATTGTAGGACTGTTATTGTTTTCATGATCGTTAGTTTCACTTTCGCTTTCCGGGTTCCCGGACATGCGTAGAATTGCACTTCCCTCGGGCATGCGCATTGCATCCGAACTTCTATTTATACTTATAGTGTTCATATCGCTATCGTGGTTTCCCACTGTTTCAGAAACCTTTCCTGATTTTATTTTATATATCTCTTTCGTTCGACGTTTTACCATTTCGGCAAAATTGTTCCTTTCGGACGTCGAATTACCAATATTACTATCCGCCATTTTGATGACCACTTTGGTCAATATAGCAGTGTTAATCTATTAAATCCACACGGTTTTTTAAACCATCACACAAAATTACGGAATATCCATCAATCAAAATTGTTAATAAATAAAGAGAAAAATACAGTAAGTCCAACAAAAATATATAACGGATAAAAATGTCGAAAAACTAATCAAGCTCATAAAATTGCACGTACGACCTCGGACAACAACGTGACCGCAAAATGACCTTGGACAGCGACACCTGGCTGTTCTCTCATGGGAAATCGTCTATATCACCAGTTTAATAAAATTGGAATTCAACCTATAGCATAAAATTATTTTCATTTTTTGGGTTCAAAAATTGAAATAATTTGATGGCCAATTGTGGATAGAAATTGTTTTTCTTTCAAAATTACCTGAATATTCTGGATGCCTGAATGGTAGTGACCTTGACCTGAAATAAATAAAAAAACAAATAAGTACAAAATTTAATATATATATTTTAAATAAAAAGGTTTTGAGTGAACTTGTGACCTCAGAAGTTCTGTATAATTCGTTTTATAGATCATAGTCTACATGATATACATGTATGTAGCTGACGATTAGGGAGCTACATGTACCATTTGAGTTTTATGGGGAGGAAGGCTAGAATGATGTTTGAAAACTGGATGACAATTTATGTACAAAAGTCAGGATAGACTAATAAATGTCAGGACCGTTTGGAGTGAATAATATAAAGGCAGGACAGAGATTAAAACAGAAAAAAATGCAGGACAAAATTTTCATCCTAGCCCCCCAGCGTCCCAGCCCCATAAAAATCAAATGGTAGCTGGAAAAAACAATTTCAAGAAAAAACAAGATTTTCTATAAAATAAAATATATCATTGGTTTGTATACATGTATCATTGCTTTTAAATAGAAAACAAAGTTTATTATACATATACTTTGTTGCTTATACAGTTTAAAACACACATGTATACAAATATCTTATAAAAAAAATTCATTTACATGTACATTGTATATGTAAAATGCAAATATTTAATATCTGATAAAAAAAAAAAGTTCTTTCCACAGGTTTACTTTCTCTCAGGTACATTTTCATAATCCCTTTGTATATTTACATTATTACACACCAGTAAACTGTCCTTTATTTTACTTTTACTATCAGATATTATACTGATCAGTTGTCTAATATTTTTTCAAAATTGTTAACAAGCTTTCATCTTCATTTTACTTGTAAGAAAAAAAAAAGAAAAAAAAAGGCCATAACAATTTTTTGTTTCTAGAATTTTTCAATGACAATGTAAATAGTTCTCCTAAGCTGATCAAGAAATCTTCTAGTTTTTATTTGCTTTGACAATGGTTCCTTTGATAATGGTAAACAACAAGATATTTCTTTGTAGTGCTATTTACTCATTTATATTCAAATACCTACAAATATATATATTTACCTGTATATATTAATAAAGGACACAAATATCATTTGTTCAAAAGTGATTTTTATCTAGTAGTTTGTAAAAACACAAATTGACTTGAAAATGTAATTTCATGTTCTAAATAGTTTTATAAATACTTTTCCTGTTACATTAAGATCGGATGACTAGAGAGCTACAAATTGTGAAAGAATAACAATGGTTTATACCCTTTTTATCATACATTTTGATTAGTTTCCAGATTCAGTTTATAATGCATTCTTTTTATTTGTGATCTAATTGCATTTTGAGAAATAGACCTGAGCACCAACACAAAAACAAATTACATTTTTATGACTATTGATCTTTCTTTTCTATTCCATAAAAACCTAGATTAAAGACAGGATATACAGAAAAAAACATTTAAATAGTTTTATTTCAACAGGATGAAGTTCATTAACCTTTCCTGAAACTCAAATTAAAGAAGACATTGCAAGCCAGAGAGAATTAATATCTCCATTCTGTGTCAACTTTTCAACCAACATCATTCAGAATATTACAGATACCTGTAGTTCAACCAACATCAATTAAAATATTTAACAGATACATGTACCTGTAGTTCAACCAACAGCAATTAAAATATTCAACAGATACCTGTAGTTCAACCAACATCAATTAAAATATTTAACAGATACCTGTAGTTCAACCAACAGCAATTAAAATATTCAACAGATACCTGTAGTTCAACCAATATCAAATAAAATATTTAACAGATACCTGTAGTTCAACCAACAGCAATTAAAATATTTAACAGATACCTGTAGTTCAACCAACAGCAATTAAAATATTCAACAGATACCTGTAGTTCAACCAATATCAAATAAAATATTTAACAGATACCTGTAGTTCAGCCAACATCAATTAGAATACTAGTAATCTAACAGATACCAGTAGAAACAACCAAAATCAATTAGAATAATCAAACAGATATCAGTAGTTCAACCAACATCAATTAGAATATTACATACATCAATAGTTGATAGAATTACTCAGCTGGAATGAATAAGGGGAAGTAAATTAAAAAAAATGTTGTTTATCCCAATCTTTTTTTCATCAAATTACAAAATTGCAACAAAAACAGGAAACAAAACTCTTTAAAATCATGTATATATTATACATGACCCATTCATGGAATTGATCACAGAGGGTTAAATAATTAAAGCTACTGTTTTTCTTATGGTAAGATACCAATAAAAGGGATGTGACAGCAATGCAAACAAAGAAAAACATAAAATATCTACTTGTCAACACACAGTCTTTAACAAGACTTGTGTCTTCACGTGATAACATTAACTTAACATGTGGCCTTGGATTGCTGGTCTTTTATTTCATAGAAAATTCTGCTTAAACAGAAAACAGGAGAAAAGGAATACTGTGAATTCATTTTTATTCATTGGATACCATTATTTCCATGGGTTTCATGAGTACAGGTAAACCATGATTTCAAAAGTTCATTGAATTAAAAAAATTCTACAGTATTATGTACATACATACACACAAATATCCAGGAATATGCGGTACAAGTAAACTATGAAGTGCAAAGAACTATACATTTTCTATAGACTTGTATGCCATTTATTAGCAAAACCATGAAATAAAATATCCACAAATATGTAAGTTTTCCTCATTCCTTGAATATCAGTATACCATTATGTACATGAAAATAAATGAACCACAGTACTGTATCTTTACCATTCTCAAAGAAGTATGTATTTATCACCTACAATCATAACCATCTACAGTTATTTTCAAATATGATCTACCAGTCTCAGACTAAGAATCATGTTAGTATTAGTAGAAAAATACATGTATCAGATCACCACAAAATGATGTTGACGTTCACAACAAACATGTTAGTTCCTACCTAAAAATTTAGTTGGTTTGTGCTTTTCGTGTGTTAGCGGGTGAAAGACAATAAAGGGGAATTTACAATTGGTCTTTAGTATGTTAGCTTTACAGCTAACTTATATAGAAAGATGCCAGTCTGTTTTTAATATTTAGAATTGAGTTCTTCAACTTCAGACCAGGGTTGGCAAAAACCCGGGGTTTTATGAGTATTGCCCAGCCCAGTGGGAAATACTGGGAAAACCCGGGTTTAACTGGGTTTTAGTGGGAAATACTGGGCAATACTGGGTAATATAAAATATTTGTCTGAATTTTAAAGAGGATTCAGTGATAAACACAAATGCAATACATTTAATAAGATATTTATACCCTATTTTGTTTGTTTAGCAATTTGTCTAGATTGGCAAACTGTAAATAGAAAGCAAATAATTTTGTTTTTTCAAATGAATATAGCTCCTATTAAGAATTAACAATTACATGCATGACATGTATTAAAGAAACATCACATTTAAATAATGTATATGTACTGTCACTAATTAATAAGTAGTTATTCAGATTAGAACACAGATTTGTTTATGTAACAATAATCAGTCTTTTCAATTTTATAAGTGTTAATGGCATGACCCTGTAGGGTGTTTATTTAGCAATATGAATGTATAACAATTAAAATTAACAATTCACTTAAACACTGCAATAAAATGCATTTTTTAAAGTTTGGATTATTGAAACAATACTTGGTAATTAAAAGGTATCTTTAAATGTGCAAATCTTGTATTCTGCCTACATATAAAATTAACAGAGAAGAGAATGAAATTGAATTTTCTAGAAATGACTGTCAATAGTTCATTAGTTATCTGTATAAAAATTATATATTTAGCTGTTATACTATGAAACTATAACAAGTCTTTACTATTTTGTGTTAAAATAAGCTTAAAAAATCATATTGCCCAGTAATGCCCACTATTACCCATTTCTGGGAGTATTGCCCAGCCTGGGAAAACCCGGGTTTTCCCGCCCGGGAATTCCCGGGTGGGTAATACTTTGCCAACCCTGCTTCAGACAAAATTTCAAGATTCTATCTTGAAACTGACAGTTTTGTGAGCACCCTTCTTTTCAGTTCAATCAGTGTCCTATTCAGTGAAATAATGAATTATAGAAAACAGTAGTGCTAAATATCTCATTCCCTATTGTGCTAAAACATGTCTTATTTCAATGTAAGCAGTGCACATTCATTGGATAGTACATGTATTCACATATATGTACGCCATTGCTTATATCCGGCATGATTCTTACCTTGACTTTTTACCCTTTTTACCATCATCTAATTTTCGACTTTTTGAAGACCTAAATTTATTTAAGATAAACAAATAAAATCTAAAAAAAATAATTGTTACTGTACGGCTTTCAAAATTTTATTTGAATCTTATATTGTACAACTTTTTGTTAATGTTTGTTTAAATTGAGTTACATGTTTCAGGTAATGTTTGTTAAAAATTTTCTTCTGTATACATTGTTCACACAAATGTACTTGATTTTCATGATTTTCTTTTTTTTTTTAATTTTCAACTTCATCTTCTAAATAAACATATAGCAAGTCAATTAATGAAAAACAAATATAACAAACATGAACCAAAGAAAACTTCTAAATTCCAGGCTCCTGAATGTGAAAAGGTTAATAATGTAAATGTTTACGAGAAACAGTTGTGTTTAACTCCAGGGCCGTAACTACCTATGAGGCAGGAGAGGCAACTGCCTCCCCTGAATTTTCTACACCAAATTTTTTTTAAAGTAATAAAATAAAATATTGACAATATGTACACGAAGAAATTGAATTTATATTATAAACAACACAATTAACCATTTCAGTTACTTTTTTTTTTCGTGTGGCCGTCCGTCTGTTATTCAGTATTGAGGGGGTCAGTATTTGTACGAGAACACATATGAAACTTTGCTTTCGATAATTTTGAATAAAAACTTAACTATTCACATTTCTTTGGGGCTTAATTAAGCAGAGGAAGTTCCTTTTGTATTGTGGGTCTTTTAAGATATCGGATATTCGTTACCGGCTGAATCAGCTGTTGGATCGTTTTTTTAAGTCTCCCGATCGAACGAGAACATACATGTAATTTATGGTCAATGCCTTAGTAGGTAAACACTCCCATTCGTTGTAGCAGGGACTTTCTATATACTAGACTAGGATAGAAAGTCCCTGGTTGTAGTTATATACATGTCTATTCAGCTTTCAACAATATTGAAATTCAAGATCCTCGATAAAAAAAAAATATCTTGCGTTCTATTATCTTGCTTTATATGTTTTTTTTAACTTACCAGTTTCTAAAAAAAATATCTTTAAATACAGATAATAATTGTTTGCATGAAAATCCAGCAAAACTGATCTTTCTTAAAGTAGGGAAATCGAAGGAAATTTTTAGCCATATCATTTGAGAAAAAAAATCCGCGGTCACAATGTATTTAATGTTAACAATTATAGATCAAAGTACGGCCTTCACGACGGAACCTTGGCTCACCCCGAATAGCAATCTTAGCTTGTTTTTGCATAAGTTTGAGTGCTTCCAGGTTCAAGCAATACTGATGTTTCTTAAAGTAAGGAAATCGAAGGGAAACGGGTCATTTTTAGCCAATGACTGAGGGAAAAAAATATTGGGGGCCTCAATCGGTGGTCCCCATACCCCTGCCTCCCCTGAATTCGAACTCTAGTTACGGCCCTGAACTCAGTTGCAAATCAATAGATTGGTAAGAAACACAGTGAATATTAATAGACACATGTTTGTTTCATGAACAAATTCAATGAGCCTTAAACTATTTGTGGTGGCTAAAAGGATGTCAGATCAGGTGTCAGGTATGGTGTAAACTAAAACTGCTTTATTAAAACCTTAAATTTAGCTATCTTGATATAAGCACCACGATATGAAGGTCACATTATAGCTTACACGCAGACTGAACTTAGTGATGATCACAGCAAAGAAGAGTGAGCATGGAGCAGATACATGTATAAGAAGATGTGGTATAAGTGCCAATGAGACAACTCTCTATCCAAGTCACAATTTGTAAAAGGAAACCCTTATTTGTAAGGCCTCCAACAAGGAGCCTTGGCTCACAATGAGCGATAAGCTATAAAGGGCCCCAAAATTGACATTGTCCTGGTCTAGGTAGGGTGACATGTTTCCTATAGACTTACTTTGTAAATCATCAGATTAAAAAATCTGTTTTGAACAAAGCAGTGTATGTTCATCTCACAATAGTTTGATTTTGTCCATAATATGATGCTTTTGTGTGTAATTTTTGTCAATTAACATGAATATAATAATCTAAAACTTAACTTCACAGTGACCTAGAGCTCACACTAATGAAAATGCACAGTAACAGTCAAATATGTGTTCAGAAAGTGACCTACATGTATAACTAGGTTCATATAATAAATTCCCAAATGTGTACATAATTCAATCTTTAAAAAGTTTACTGTACATGGAGGAAGTTCATATGGTAACCATGTGTTCATTACATATGCATATACTAAAATAGATGTGTATTTTTCATGCAGGGATAAAGGACAGACACTTATATGTTACTGGGATACATGCAAATGTACATGTAAAAATGGTATGTGTCAAGTCATTTAGGATAGACAGCACATTAAACATGAAAACAAATAACAGTACAATGTGGGACACAGACCACTACATGTGAAACATTGTTTCTCCCACCTCAAACACTCTTACCTATCTGTAAGGCTGTGTTCCATTTGGTCCAATCTCCTATAAATAGCCACAGACTTAAACAATTGGTAATAAGTGATAAGTTTTACAAAACATGAATAGTAAACTAGTCTAGAAAAAAATGCAGTTGTACTTCATTCAGGTTGCAAATAAGAAATATAGTACTTAAAGGTTAATAACATTTAATAAAAGAAATTAGTTCCAATGTCCAATGCGTTGCACATATTTTAATAAAAAATTAAAAAAAAAAAAAAAAATCGGGAAAATTTCCCGAATTTTTCATTGTACTAATGGACTCAAAAGTGTTCAATTTTTTTTTTGTCGCGTTTTTGAATTTCTGGATCAGCGCAGAAATCTACTTCCGTTTCCGGTCTTGTTTACATGAGACTTTGAATAAAATGTATATTCATTAGTCTAAGAAAGGAACTTATACTAATTTATTTTAAAAAAAATGTTTGTTATTAAAAAAACGTTACCTGATGACAGCGTTTCTTTGTTTACATTGAATATGACGTCATAACTTAAATAATGTCTTAACTTAAATAACGTCACAACTAAAATCCCTAACAACAGAACCAAAATCGGAAACGTTACGGTATTTCCGTTTCTCTTTTTAACATTGTTGATCACTGTTGATTAAAAAAAAAATCATAGACTTCGTCCCCATTCACAGGTAATGCCTGCCTCATATTATATCTAAGGTACAGAGTCAATAACTAGAAAACTCTTTTTGGGGGATTCTTTGTTATACACTACTGTATAATTTATAAAATTTGGTAAGAATTGTTCCATAAATTTATAATTTTTCCAAGGGGAATAACTCTTTCAAAAATGATGTTATCATACATGTACATGTACATAATCATACCCGTAGCCAGGGGGTTCAGACTAACCCCCCTTGTCTGAACCCCCCTTGAAATCAAATAAGCACTGTTAAAGTCAACGTTTTGTTCAAATTGTGACTGTCAAAGTCGAGTTCATGAGTCCGACGAAACCCCCCATGGAAATTCCTGGCTACGGGCCTGATAATTACATTGTAACCTTGGTCTAATTTTTAATATACATGTATTAAACTGTATAGTGTAAGTTACATGTATATCAAAAACCAGACAAGAATTTACCCTGAGAGCGCCAAATAGGCCATTTTCCCTAAATCTAATATTTCCAAGGGGCATAACTCTTTAAAAAAAATAGCACATATACAATGTACATATTAACACACAAAAAATGCATTATAGTTAGCTGCAACTTCTGTTTACATACAATCTGAGACTACTATAACACCTAGTAGTCTCAGATACAATGTATATATATATACACATCATTCGTCACATGCATATAAAATGCGGTACCTCGAATTACCGAATAACAGTGTTATTATCCGAATAACTCATGTAATTACCGAATAACTCTTCAAATATCAATATTAACACATTTAAATGACTTTTAAACATATATTATTGAATAAAATTATAATAGAAGTGTATTTTATAACCTAAAAATAAAAAAAAAGTTGCAGGTAAGTTAATATTGATCATTATAAAATTATGGATATCGGTGTGTACTTCCAAGATGGCGACTAAGGAAATCGTAAGGAATGAATAAAAGAAAGATTGCATATATGCCTTCAAAGGAAAACGCTATGAAAATATAGTATTAAATAATTTACTGTATATACAGAGAATTGTCTAATAATTGTTTTTCAGAAAGGATTTGAAAATTTAACCAGTACATCAAAGCAATGCAATTACTCCAATCACTAATTACTTTTCATAACAATTTACTCAACATTAAATAAAATGTAATTAAGAATTTTCACATATTCAATTCAAATCTAATCAAAAAATTATTATAATTGATTGTTTTAATAAAAACAAAGCTTCTGAATGGATGATTTTTATGTTTATTCTAATAAAATTTTCTCAAAACTAAATATAAGATTTTCATTGGCAAATATAAATGTTTTTACAAGTCACTTTAATATTGTATAAAAAGCCATGAATACATGTGTGCTGTCTTCCATTTTGTCTATCAAAGAGTATTAGATACTTACATTTTTCATGTATAAACAACAAACACAACTATTTACCAACTTATTTTTAAATATTTATAAACAAAGAAAGCTAAGTTACAAATGATGGAATAATAAGTTCATATAAATTTCTTTTTCGTACTTTAAATTAACCAAAAGATAATCAAGATAATTAAAACAAACACTATAGTTCAAATTCAAATAAGATTAAACTTAAGGAAAAAAAAAAACTCACACATTTCTATAATATGAATATATAATATAGGCTTATACCTAAACAATGATAATTCTAAAACATTTACTTGAAATGTTTTTTTATATAAGGTAATCTGGCGCAATACCCGCAAGGGTAGTCGCCATTAAACTCTATTTAGTAGTAGTAGTTCCATTTTCAAAATGGCTTTATATCCGTGTGTTCAATGTGATGAAGAATGTGTTGATTGCACCATTCAATGCAGTTGTTGTGATCGTTGGGTTCACAGTGCTTGTGTTCCAATGGATGATGCATTGTTATTGGCCTGGTCAGATGTGTCTCTAAAGTTCCTTTGTAAGGACTGTTGCTTTACAGACAACAAGTATGACATGGCCAAGGCGTTAGAAAGGTAAGTAATTTTCATACATACCTTTTATTATAAGCTATACAAATGCGAAATTGGGTTTTTTATATTTTTAATAGAGAGTGAAACATGGTACAAGATAAATAAAATAAAATATTTAATTTCAAAGAAGACAATGTTCTGAGATTATGGGCGTGGGTGAACAGGCTGAAATGAAAATATTGAGAATGACTTTAACTCACCCTGGCAGTAAAGACTGTTTGTGTGATTTCTTCAAACTTGATAGTGGTGAACTCATTCTGATGATAAAAAGTTATTTCACTTCCATAGGCTTATGCACAGATCATATTCTTTTGTTATTATTTTCCTGTGTAAATATTTTGTGCGTTAACGTGGTTCAGTTGTCGAAGAAGACCTCAGCTTATTGTAATATAAGAAGATCTTCAAATGTGTTGAAAGGTTGTCGAAGTAACACGACTAGGTTTTAACATCTTCGTGAAATAAAACATATATAAAATACTCAGAAATCAACACACCACATTTTGTTTGTTTACTTGCCACCGGAAGTATAATGAAATACAAGTATATCCGGAACAGTATCGGAATAATAATTCCGTAATCATAGTAAACTGGAACCCTGCTGTTGTTTCAATATTATCTACACAAAAGTGTCGAAGTATCAATCAGCGGGTGGCCAGTAAATATTCACATAGTAGGCGCAATCAGATTTTTCTATTATTCTATTAATAGCCAAATCCAGATATATATATATACACATGTTTCTGCCAAATCATAGTACGGGTTAAAAGGGCACTATAGCTACGAGATATGAAAAACATAAAATATGATTTCGTTTGGTACAATGATTGATAAAAGTGAAATAATGAAACAATAATTCGTTTTAAGCAAGCAATTTGGTACAATTTTGTCTATTATAAGCAAAGAAATATCGCTGATGAATTATTCACTTGCAATTGAATAATTCGACCTCGATAAATCCGTGTCATGTGACCTTCAATTTATCACCGAATCACATAGCGATTGGTTACGCATGCATAAGTTGTCCCCTAAGTTGTGTTCAGCCATTAAAAGGAAAATAAAGTCAACAATGAAAATGAAACAAGGGTGACCATTTCTTTGACTGATATTCGATCCACAAAAAACCCCTATTCTTATAAAGGAAAAAGTCACTTGATTAACTATTTTTTTTAACCTATAACATGAAATCCAGCAGATATATAAAGAATCCAAATACACGAGGTAGTCATCTATTTATATCATGTTTATGCCGTATATCGGGTTATGTGACTATCGGCAGTATTCGGAGGTAATATCGATAGTTAGCTTGAGACGGCGTCTAGACTACAGTACTATCTGTGACATTATCTTACTAATGGTAGCCATAAAAGCTATGTTCACCATGCATTGTAGCCCTATATGTCCAACATTAGACCTCCTGTTGATTAGCAACGGTTAATACACAACTGAGGTATTAATAAAAAAAAACTGTTGTAACATACATACGAAATTCTGAGATATATTATCAAGAACATGCCTTTAACTGTTATTTCAGACTTATTGTAATTTGGATATACCATTTAGAATACATGTAATACATCAAACATTAGAATTATGTAAAATCGGTGAATATGATGACTTTGACAGCTAGTGCCTCTTTAAATATATTTAATCTAGCTTCGGATTGAACATTTTCAATGAATTTAAGTATAGTATACAAATACATATAAAATTAGTTTATTCGTAAAGGAAATGATAAACATCATAGAATAGAAGCCGGACAAACCCGACGATTCCCTGACGCCCTCAATTGGACGCGCTTAAACTTATACCAAGCACCCATGAGCATATAGCCTCGAAAAAGTTTTCAGACTTTAAATTTACGTTGACTGAAATTCCGGAGTGCTTATATTTGTATTTCAATTTGGGCGTAAATGTATTGATCGACTGAACTGACCATATTGTATGAGTTTCATAACTAAAATTTGCGCACGTTTAACGCTTTTCCTACCTTTATAAACAATATAAAAAGACCCATTTTACCAACATGATTATGCTACAACAATGAAATAAGGATTAAGCCTCTCATGTGTTTTCCTATGCATTCAAGCCTCAACCCCTCATGTGCTGTCAATAAATAGTAAAACCAGTATCTTATAATGGATGCCTTGGTTTGATTTGTATTTGCTTTGGTAAAGTAGCAGTACACAGAAGATATGCTGAAGAGTAATGTAATCATCATGTGAACAATTTATTTGAGTCATTCTACACTTGGTAAACCTTTTATTCCTTTTTTTCAGAAAACAGAGGACTTTGACCCAAATCCTGTTCAAATTATATTGAGAATGGAAATGAGGAATATGTCAAAGAAACAACAACCCGACCATTCGATCGCCGAAGGCCACCTACGTTTACTGTGACCAAGTTTTTGATTGAAAACTCTGAAAGTGATAACAGAACTTCGACATAGTAATGAAATATTGACCCATACGAGCTCTTAATTAACTTGATGAACTATAACGCAACAGAATACTACATAAAGAGGATACAAATAACAAGCATTGGATATAAACAACAGATCATACCGAAAAACAACTCATGACTTCTCCGAAAAACACATTCAAACAAAGACAAACCACGTGAAGAAAAATAAAAATTATTAATAGATAATCTGATTAATTATATGATATATCATATTTAGATATTTCATACAAAAACTATTTTAAATAGTAAATAGAGATGTTCTGAAAGTCATATAACAAAACAGATAAAAAAAATCTGATATGCGTAAAACGTCTACAGATTCAGCTTCCGTAATTCAATCATCCAGGCACGTATCTGTGTAGCATTCTTTCAGTTGTGTCAGCTGATATGGTTTCCAGCTCAATGCAGTTTGGATGAAGCGAAGACCGATACAAGTATTTATTATTTTACTTTTTAGGATGCTTAAGTAGTTTATTTTAGACAAGAATCGAGCAGTGATCTGAGGACATTCAGATAAGAATAAATTGATGAACTCTTGAGTACAATTTCCAGAAATACATTAGATATCCTTCGAACGCGTGTAATGTGCAGTTCTCAGAAATGCACTTGAAAATTAATTGGTATCGCATGTATTTTGACTAATATACTTTTCAAGACATTTTAATCCCAGTCTAAATAATTTAATTGTTAGTGTGTAAAAACAGCAACATTAATCAATACCTTGGTGTTTCGAGATAGTTCTGAACTAATTTCAAAATTATTGATACAGCGGACGAAGAACAAACACATTATTCAATTTTAATATGAGGAACAGATAAACTTTTGAAATGATCATTGACTATGTGAGGTGTCTCTATCGTGTTAATACTTCTGATATGCGCAGGGTATAATAATGGAGAAGAAGACACCAAAACACATCATGATAGAGCACTGATACCTGGTCACAGTTGTGATCTCAGTAGGCAAGAAATTTATGGTTGAATATGACTGATATATTCGTATATGTTGGGATTAACTAGATTGAAAGACAATTCAGATCTAACAAAAAGACAACAAACTTAGTTATAAGCTTATCGTGGTGTTCTTGATTCTAACAAAGAAACTATTCATAGTCTTGTCATGTTTGAAAATATATAAGGTCAGTATGCAGTTGAATAATTAAAAAATTTATATCTCGTGCTCAAGATTTAAATGTTGATAGTTCAAAGAATTTTGAAAAATGTATTTATCAAGAGTTAAAATAATTTTGTGTTTGCTCTTAAGCAGTCAGAAAAAACATTTTAATATCTATTTGAGTTAGTTCTAGGCATGACTGAATGATAGAATGTCTTCTCAAAATAATTTTAAATCTACAATGATGTTATGCCTGGCTATAAGTGTGAATCGAGAAACTGCCAATAAGTTTTTCATGATATCATTGGAGTTTAAAGGGTTTGGGTTTGCTGCATTTCGTTATTTACTTAACGGTCGTTCAAACAAGGCTTTTATGTTCTTTTTAGTCATATAGTTCTTCAAACTATTTCGGTTCTTTTACAATCTTGACCTTCATCATTCGGTTTTGACCCTTTTTGGGGAAGATATTTCTAGACTCTTAGAAGAAGGATTCGGAAACATGCCATTAATTGATATTTCATATTATTCAAAATAAGATATTTATTAAAATATCAATTTATGTTCGTTGTTTTCCTATTTTACAGCACTGGATTGATGGTGTCTTCCCGATTGTCCCACTTTTTGAAATTACAGGTAAAAAGGTAGTGAAATTTTGTGGGACAATCGGGAAGAGTTGTGTGGGACAATTTGGAAGTTTAAGTGTGGGACAATCGGGAATTGTTTTGATTGTGATTAATCTGTTTTTATAGTGTTCAGTAGATAATTACAGGTAACAAATATTTGTTCTTGCTCTTTGTTGAAGGCCCTACAGTGTCCTATAGTTGTAAGTTTCTGTTTATTTGGTCGCTGTTGAGAGTTATCTGATTACAATCATACCACATCTTCTTTTTTTAATTTTAACTGACGTATGCAAGAATGTACACACAATTAGCTAGTTTTAATAAAGGTAAGTTTTTAGCATCACCATTATCTTCTGCTATTTACAGTCAATTATTTCAGTTCAAAAGCAAACAAAAAATCAGCAACAATCTTTTGGTGACTAGCAATCTTAGGTTTACGTATTGCTTTTTTTTTTTTAAGAATTTAAAGCAACTTGGTTTTTTTAAATGTATGCATTATTTTAATATTTATTTAGAATTTAAACAAAAAATGTCATAAAAAAAAATCATAAACAAAGGTATTCGTATTTGTTTAATAAATAAAAGTAACATTTTTTATGTATATTATAAATAGGAAATGTTATATTATTTAATGAAAAGAACAGTAATCTGATCATAAAATCACTCAGAAATTATATATTTTTATCACAGAAAAGTGCATTAATTTCATGATTTAAAAAAAAATTCAAAATTTATACATAAATGAAATTGTTATAACCCTGAAATACTACTTTGAACAGGCAGTAATTAATCCTTGTTATTTTAACAAAGCAAACACCAAGTCTTTTGTTTATTTAAGAACATTTCACATCATAAAATAATGTGGGACAATCAGAACTTTTCATGTCGGACAATCAGAACTCTAAAATTTTAAAAAGTGGGACAATCGGAATAAACCTGATTGACCGCTCCTGGTGGACTATTAGTGCCTGAGGATAAGTAGCCAGTATGTCGGCACTGACATAATTTATTACAGACATGAACACATATAAATTTTAAACGTCATTTTTTTATTTATAAATTAAGAAATTATAATATAACTAAGTTTTCAACTCCATCCGGCAAAGTTGTTCTAAGATGGAGTTGGCTATCATTTTTAAATTATAAGAAATAAATAAAATTGTGTTTTTATTTTTGTCAGAATTGTAATAAATCATTTATTGTGTTTGTCCTGTTTCTACTTTATTACCGTTTTTTTTTTATATAAAATAATGATGAACTTATCTTACAGATTTCTTTGAAGCACTCAGAAACTGAAAACTCGATTTTTGTGTACTAAACTAGGTATGCATTTACTTTGTTTATTTCGTAATTTGAGATGAAAGTCCAACTTCTTATACATATAAAGAATATTTATGTTTCGTATGGAACAATATTCCCATGCCAAATATTGTAGATGCAACCTTTTTTTATTCTAACAGAGGGCCGTTCATACCTATAGAAAGAAACATTAGGTAGAATTAAAAATTTTGCGCAATATTATTAAATCTTTAAGTGATATTAACGAATTGTTTAAAGAATTGTAGGACCTGCTAGTTGTATTTCTTAGTTGTGCCAAAAGATTAACATTTGCAAATAGGGAGAGGGGTTGTTATGGTATATTTTAAAAACAAAAACAGGTACTTGAGTTTATTATGAGAAAATGCTATAACAACTTATGCTTTGCTTTGCTTCAGCTTGATACAATATTTTACACGATATTCTTTTGAGCATGAAAGCTTAGTTTGGACATTTTTATAGCAATTAAAAATTATTAACATTAAAGTGGACTAAAGTCTTAGGGACGACATCAAAATTTCCATCAGTTGATTTTTAGTTTAAAAGTAATTTTTTTAACTGTTCATAATTTTACATTGCAGATATCATATTTATGATTTAAATCATTATTAAAGATATTCCTAAAATTACACAACATTACAGGAAAAACAATTTAATATGCGTATATACCTTATTTATTGATTCTTCCGTAATTTAATCAGTCTTTAAATTGTTTGGCATTGTTTACCGTTTGTGACGCTATGCTGAGATTCACCTAAAATAGATTAATAAACAATTATAGTTTAATGAAGTGAATCATTTATTGAGAAAAAAAAAACACACTATGATTACTTTAAAGTTGTTTTGAAACAATTCCAAACAAACAACAACTACTTGTGACAAGAAAATAGAAAACAAGAGTTTCAGAACAAAATATTCATAGGTAACACGGAGAAACTTAAAATCTTTTTGAAAAAGATATGGTCATTACCAGTAATCTTGAAACTCCAATCTGATGTGACGGACAAGAAGACACCAGAACGTATACGGCTAGAACACTGTTACCATATAAGACTCGGGTGCCAATAACCCAATATATTTATGAGTGAACAGTAAACGTCTTGATGTACATTTGTATGCTCGACTGCTGACAAAAAAGGTAAGATTGATCCTAATGATGAAGACAATAACTTAAGGTTTATGTACCCTTCTGTAGCAATTTTTGTACGAACTTTTCAAACTTCAATTGTATCAAAACTACAGATATTATGAATAATAGAGATAGGCCATTTTGTACATATTCCAAGGGGAAACTTGATACAAAGCATTATTTTTTACTGTTCCATTGCATTTAATAGAAAAAGAGGACTTTGTGACAAATAAATCAAGATTTTTATAGAAAATCCACAGCCTTTATCCTTGTACTCTCATATTTGGCAATTTGATGACTGATAGATATAGGATTATTGCATGCAGTGCTAGTATTGATTTCCTTAAAACAAGTTTATAAATGTAGTTATTGGTTAAGACAAGTATAAATATGGCCAAAATCAAGTACACCTTTTAGGGTGCGCTCGACTTTAGTGACTCAGCACGAGGTGTTTTGGAATTTACAGGTTACTTAGAACTTTTTCTAAAAAATAAACACTAGCACATCATAGAAAATCAAGTGAGTAATTTATGTTTCAAATTTTATAACAAAAATCTCTGTATTAAAGGCTGTGAATTTTCTATAAAAATCTTGATTTATTTGCCACAAAGTCCTCTTTTTCTATCAAATGCAATGAAACAGTAAAAAATAATGCTTTGCATCCCCTTGGAACATGTACTAAATGGCCTATCTCTATTATTTATTATATCTTTAGTTTTGATACAATTGAGGTTTGAAAAATTCGTACAAAAATGGCTACAGAAGGGTACATAAACCTTAAATACTAACATAGTGCAGTCTTCTACCTTCGAATTATGAAACTGATCACATTATTATCATCTTTGTAAATATATCAGCTCAATTTGCAGTGAGAACTTGAAGAAATGAAATTATTTATAAAGATTTGAATGTTGATTGTTCAACGAATTTGTGTTTGATTTTCTATAAACAAAGTTGAGTTAGATCTTGGCATGCTTGACAATCATTTATAAAAGAATAATGTCTCTGATGTTATTTCAGGACTTAATTTGATTTCAAAAACTGGCGAAGAGGTTCCATGAGACAACGATGGCTTGCAACGTTTTGGTTTTGCTACGTTTCTATGATGTTATGGTAGCACAAATCGTAGATTTTTTTGTGTGCGCCCTTTTTGTTCTTTGAAGCATTATTACACATTTTGGTGTGAAATTAGTTGAGTCTATAATGGTGTGCATCCACTTTTTTTACAATTAAAATTAGGGTCGCACTTGGCATAATTCAAGGGGCTTAACAATGTTTATTAGATAGCAACATCATATGGTAAAAGTAGAAACAATGTTTTGTATGATACAAGGATACCATACCAAATGTTGTATTCGCAACCATTGTATTCTAACAAAAGACCACATTAAGAAGTGAAAGAGCATACATTGAAGATTTTCTTCATGTATTTAAGGTTTTTTTTTTGTTATATAGCTCTCCAACTGCTTCGGGTCTTGTATATCTTTTTTTTTAAGTATTCGGCTATTAAAGCTCCTGGTGAGGGTCAACCCAGAAAAGCATTTCTAATACTGATCAATACTATGGCTATTAAAATATGCTTCCGCAATTTTAACATTTGTCACAATATATTTTTCATCAAATTAGCACTAAATAAGAAACTTTCATACAATTTATGAATAGAATAACATATTCATTAAAATATTTATAGCGATGCAAATAAATATTTGATTTTCAAAATTTTAACGTCTAGTGTGGAAAACAGTTATGAACAATGAAATTATCTATTGAAAATAGTTTTCCTGAATTTTTTTTGAAACTTTGATTGTAATTGATTAGCAGTTATAAAAAAGTGTGCTGGTGGTTGTTCCACAGGGCAGTAGTATGCGTCTAGTGCGGTTGTTTTTTTTTTTATGAAAAGCAGCTGCCGCTGGCTAGCTTGCATATGTGAGCGAAGAGAGAGCCGAGTGAGTAAGCCTCTCCTGCCAGTACATAGCCTCTACACTGTCAAGACTTCTACAGTGCCTCCCGCGACAGCACATGGTAACTGGGATCTAGTATCTCAGGCTTTACTGTAGAGGATCTTGGAGCAGCAAGGGCCCTAAAGATGCAGAGTGTAGGCCCACCGGCGTGTGGACACGCCCTTACTCTCATTAACCTTGCCCCAACTATGGGTAAATAGCCGGTTAGATGAAGATCGTTAACCCAGGAAGGTAATTTATCTAGGAGAAAGAAAACTCTGATATAAAAACGGGCAGATAATGGTTCGTCAGCCTTGGTCGGCAACTTATCTAAAGGAAGGAAACCTCGACAAAAAATCCCTGGCCCTCCAAGTAGGGGGTTCGGCATAGGGCCAACAACTCTATCCTGTAAAAAGAATTAAGTTACGGAAACAGCAACAAAGGAATCAAACACAACCGCTGTGCGAATAGGCCTTCAAGAAAATAGTATGATTGCCAGTGGTGAAAGCCGCAAGGAAGCTGCTGGCAGGAATGAAGTGCTGAGCGCTAAAGCAAAAACCAGAATAGGATTCTGGAACGTACGTACTATGTATGAAACTGGGAAACTTGCACAGGTCACATCAGAAATGAGGCGATATAATTTGCACATTTTGGGAGTTAGCGAGAGTAGATGGACAGGTTCTGGTAAGATAAAGACAGATTCAGGAGAAACAGTTCTGTACTCAGGGAGAGATGACAACTACCATTTTGAAGGAGTAGCCATCATCCTCAAGAAAGGCACTGAGAAGAGACTTATGGAATGGAAACCTGTCAATAGTAGATCGATAACAACAAAATTTAAAGGAGTGCACACCAACATGACCCTTATACAATGCTATGCACCAACAAATGACAGTGATGAAGCTATGAAAGACACCTTTTACGAACAACTACAAGCTGAAGTGAGATTGGTACCCCGTCATGATCTATTGGTGGTGATGGGTGATTTGAATGCCAAAGTGGGAAACAACAACACTGATATGGACAGAATAATAGGTAAACATGGATGTGGTACTATAAATGATAATGGAGAAAGACTAGTAGAATTATGTGCAGCTTACAACTTGGTAGTAGGAGGAACACTCTTTTCACATCAAGATATACATAAATTAACATGGTGTTCTCCAAATGGAAGGGATAAGAACCAGATAGACCACCTTATGATAAATGGTACTTGGAGGCGTTCATTACTCGATGTTAAAGTCAAGAGGGGAGCAGATGTTGGTAGTGACCATCACCTTGTTACTGCAAATATTAAGATGAAATTGAGAAGTACAGGACGTAAAACACTTGTCCCCACAAGATATGATATTGAAAAATTACAAGATCACAAAGTAAAAACTGCATTCATCCTCCAATTGAAAAATAAGTTTCAAGCTCTTACAGATAATCCTGACATGATCCCGACAGAAACAACAGAAGTCAACTCAAATTGGGATCAAATAAGAAAAATTTACGAAACAACTAGCAAAGAATGTTTGGGTTTTAAACAGGGTAAAAAGATGAAGAAATGGATAACACCAGGTACATGGAAGGTTATAGAAGAAAGACGTCACATGAATAAGAAGATTCTAGACACAAAATCTGAACGGTTACAAGAAAGACACAAAGCAAGCTACAGAGTACTAGACAAAAATGTTAAGCGAATGGCTAGAGCAGACAAAAGAGCTTACATGGAAGACCTTGCTAAACAAGCAGAAGAAGCAGCAGAAAAGGGCGAACAAGGAAAAATCTACAAGATCACAAGAGAAATCTGTGGTAAATTTCGTAACACTAATGATGTCCATATAAAAGACAAAAATGGAAGGCTATTGACAACAGAAGACGAGCAAAAAGCCAGATGGGCAGAACACTTTAAGGAAGTACTTAACAGGCCACCGCCAGATGACGAAGCGATAGTAATTGAGGCAGTTCAAGACTTGGAAATTAATATCAACCTTCCAGACAAACAAGAAATAATAAAAGTAATAAAATCTTTAAAAAATGGAAAATCACCAGGTCATGACAACCTGAATGCAGAACTTTTCAAAGTCGACCCAGAACTCGCAGCTGAAATTCTTCAAGCATTATTTACATCAATATGGGAAGGAAAAATAATACCAGACGATTGGACCAAAGGCATAATAATAAAGCTAGCCAAGAAAGGAGCTCTAAGCGATTGCAACAATTGGCGAGGCATTACCCACTGTCAATTCCAAGTAAAATCATGGCCAAAATTATTATCTAAAGAATAATAGATGCAATTGATAAACAACTAAGAGAAGAGCAAGCAGGATTCCGTAAAGGTAGAGGGTGCATCGATCAAATTTTTGTGTGATGTCTTCTCTTCTTTTCAATGTTGTCATTGACTGGGTAATGAGAAAAACAACAGAAGATGCTCCAAGAGGAATAAGATGGAACCTTTCAGCAACACTAGAAGATCTTGATTTTGCTGATGATCTTGCTCTTTTATCTCATACCCACCACCATTTACAAGAGAAGACAAACCGCCTTAATACATTTGCCAGTCAAGTTGGACTTAAAATCAGCCAAACCAAAACAGAAGTCACGACCCTTAACATCAATAACCCAGCTCCTATCCTAGTAGATGGAAAAGATCTTCCCATCACAGAAACATTTACATACCTAGAAAGTACAATAAGAAACGATGGAGGTGCAGGAAATGACATTATGAACAGATTAAACAAAGCCAGAAATATTTTCAGATCATTAAACAATGTATGGAAATCAGCACAGTACAGTAAGAAGACCAAACTTAAACTGTACAGGAGTTGTGTTTTATCTACTCTGCTATACGGATCTGAATGCTGGAGGATGACAGAATTAGATCTAAACAAACTGTCAATTTTCCATACCAAAAGCTTAAGAAGAATCCTACGTATTTTCTGGCCAAATAAAATATCTAATGAAGACCTTTTGAGACAGTGTCATCAAGATAGCATGGGTACAATATTAATGAGAAGGCGTTGGAAATGGATTGGGCATGTCATCAGAAGAGATAGAAATTCCATCACTAGAACAGCTCTACATTGGACTCCAGAAGGAAGGCGTAAGCGAGGAAGACCAAAGAACACATGGAGACGTACTGTAGAAGGAGAACTGAAGACCATGAATAATACATGGGGAACAGTAGAAAAGATGGCCAAAGACAGACAGAAATGGAGAACCTTTGTTGCTGCCCTACATGCCGATGGCATACCGGGCAGTAAGTAAGTAAGTAAGTATAAAAAAGTGCAATAAAATTGTCAGCTACTTAAATTCAATAAAACTAAAAATGGACAAAAATGGATAAAGCATGACAAAAATACTGAACTACAAAGGTAAATTTAAAAAGTGGAGTCACCAAAAAGAGAAAAAAAAAAATCAAACGCTGTCAACCAACGAAACGAGTGGAAAACAACCATTACAATTAAAATCTTAATGTATTTTCAACTGATAGTTATAACCATTATGGCCATTCAAGAAGCTACCTTTGTGAAATCCCAAGATTAATGACAAAATTGTTTGACAAGCAGTAATATGGAAAGAGATTATTTTTATTCTATCTAAAAAAATTACTTATTAGTAATTGGATTTTTTTCGAATACAAAAATGTTTATCATCTTTCTTTAAGTTTGCTTCTTTAAAAAAAATAGAAGAAATGGTAATGATTTGTTAATACCGGTGAAATTGTTTTTCAAAATATTTTCCATCCTTAAATAAAGGCAAAAATAGTATACCGGTGTTCATAAGTTATAAATCGATTGAGAGAAAACAAATCTTGGTAACAAACCAAAACCGAGTGAAACATAAATCCGACAGGTTAATTATAAATGTGGGCTGTATTCGCCCGTCTGTAAAATCCACGCTGTGTCATAGCTTTTGATTTTTTCGTTTGCTTAGGGACTTTCAATTTAGAATTTTCCTCGGAGTTGATTTTTTTGTCTTTGTTCTACTTTTTTTCAAGGGGCAGAAGTTTCTGCCCTTTATCCTGGTTTGTCAACTGCAGAACTAATTACTAATACTCGATGTATTCATAATTTGTTGTTTTCTTAGAATTCATGAAACATTTGCAACTGAAAATAGAAGAAACAACAATCTGTCATTGTTTTAAAATTCTGCTTGATATAACAATCTTATGTTTTGAATATATACTTTTGAAATTGTAAATTAACTGTTTACAAAACTTTGAGTTTCTTAAATACCAAGACTTTACTACTCAGAAATAGATTACCTTAGTTGTATTTGGCAAAACTTTTATGAATATTTGGTCCTCAGTGCTCAACTTCGTACTTTATTTGGCCTTTTTAACTTTTTTGGACTCGAGCGTCACTGATGAGTCTTTTGTAGACGAAACGCGCGTCTGGCGTAAATTCAAAATTTAGTCCAGGTATCTATGATGAGTTTATTTACTAGATAGTTTAGTCAGTACTAGCTCGGCATGACTTGATAAGACATTTCGTTTAAAAAATGATTTTTAATAAACAATAATTATGAAGTTATGACTGGTTAAGTGTAAATTGAAATCATGACACCCGTTTGAATTGGACGTTTTGTTATTGCTATGTTTCTTATAAATTTAAAGTCGCTCAAACCCAAGATTTAGGTATTTTTTGTGCTTCCTCTGCTTCTTCTTAACCATTTTAATATCATTAATAAAAACGGTCATGCCCAACTAATTTCTTTGCAGCAGTTACACCCATTTGGTTAGGTTTAAGGTGTGTATACCTATGTTATCATTCACTTTCTTGTTATTGAAATCGGAGTCTAGCTTTGCACCAATAGTTACACGTACATCATATTTGAACGGTCACGTGATCAAATTGGTACAACAAGTCATTCTTATAATCAGTAGGAACAAACATTCAAATAAAATACTTTGAAGCATAACAAACAGACTCATAAAATTGACTCTCCAATTCTAATTTTCAATTCCAAACCCCAATTTTTTTAAATGTACTAGCATCTAAATATTTTTGAAATATATTGAAAATTTGAATTACAAAACTTAAAGTGAGGATATTACTCCAATTTAAGAACATTTTCTCGAAGTTTTTTATCTAACCATCATAACAACGACTATCATATAAAAATCATGCTATTACTAATGAATAAAATTATCATGAACGATACGAAAATTTCTGCACCAGATGCGCATTTTCGAAAATCAATGTCTATTAGTGATGCTCGAGAACAAAAAAGAAAACCCAAACCGGGCAAGATATCAGAGCTATGCATGAATGATACATTCCTCAATATTTGAAGTTTTCAAAATTTTGTAACACAAAATCCGTATTTTCATTCCAGTCCCGAAGTACGACTGGGCTGGTGATAATCTCGGGGACTACCAATACCCAACAGAAGTACTGACCCAGTAGTGGTAATAACATGAACGGTTAAATTAATTTCTAGATTTCTTAAGTAAAGAAGGACTCAAGACCAACTGTTATTCCTTTAAAATTATCAGACCAACCGTTATTGGACTTATATCCATCTCAATGACGATTTTATGATATTTGTTTTTACATTCTGGAGGTAGATTTTGAAGACGATAATGGATATGGAGTAACTGAAAAACAAAAAAACTTCACCATGGCCATAATGCGAAACTAAACTTCTAACTGCATATTGCTACATGATACTTCAGTTTTATCATGTATATATTTCTCATCGGATTTTGTCCGTGTCTGTGTGTGTTACATTTTAAAAAAAATGCTGTGTCGTTGTTCTCTTAATGCGTTTCCCTCAGCTTTAGTTTGTGTCCCCGATTTGTTTTTGTCCATCGATTTTGTTTTTGTCCATCGATTTACGAGTTTTGAACAGCGGTATACTACTGTTGCCTTTATTTGTTACCATTGCGACACCTTAATACCGTAAACCAGACAAATTGTCATTTTTGACAGAAATTTGTCTTTTTTTAAAACTGTAATGCAGTAAAATGCAACCACCTACAAAGAAATTACAATTGTATAATAAATTTAAAAAAATATGGTACCTGATTTCGTTTATTTATAAAAATTACTTAAAAATCTGAGAAAAAAAATGAAAATTTTGCCTATTTTGAGGTTTTCTGGATTTTTAGTATTTGTTTCTTATTTCCACGATATTTATAAATTATAAATAAACAATACTACATAAAACGAGATATATTTTGTATTGAACTAATGAAGACAACTAGTATAAAAATGCACAGATACACTACATCAAACAATATGAAATTATACATTTTTTGCAATACATAATTATCTACGTCTTCTTAAAAGTAGTTAACAGGTGTTGGAACACACTTTAATAATATTTAAATCTGAAAATAATAACACTAAGTTTTAATTGTCATCGTAAGTATTAAAAACAATGTGAACTATGTAAAATCTAAAAATAAAGGTATATCTTAACTCGATACTTAACCTACAGGATATAATGAAGTGACATTAGACATACAATCTCCTGTGCGATATTTGTCATATCAATGTCAAATGTAAAGGACGTATAGATTCTTACTATCTCAAGGGGATAGCTATATTACTCATTCATATCATGGGGGAAAAAAGCATGCAAACCGAGAAAATTTCTATAAATAAAAAATCTTTTTATAAAAAAATTGGATACACAACTGAAAACCAAAACAATTCTTTTGGTTATATTTGCCCCGGAAAATGCCGAAGATGCTATAAACTAGATTTTTCTATATTTTCTTTAACCCCACTCATGCCCGCAAAAAGACCACAAGATCTATGAGTTGTCTCCCTTAAAACCATGAATATATATTCTTGTTTTCCAAATCAGCCTGCTTATTTGATTATTAAACGTTCTTTAATTCAGAGTAAGAGTAAGTAATAACTACTAACTGCTATATAAAATAAAATATAATAAAATATTTTTAAACAAATATTTAATAAAAAAAAAGGACTTTCCGTTGTAATTGCTTTAATCTGGGAATAGCCCAAAATATTTCACACAAAACTGTATATAGCACACTGTGCACTATCCGTAAGTGTTTACACTATTGTCTTTGTAGTATCCAATCTTATATGGTTCGTATGTCAAGAAATTGTTTTTGAATCCAGACTCATAGAACAATAGTAGTCACATTGCGATAGATGAGTCCGGATAAATTCTTTCATGAACTCACGATCAATTTGAATTGATCTTGATCTTTTTACTAAACTGTATTTCCACATAAGTTGAACTGAAGTCGAAATTTACACTATAATAACTTCATCTGATTTTGTACCCTTAACAGATTGCAAAACATTCTGGAAGTCATGGAACCCAGTCAGAAAAAAAAACATACAAAAAAGTGGTGCATATTCTGACCAAAATAGTTCCTACGAAAATCTGTAACTTAAGTAAAACATTTTGAGTATATTTTCAAAGCTTAAGGACTTGTTAATGTGTCTTTTTAATTTTGAAAAATATACAAGAAATTTGAACAGGAGTGCATATTTGTCTTGTTACTCATATCAGAGGTACTATCAAACTTCCAAGAACCAGTGCGCTTTAATATAAAAAGAAGATGCGGTATGATTGCCAATGAGACAACTGTCCACAAGAGACCAAAATGACACAGACATTAACAACTATAGGTCACCGTACGGCTTTCAACAATGAGAAAAGTCCATACCGCATATAGTCAGTTATAAAAGGCCTCGATATGACAATGTAAAACAATTCAAACGAGAAAACTAACGGCCTTATTTATATAAAAAATGAACGAAAAACAAATACGTAACACATAAACAAACGACAACCACTGAATTACAGGCTCGTGACTTGAGACAGGCACATACATAAATAATGTGGCGGGGTTAAACATGTTACAATGAAAATTATGTTGAATGTTAAAGCATAAATCATGATATGACTGTTACTCTGGTGAACTTAAGAAATCTATGAATGCATTAATTGCAAAATTAGACATAGGACACACTTGTTTAATTCCCCTAACAAAATGCACTTAAAGAACACATCTATGGAATTATTGTTAGAAAAAGTCTCTATCACAGCTTACACGATTGTCGTGGCTATTTTTTGTTTTTTTACCAGATTCATAATTGTGACCTTGATTTGTTTTATCCTCATCTTGAAACTAGATTTGAACATTCGTTTAAAGACTGACGCCTAAAATTACATGACGTCATGTATCCTGATAATTTCTAAACATGTTATATTTTCGGCTTCACTGCAATGGGATGGGATCAAGCTAAAGAAAGCCATACAACAATTTTCTGTGAATAGTGGAAATTACTTAAGTGGAGTTACATAATCAAAAGGACTAGCTTTACAATTCATAAAAAAGTTCAAAACTTTATACCTCCATATTTTGATAATATAGAACCACCTATAATTTCATACACATACAAAAAACCCAGCAGAAGTTTAATTTTTAATTATACGTCGGTTACATCAGACGTGAATATAGATAGTAATACTCTCTTAACTTGAAACTGTGAATCGTCGAAGTTTAGATATGTTCCCTATGGCCATGTTATTACAGGGGACCTCAATATCGTCCAGGACAGAGAGGTTAAAAACTTTTTGAAAAAAGGACCAAAATATCGTCCTCCTTCTAAAATAGATTGGAAAGAGTGTCGTCAAGTCACCAAAGATGCTCTTTCCTCGTTTTGTAAAAAATGGTGTAAACGGGAAAAATCTGATAAAAAATCTCTTGATTCTTATTTGAATAAATGTATGAATGTGGTAGATAAGAGAATATCACATTTTGAAAATAATTTAGAAGTAAATAATAGAGTACATAATACACCTATTTCCAGAATAAGAAATAAACTTCAAATACTTTCAAAGCGGTTTGTGTTTGTACCGGCCGACAAAGCAGCCAACAATGTGGTGGTGGTATGCCGTAAATACTACACGGACGTTCTTAAGAATGAAATTTTAAATTCATCTACATTCAAGTCCATCCGCTCCACAGAGAGTCATATAGTAAACAAGCATATCACAACCACATCAAAGCTTAAGGCTTCTTCTGAACATTTGAAGGTCCCTAGTAGGACTCCCTACTATGTATTCATTGGCTACCTAAACTACACAAAAAACCATTTAAAAGAGGGACGAAAGATACCAAAGGGACAGTCAAACTCGTTTCATCTCGGCCTCTAGTAAGTGGTCTACAACTAATCTTTCAGTGCTCTTAACTAGTCCATTAACTACTATTAAAGAGCTTATCATAAACTATTGTAATAAAATATATGAACATAGTGGTATAAACCATTTTTGGAGTGTAAAAAATTCTTTGGATGTTTTAGATAAATGACGTGCTTTTGATTCTGTTAATAGTTTTGATTTTTCTACTCTTTACACTACACTTCCACACTATCTTATGGAACAAAAGTTTTCCTATTTAATTAAATGGTCGTTTGGTAAAGCTGAATGTAGATATATTTGCTGCAACTCATTTAAAGCCTTCTTCTCTAATGCGAAAGGTAAATATGCTAGATATACTTACTGGAGGTGTGATGAGATGATTGAAGCTGTTAATTTTCTCCTTGATAATATTATGTACGTTTCGGCAACAAAGTTTATCGACAGGTTGTAGGTATCCCCATGGGCACTAATTGTGCCCCTTTAATAGCAGACTTGTTTTTGTACTGTTACGAATCATAGTTCATGACTAAACTCAGTAAAGACCCGTCGAAATTGCATTTAACTTATCTTGATGATATTTTTTCGTTAAATAATCAAGAATTTTATCAATATACTGCTGAAATTTACCCCAAGGAACTTACTTTAAATAAATCAAATTTATTCGGTAATAACTGTCCTTTCCTTGATTTAGATATTTCGGTTTTAAACGGGGAAACTCCACACTAAAATTTACGACAAAAGAGACGATTTTTCGTTCCCTATTGTTAATTTTCCGTTTTTAGATGGTGATGTTCCTTTGGCACCATCTTACGGTGTTTATATTTCACAACTTGTTCGCTATGCCCGTGTCTGTTGTGACGTTTTTGATTTTAACGAATGCAACCTATGTATTACTGGTAAATTATTAAACCAGGGATATCGTTACCATAAATTACTTAAAACCTTTACTAAATTTTTCCATAGATATAAAGATTTGGTTTTGAAGTTTGGTTGTACCTGTAGAAAACTGATTTCAAACGGGATAGCACATCCTCATTTTTACGGAAATGTTGTTAACCGTGCCCGGAAATTTAGAAATGATCCATGTAAACTTGTCGCTCCTTTAAATAAACTTATTCTAAAGGGTTACCTTTTCAACACTGTAATAAGATCATTGAATATTGTTTTTATTGGTATAAATATTGATTTTGTTATCAGTAAATTAAAAGCTAACTAAATGTTACTAGTATGTTATATGCATATACATATTCATGGATCTACAATCTGTCGATACCTGTAACTTGACATTGCACAAGGTCATGTTTTTCTCTGGCTGTTTATGACGTCTTTACACTAAATCCATTGGATGTTGGATGTGTACGGATTGATAGTTTAGTCTTAGATGCATGATTTGTTTTATTAGTTGTTAGTAGCTTTGAACTAGCTGTCAGATAACTGCGAGTACTCTCAGATCTGTTCATTGTGTCTTTTTGTGTCGGGATGTATAAGTACCGGGCCACGTCCACTTGTATTTTTGTCCATCTGATGAGGTAAGCCTTTTTCAACTGATTTTTATAGTTCGTTCTTATGTTGTACTGTTATACCACTGTCCAAGGTTAGGGGAGGGTTGGGATCCCGCTAACATGTTTAACCCCGTCACATTATTTAAGTATGTACCTGTCCCAAGTCAGGAGCCTGTAATTCAGTGGTTGTCGTTTGTTTATGTGTTACATATTTGTTTTTCGTTCATTTTTTTACATAAATAAGGCCGTTAGTTTTCTCGTTTGATTGTTTTACATTGTCTTATCGGGGCCTTTTATAGCTGACTATGCGGTATGGGCTTTGCTCATTGTTGAAGACCGTACGGTGACCTATAGTTGTTAATGTCTGTGTCATTTTGGTCTTTTATAGATAGTTGTCTCATTGGCAATCATACCACATCTTCTTTTTTATATGTTATGATGTTAAAAGAAGCCCATCTCACAATCACCATATATTCTTACATTCATCAATCCCTTTGTAGATGTTCAACTGTCTTCTTGTTTTTCTCCTGTATTTCAATCGGGAATGACTGGTTGGTCTAAATATGTCCCCACAGCACATCGTTAACACTGTGTAGCTTATTAGTATAACCTATAACAAGATGACAAAGCTGTTGTTGGTAAATGTCTTTATTTTTTTTATTTATAAGTGAGTTCACTTTGTAATTTAAAAAAAAATATAATTCACTTGAATAAAAGAATATTCTTAAATTCATTATAAAAAGAAAAAACCTTACAATTCAAAAGAGGTTATTATTATTATGAAGTTTAAAGAAGCTAATCTAATTATCAACATATTAACAATCATCAATCCCCTCTTTGAAGTAGCCACTGTGTAATGATTCATATGTATTATTGTTTTCGTATATCCATGTATCTCAAACGAGAATAAAAGGTTGGTCTGGAATGATTGCTATGTCTCTACAGCACATTTTTCACACTGTGTAGCTAATAAATGTTTCGTTTGAGAAAATGTTTAAGCTGTTGTCGGTAAAAACAAATTGTATATGTATTAGCGGGTTCACTTATAAGTATTTTTTATAAAGATACCTGTATAAACTCAATCTCAATGGAAAGATAGTATTCTAAAATTCATTATTTAAAGGACAAGCTTTAGACTTTATTTGATGTTGTTAAGATGTTTTTAGAAGCCAATCTCGCAATCAACACACTTACTATCATCAATCCCCTTTTGGAGGAGAGTCACTGTGTATAGATTCATCTGTCTTCTTCTATGCTTTTTCCTTGATCTCAATTGAAATAAATAAGTTAGTATTGATATGAATGATATGTCTTTACAGCACTTTTTTTACACTGTGTAGCTAATTCGTGTTAATTTTAACAAAATGTTAAGGCTGTCGTCGGTACATATTTATTTGTTTAACTTAATTTTAAATGCATTCGTGGGTTCACTTAGTTGGGTGTTTTTTTGAAGCTATTCATATAACTTAATTTCAATATAAATATAGTATTCTCAAATTCATAATTTAAAGAACAAGCTTTAAAGTTTATTAAGAGGTTGTTATGGTGTTTATAGAAGCCAATCTCACAATCAGCATGCATTTACTATCAACCATCAATCCCTTCTTGCAGTCACTGTTTAAAGGTTCGTCTGTCTTTTTCTTTGCTTTTCCCGTTTCTCAATCGGGACAAACAAGTTGATCTGGATATGATTGATATGATTCTACAGAAAATTTTCCTCACAGTCTTTACACTTCATAAAGAGATTGTTATGATGTTAATAGAAGCCAATCTCACAATCAACACACCTACTATCGTATATATCCACTCTTAGAGAGTCACTGTGTAAATATTCGTCTGTCTTATTATATGCTTTTTCCTGTATCTCAATTGGAACAAACAATTGGTCTAGATGTGATTGATATGACTTTTTCCCGCTCATAACTATAAGCTCTTAACGTGTACCAGTTAATGAGTGTAACATGGGTTATAATCTGCTTTGTACTCTTTTTGACTTTTCGTTATTTTGTGAAAGTCCCTGTATTTCTTCAGTTGTAACTTTTTCGAAATCGACATCACTTTAAACCCATTTTTTTCGATTCTAGACCATGTTAACTAAAGTTACTACAGAGTTTGACTGTCCCTCTGGTATCTTTCGTCCCTCTTTTACTAAAATACATTTCTTCATGAAGTCAAATTGAGTTCTAGAATTAACTTTCTTCACTGTAGATAAGACCGATTAAAATTGTCGATACTCGCGTCTAGTACATGTAATATTTCTCGCAATCTGTCATTGATTCCAATTTACGGCTTGATTTGATAGGTTGATTGAACAAATCAAGTTGTGTACACTTTGTTCAATGGTACATATTTATTTTATTAAACAAAAAAAAGACCCTACAATTGTAATTTGTTTCACAAAGTCTATATTACTTGTCGCTTGAAATAGAAAAGGGATCCAGCGATTCACAGGGTTATTGCACGCTACTGCACATTATTTGTATTTCTGAGTAATGTGAACACGCTAGTGCATTCGTTAATTCGTTGCTGCAACGCGGGTAAACAATTAAGGATCTGCAAAGCTGTATCCACGTCACATTTCTATTAGGGTGGTATTTTGCCAAATTTCTGTTTAAAGTAAGACCACTTATGATCACGTATATTTTTATTACTATTTTCAGTAGTTAGATGACTTCTTGCTATTTACTTGTATCCTTAATATCTTATTGATTCATCTTTTGTTTATTACGTTAAACATTATTTTCACAAAAATGAAAAGAAAACAATACATCCCCCTACTTCTTGGCACACAACGCACTAACACATACCATTGAAATAGCCTTTATTACAGCTCACACAGTTGCCCTGGCTGTTTTTTTTTTTTTTTTTTATTTACTCAGGATCAGGTTCACAATAAGTTTTAATTTACTACATGTTTCCCAAACTAATCAAGCCTGGTAAATGTATTTACAACTTAGACAGTCTTAAGCGAAATCCTAATAATTTCATGAGGATAAGTTATATTAACGGTTTCACTACTATTTGTGTGTGATCCAGTGTAAAACTACGGATAGTGTTGTACAGTGAAGAGGGGGATTTCTTTCATTAGGGCTGTGCAATTCAAAAAGAAATGGTTTATGATGGTTGTCGAAGCCAATCTCAGAGTCAACACTTCTTCCACCATCCGTCTTAGTTTTTCAAGAGAGTTTTATCTGTAATGAATAACATGTTTAGGTGTCTTTTCTTTGTGTTTTCCTGCATCATAGTATCCCCTCTAACAATGTATATGTATTCAGATTTCCAGACCTAGCATTTATGGTCACTATCAAATACGAAAACATGAGAAATTTTCCCTCAAACAAGTAAATAGCCTCGGAGACTTTTATTAATGAAATAAATAATTGATTCGAAACTGTTTATGACGCTGAATTACCCGTTTGTTAACTGTAACAATGTTGTCTTTGTAGCATCCAATCTGAAACTGCTAAAATATCACGATATGATATTTGGTATCCAAATTCACATGAAGACTTATATATTTTTGGTTAGTTGTGAACGATCTCCACCACTGGATAAACAGTATTTCTGTCTTTTTGTTTTTAGATGGTTTGGACATTACTTGTATGTAATTATATCTTGAAACAGAAGTTCCATGATAATAAAAGTTCAAAATGGAAGATATTCCGTTATTTCCACTCGAACACATGTTACAGTATTTGTTCCTTACATAATGAATAGTATAGAATATGTATGCAACAGGGAAAATTTCATGCTATTGTTTATAAGAAAGATTTATAGGTAAATTTCTGTAAAGGCAAAACAAAATATGTTGAATCTTATCATACCAATACATGTGTTTCAAGCATAAGATGTCTGATAAATGCATGTATAATAACCACAAAAATAATTTTCTTATGACTGAGTTTTCTTAGATTTTTTTCAGAAATGTCTTTAACAAGATTCAAACTGATGAATATAAAAAAAAAATTGAGAAGAAAATAAGTAACCTTTACCTATGATATTGAGTTCGTCTATTATCTTATTGCTGAAGACTATTTTTAAATTTTTTAAATAATCACTATAACTGCTATTGGACATTTGCGGAAACTGTCCTACACCTACGATTAGGATTACAATTACACTTACAGGTAGCATTTTAATCTTGGGCTTTCTCAAAGTGTAAAAATAAACCGTCGATCCAAAACAATGTAACGATAGTGATGTATTTCTGTATTTGAGCAACGATGTTTTTCTAATATATTTGCAGCAATGTGTTAACATTAACTATTGTATACGGTTTTATACAGGTAGAAAATGCTGTAATTGTACGAAGTATGATAGAATGAACTAACATTATTTTAAAAATAAATATAACATGAGACACATAAAATATCGCAATTGTCGTTGCAGTAGCTAGATTGGGACAATTGCTGAAAAAGTCAGCAATACTTTGTGTTAGAAAAGGTGCAATCAACCATGGAGCTTATTTGCATGTTTATGCCAAGACAAATTTTCTCTCTTTTATTTTGTTTTAAAGAGAATAAGGAAATACAGCGGACGGGTGTTTTTGGGCTATTTATGCTTCATAAAATTTCACTTGCCGTTCGGTATATAATATTGAAATCTTTTATTTTTGAAATTTCACTTGCCGTTCGGTATATAATATTGAAATCTTTTAAAAGATTTTAATATTACACACACTTTTATCTACGTTTTTGGTTTCAATAGAAAAAAAATCACATCTATTCGAGAAAAAAAAAAACAAAAAAAAAAGTTATGAACGAACTTCTCTATGTCGGAAATATATTTTAGACTGTTTACCAGACTCAGTTGAAATGTAAGAATAGGTGTACTCAAATAGTTTAAACTTTGCTATCTTTGTTTTCAACAGCAACAAACAAAAAAATGACAAACGAGATCCAAGTTGTTTTTCTTTTAAGCAATAATTATACTAGTGGTCTTGGGAATCATTAAGTATTAATGTTTGTTTTTTTCGCGGTGTCGATAATTATCCCACATGAACATGGATGGGACTGGTATGCTCGAAACACGAGCTTTAACCCCTATTCCGAGACTGGTACTATTTTCATGGAATTGTAATATAGAGTACACTGACGACGTATGGGTCGATCCAGCCATTTTCAAAAGGGGATTCCAACCCAAGATAAAAAGGGGATCCGACCATATGTCGCTATTAAAAATCATTGATCGGCAAGAAAAGGGATGTTCCAACTTGATACAGTTTTTTTTGCTGACTTTTCTTTACCTAACAGTTACATCGTGTATCGCGAGGTGGGCAGTATTTCCATGTAATCTCGAAGTGAAGACCTGGATAAAATATAACTCCCCCGAGTGCAAGATATATTTCTGGTTTTGTCACTATTTGTTTGGATCGATGCAGCTGTTTAATTGTTTTACAGAAATGTAGCAACTAGGTACTGTGAAAATGTGTTTGAAACGGATGATAATAATTTCAAGTTTATCATTGTATTTAGTTTCATTTCAGTGCAGTCAACAAAGTAGAATTTTCATGAATTATTCCATGTAAGAAATATTTCCTAATTTCCGCCAATTTTTATATGTAGAGTTTTATCAAAATAATTCTTTTGCATTTGTATGCTTTAAATTTCTTCAATATAAATTTTACTTAAAGTTATGGTGTGTTTTGTAAACTTTGAAACATTTTATCAATTAGAGGAAAGTAATTGTACTCCCTCAGTTGTAACTTTTGCGAGATCGACCTCACATAAGACCCGATATTTTACCAATTCTGCAACATAACAAATTTTCAAAGAAATCTGGGTTTTTTTCCAGAAGTAAAATGGAATTCCAGAATTTACTGCATGTTACTTAGGATTATGTATTATATTTCAAATTGGTCGATCTTCGCGTCTGTTGCAAGTAATATTTTATCGCAACCCGTTATTGCTACAGATTTACGGCTTGCGATTTGATAGGTGGATTACACAAATCAAGTTTTGTACAAATACTTCTGCAGAAAAATCTTCAAAAATGTTTCATTTTACGGAAAACGTTTAAACATATAAATGTTGGCATTTCTTAAATACAAATTTTTAATATTTCAAGAAATACGCTAGGAGTTAATTCTCTTGTATACTTCTTTTGTTTGATAGTTGAATGAAATAGGAAGATAAGTTACAAGACAACACATACTAGTAAAGTTTCTAGTAAATTTTAAGATAGTAAATAGATATATAGCTAAAGAGTTTGAGTTATAAGAATACACTGATATGTAAAATAGATAAGTGACAAACAGTATTTTAAGATTCAAAGGATATTTGGAAAATAAATTAAATGACAAACGCTGATGGTGAAATCTCTAACACAATTGATATAATAGCTTAAATCGATATATTAATTTAAAATCACAGATATAAGTAGCAATTGTACAGTGAAAAGTCTTTATAACTTATACATACGCTCTAACATGGTCCAGGCAGCACTCCGTGGTAAAACATATGTATTAGGACTAGCAGAGCAATTTATGAAAAAATCGTAGTGATATTCATAAAAGCCAATCTCATAGTCAACACTGCTACGATCATCAATACTCAAAACGGTAAAAAAAATTGGCCTCCTAGGTCTAATGCCATGTTTGTTGCAGTTAGTTGTGGACTGTTTGTGAGCTGATTCTTCTCAATCTGCAGTGGATGTCGCGACAATGGTCCGATTCCGTAGATGCAATACCAGGATGTAGCGATCTCGAAAAGGAGTTTGTAGGTGAGGTAACCACTTCTCGGGTTGTCCTTAGTTCTGTCAGTCTGCTGGTATCTGTTCAAAAGAGTGCTCTGATTAACATTTGTTGTTCTTTCTACCTTACATTGGGACTGTCCGGCCTGGATACGACAGATGACTATAGATCGAATAGAAGGGTCCAACCTTTGCATGGCAGCGTTCAAAGTTTATAATGAATTAAATCTTCAAAATTGGTCCTTATATGCGCAAAAAAGTGTAACAGTTGAGTTGACGACAAAATTCTCGAGAAAACGTTAGCAAAATTTCGCGGGGGAAAAGGGTCATATGCACTTTTAACGAGTTGCAAGTTTTATGTGGTAGAAATCCAAATAAATAAAAAAACTTGCATTTAAAGTTTGTATTTGACCTGTAAAAAATCGAAGATACATTTGACTGTTTCAATTAACCATGTAAAATACATATTTTGCATTTTTTTTTTAAATAATTCGAGCTTATTATGCAGATCTTTTTTTGCACATTATATAAAGATAAGGTAAATTTACCTAGATTTTCAATTTTCTACATTATAATTGTTGAATTAAGTTACTCCTTTTGATACAAAGTAAATGTATCCAGATTTTGAATATCATTTCAATTTTTCGACATATTTAAAAAGAAAAAATACCTAACTAGTTATTATTATAAAATACAAACCATCATACCTTTTTTAACAAGTATGTTAATAAATAGGGAAATCCCTGTATCGCTAGTTTCAGTTTATAGCAACTAATAATCTGTTCGTAAATATTAACTCTGTTGTCTTTATAGTTACTAATTTGAATCTTCCACAGTATAAAGATTATGTCTGTCGTTTTTAAGGTTAATTTTGAACGGTCATACATTACGTTAATATACTTATACCAACCAGAAGTGGATCAAGATTCAGAAGTCTTATTAATTCTAGTAGAAAAAACTACTAATACTCTTTATTTTGAAAAATGATTTAATTTTGTATATATTCTTAATCTCCCTTAAAAGTATTAACTAATAAAATTAAAAAATGATTTAGAAAGAAGTATTTGATGAAATGTAGTCTATGAATATGATAATAAGGTCATCGTATTCGTTCAATTACAATTTTTGATTTCCACAGAATCTAAAATGACATAAAAACACCTGTTGCAACTCGCCTTTCTTCAGTTAATATCGAAAGAAAACATTAACACCATATACATTTTGTCAAAATAGAGTGAACTTAGACTAATCTATTGCATAATTATTGAATTGGCCTCTATGTCAGTTTATACAGTCACCATGCTGTTGCTTATATTTGTAATAGGTGTGTAGTTGTGTAGCTTTCTCAGTTATGTTTCGGGAGGGAATGTTTACAATTCCAGATTTTTACGCATTGGTAAACTAATGTTGCCTGAATCAATCACATGTTTGTTTAGGTTTTCTAATAGTTAATGTGTGTTAAGAGGCGAATATCTTTTACGGGGTTACATGAACATAAAAGATCGTTATGATGTTTATAGAAGCCACTCTTACAATCAACACTGCTGCAAACATCCACCCTCTCTTGTCAAGAGAGTTATTTGTGCACTGTGTTACTAAGGTTCAACTATCTTGATCTATGCCATTTCCTGTATCACATTCTGGACAATCTGTATGGTCTTGAGTTATTTGTTATGTCTCTACAAATAAAAAAAGATGTGGTATGATTACAAATGACAATAAAATGCAAATGCCAACTCTCCACCAGAGACCAAATGAAATAGACGTTTCCAATAATAGTTGACAGTAAGGCCTTCAACAGTCTATCTTACAGTGTGTAACATCTTGGTGTTTTTCATATGCAAAGGTTGAAGTAATTGTGGGTATTTTTTTCTAATGATATCACAGTATTGGTGCAGATTTTTTTTCTCATGAAATACAATGCATAAATGTGCCTTTTGCGATTATTTTGCTCATAACAATACCTTATAAGACTAGATATCACTGCCAAAGAATAAAAAGGCACCAATGAAACAAAGGTAAAGTATATATATTTATAAATAATCCTAAACATTTTTTAAGAATGAAAACAATAAAAATGGTTGCCATTTTCATCATTAAAATACAAAACTTTTTGGTAGAGTTTTATAGATTGTTATGACAGCAAGCAGTCGGTATTGCAATGTATGGGTACTAATTTTGACCTTACTGGTCGACTTGTCATTATAATTCATATGAAGAATACAGACAAAACCTTCTAATAAACAAAATCAAACAAAAAACATCTAGCCATGCATGCCTTTTCTTGAAATCAGTATCGGAGATGATTTGGCCCTGTCCCCTCAGCAATGGTTCATTGACCTAGAATGGTTTGCAAATTCACCATGTAAAATTACCATTGTATTCCTTTTGAATAGTTGACATTTTTTTCATGCGTAGTTATTTTTGATAGCTTTGTACTAGTATTCGATATTGGTTATGTTTATCATTGAAGACTCTTCTAAATAGGTTAAAATCCATATCCTTTTGTTTCCACTGGATAGCTGTCCTCTTGGCAATCCTACCACATCTCCTTGTTTTTAACTTAAAACAAAGATTTATGACAAACTTAATAATGTCAGTTTTCAGATTTAGATGGGACGAGGGTGTTTGATTAGGGACTTTCCGTTTTGAATTTTTCTCGGCGTTCAGTATTTTTGTGAATTTGCGTCTTTCCTATCGTAAAACAAAACTGTTTAAACTGAGTAATAATAAGAAGACCTGAAATCGACCATACGCAAGTGGTATGGTCACAATCACTAAATGATTGACCGATACCTCATCGTACCAACTCCAGAGGAATACGTGTTCACAGTCTTAGATCTTAAGTAGAAGAATAATCGTTGATCTATTCATTCATTTTAAAATCAAACTGTAAATGATTACCCGTTTCTCCAAAGAAATTGCACAGTAAAAGTAACTGTTACCATTATTAATGATAATAATAAATATTGTAATGGAAGAATTATGTCCTTTTTCTTTACCTTAAAACTGAATAATCAGAGCAGGTATTGGAGATATGATTTTTGAATTAAATGTTTGCTGTAAGATCCAAAAGGCACTCGGCTGCCGATTGTACATCCCTTCTGCTTATTTTCACCACCTTCCTCCTTGGTTTGGGTGGTTTTCTTTTTCTTTCAAATCTTCTCATCTGTATATAAGTTTAAGAAAAAATTGTAACAATTGCTATATATGATATGTCTAGAATTAATTAATATGCATTTTTTAAGCATCTGTGTACATGTACATTTTGTATGTACATCATGTATACATTTGTTTCATGACATGACATGTACAGGTGCACAAATACTGTACATCTATTATATATATACAGGTATATTTTAAAATGTCAAAATAAAAATACTATTAAAGACTTATATATTCTATAAATTTATAAAACTGTCAACTACAAAATTACAAAATTATCAAGATGACAGAGCCTTTATCAAAACATCAGCTATACTATACTCGTTACTTGTTTACGCTTACCTGTTCATCTGTATGTAACAAGACTGGGATTGGGTCAGGATTCTTTTTCGTCGGGCCTTTTCCGCCTACGAAATGTTTGCTACAGATATATGTAGATCTTTTTATTTTTCTACAGTTGAAATAATCATCAAGGCGTCCACATGCTTTCAGAGGCTGATTAAGAGGGGGGGCCAGGGGCCCGGCCCCCCCCCTTTTTGGGAAAAAAAATTGGTTGCTTATATAGGGAATCACTGAAGCGTGACTGGAGCGGGCCCCCTCTTAGGTCAGTCAGTGGGCCCCCACTTATGAAAATTTCTGGATCCGCCACTGGCTTTAATCCATTTTTCACAAGTTTGTCGTCGGGTCAATGGTTTAGGGAACGGTATGAAAAATACACCTTCCATGTTTTTCACGATGACGATATCTTGAATCATTGTGACATGTGTCATAACAACAATGTTTATTACCTTCTGATTTACTTTTTTCTGAGGAACTATCCATATTTTTGTTTAAAAATACAGTTTTGATAACCTCATGCACGTTACGTGTACAACGGAATCGATATCCGCTTGCATGACATACGGGCACTTTAACAAATGATGTCATTCTAAAAATAACTTTAAATTTATTTATAGTGTGACAATACTATTAATATTTCAATATCAGAACTCAGTCAGAATTAATTTAGATATACCTGCACAACCAAAATGTATTAATAGATTGCTGACGTAGCATGCGCACACACTCTCTTGTTATCATGTAGCTAATTAATGAATTAACAGTGATGCCTATGAAAAGTTGCATATAAAATTTATTAAAGAAATCTTGGGAGTACACTGTAAGGCCTCGAATGATGCATGTCGTTCCGAACTTGCAAGACTGCCATTGAAAAATAGGATTATGTTATCTAGCATTAAATTCTGGGATCATTTAATCACTTCAGAAGGAAGTTTAGTTCACCAAATATATAATGCTACAAAAAAAAGCAACCCATGGGTTAAAAGGTTAAATATTATTATTCAAAACTTAGGTTTATCTTATTTGTCAAATGATAACCTTACTATTAAACCCCTGTTTGGTTTCATAAAACAAAGACTAACTGATCAGGGTTTTCAGGAACAACATGCAAATATTTCAGAATCTCCTAAATTAATTTTTATCCAGAGTGTCTACAAAATTAATGAACGGGCAGGTTATGTTGATGCTTTAAAAAATAGATCAGATCGATCATCATTATGTAAATTAAGAGTTAGTGCTCATGCATAACCTTGCCATTGAAAGAGGAAGATATTTAAAAATGCCCAGAGATCAAAGAATTTGTGAAATCTGTAAAAGTGGCGAAATTGAAAATGAACAGCACATGTTGCTACACTGTAGCGGTTACTCCAGTATTAGAGAGTCTTTTGTATTAAAAATGTTTAATATTACAGGAAAAAGTGTAACCACATTGTGTGATAAAAATATAATAAATCTTATACTTAATAATACATCTTATAAGGCACTAAAATTATCTTCCTCTTTCGTAACAAATTGTTTTAATGCAAGAAGTAATCTATTGTAATAGATTTTCATTATACCTTTAATCGTTTATTTACATATATATATATAATTGTTTGTATTTTACTACCATGTATAGCAAATTGTTTATCCATTCGGTCATTACCATTTATTGTAAATGCGTTTGTGCCAATAAAATATTGTCTATTGTCTATTGTCTATTAAATATATATATATGTAGACTGAAACTGCCTTTGTGTTCATCGCCTCACACCATTCCGAAACATGGTGTCAGATGTGCTAAAAGAAGCGAAGTAACGAGAAAAGACAATAGTCCGACGTCTGGACAGAACTAAATAAATCAGGGAGTACATATATATCCAAAACACTGCCCATCGCAATTGACCTCGTTCGTTTCCTTTGTCTATAAAACGTAAACAATGGAGAAACTGAGAGCCCCAGAAAGATTTAACTTAGACGCTCATGATCTTGCCGATGCATGGAAGAAATGGAAGGAAGAGTTAAATCTATATATCGATTTGGTAATGGACAGCGAGGATGAGCAAGCAAAGGTTAAACTATTTCAGTATTTAGTCGGTACGAGAGGCCGTGAGATCTACCTTACAATGGCATTCGAACAAGAACCACAAAATAGGACACTAGCAATGGTCCTACAGGCGTTTGATGGGTATTGCAATCCAAAACGAAACGAAACTGTAGAAAGATACCGATTTAATATGAGAAACCAGAATAAAGAGGAGACATTTGAAAAGTATGTCACCGAGTTGAAAATATTAGCAACAACTTGCAACTATGGAGAGCTGCAAGAGTCATTAATAAGAGACAAAATTATCTGTGGTATTCAAGATTCACACTTAAGAGAAAGATTATTAAGAGTTATAGACTTAGACCTACCGAAATGTTTACAAATTTCAAGAGCAGCAGAACTGTCTAAAGAGAGAATAAAAACATTAGAAAACCCAACTTTTTCAGACTTAGAAGTACATGGTGTCAAACATAAACAAAGAAATCCTAATTATCAACAGCAAAAGCAATATACACATAAAACTAAACCGTCTTATGCACAAAACTCTTCTGCTTGTAAATATTGCGGAAGAAAACACGAATTTAACAAGGCAAAATGTCCCGCTTTTGGGAAGGAGTGTAGGAAATGTGGTAAAGCAAATCATTTCGAAAGCATGTGCAAATCAGAACAAAAATCAAGGCAAAGACGTCACCTAGGACACAGAGTCCGAGCAATCTCTGAAGAGTCTGAAGAAAGTAATGATTATTTTGAAATAAATACAGTAGCACTCACCAATGTAAACTCTGTTAAAGAAAAGCACAGTAGGCACATATATGCATCTATGAAAATAATAGGCAAGAATGAGAAAAGCAAGTTAACAAGATTTCAATTAGACAGTGGAGCAACATGCAATATAATCACTGCAAGAACATTGAAAGAGCTTGATATTAACCAATTACAGAAAACAAGTCAAATACTGACAATGTACAACAATACCACAATAAAACCGATAGGAACATGCATTCTAAAATTGGTGAATCCAAAGAACAATGATAAGTTCAAGGCAGAATTTGTAGTAGTAAAAGATGGCACTTTGACTCCGTTGTTAGGTAGCAAAGCAGTGCAAGCTATGAATTTGGTAACTGTAAATTATGAAAACATTAAAGCAGTGAGACAGGGTGCACTTTTTAAACCCCTTTCAAAAGAAACCGTTATGAAGGAATATGCAGACATATTTGAAGGGACTGGTAAATTGCAAGGAAAATATCATTTAGAATTGGACAATACTGCAAATCCTGTAGTACATCCGCCAAGAAAAGTACCTGTCGCTATTAAAGAGAAGCTTAAATCCGAATTGGAAAGACTGACAAAGTTAGAAATTATAAAACCAGTTTCAACGCCAACTCCGTGGGTTTCAAGTTTGGTTACTGTCGTAAAACCAGACAAACTTCGGATATGCATTGATCCGAAGCATTTGAACCAGCAGTTGAAAAGAAGTCATTATCCGCTACCAACTATCGATGATTTACTACCAGAACTGAGTAGAGCGAAGGTTTTTAGTGTCGTTGATGCTAAGAATGGATTTTGGCACGTAGAATTGGACGAAGAAAGCTCGTTGTTGACAACATTCAACACACCGTTCGGACGATACAGATGGTTGCGAATGCCGTTCGGTTTATCTTCTGCACCAGAAGAATATCAAAGAAGGCAAGACCAAACTGTTGAAGGTTTGCCAGGTGTACGAAGCATAGTAGATGATATTCTTATCTATGGCGAAGGCGATACAGAAGAAGAAGCCATTGATGACCACGATAGGAAATTTCGGGCTTTAATGGAACGTTGTCGGGAAAGAAACTTAAAACTTAACAAAGAAAAGTTTAAGTTAAAATTGAAGGAAGTTCGATTTATAGGACATTTAGTAACCAGCGAAGGTTTGAAGCCGGATCCAGAAAAGATTCGAGCCGTAATTGATATGCCGAAACCGACAGATGTTTCCGGAGTAAGAAGAATTATTGGATTTGTAACATATCTAAGTAAGTTCTTACCAAAACTTAGCGACATTTGCGAGCCACTTCGAAAGCTAACTTTGAAGGACTCCGAATTTTGTTGGATTGAAAATCATGATAAAGCACTTGAAGAAATCAAAAGGCTAGTGACTGCTGAGCCAGTTTTAAAATATTATGATCCTAAACTACAGTTAACAGTTCAAAGCGATGCTTCACAAACTGGACTTGGTGCTGCAGTTATGCAAGAAGACAGACCAGTTGCATATGCGAGTAGAGCTCTCACTGATACCGAAACAAGGTATGCTCAGATAGAGAAGGAACTATTATCAGTCATTTTCGGACTTGAAAAATTTCACTCGTATACATATGGTAGAACAGTAAATGTAATATCTGATCATAAACCTCTCGAATCAATCATGAAAAAGCCCCTTCATGCTGCACCAAAGCGTTTACAACGTATGCTTTTACGTTTACAAAAGTACGACATAATCCTGCAATACAGACCAGGAAAGGAGATGTACTTAGCCGATACTTTAAGTAGAGCATACTTAAAAGAGACTTCAGATTCAAGTAACACAACAGACGAAATCGAAAGTATCAACATAGATGAGTTGCCGATATCTGAAGAGCGAATTTCTGAACTTCAAGAACATACTAGGAAGGATCAACAAATGCAAGAACTGAAAGAAGTTATTCAGGAAGGATGGCCGAGTAACAAATGGAATGTACCATCGAATGTATCAATATATTTCGACATTCGAGATGAACTGACATTACAAAATGGTCTATTATTCAAAGGAGAGAGAGTTATTATTCCTAAATCTCTAAGAACTGTTATGATTAAAAAGATTCATTCATCACATATAGGAATAGAAGGTTGCTTACGTAGAGCACGTGAAAGTCTTTATTGGCCGGGAATGAACGCCGAAGTAAAAGATTATATACAGAGATGCGAAACATGTCGAACATTCGAACGTAAACAACAGAAAGAGACACTTATATCACACGAAATACCAAGTCGTCCATGGTCAAAAGTAGGAATCGATCTAATGACATTTCAAAGTAAGAACTATCTAGTGACAGTAGATTATTATTCTAACTACTGGGAAGTCGATTATCTTGAAGATACTCTTGCGCTAACAGTAATCAGAAAACTCAGAGCTCAGTTTGCAAGGCACGGTATACCCGATGTGTGTTTTACAGACAACGATCCACAATTTGACTGTGGAGAGTTTAGAAAATTTAGCAGACTTTGGGAATTTAAACATGACACTTCTTCTCCATTGTATGCTCAAAGCAATGGAAAAGTGGAACAAACAGTACAAACAGTAAAAAGGTTAATGAAGAAATCAAAATTTGACAAAAAGGATCCATATTTAGCATTTCTCGATTTTAGAAATACACCAACCGAGGGTTTTGACAATAGTCCAGCTGAAAAACTTATGAACAGAAAGACTAGAACACTTTTACCAACGAAAGAAAGTCTTCTGAAACCGAAAGTGATTACTCCGAATAAAGTACAAACAGAATTAACAAAACAAAAACAGAAGCAACAATTCTATTACAATCAAGGAACAAAAGATTTACCGATGTTAAAGAATGGAGATACCGTAAGAATACAACCGTTAAACTTCAACAAAGAGTGGAAGAAAGGAACTATCAAACAACAGGTCAACATCAGATCGTACGAAGTTGATGTTGGAACGCGAACCATACGTAGAAATCGTCGTCAACTTAAACACACACTAGAAGAGGATAACAATGAACCTACAGAAATTGAAAGAGACAATTCCGACTTTGAACATGGAGAAATAAACAATCAAGACAATAGTGAAAATGCGACAGAAATCGAAAATGCGAAAGAAACACCGATTATGACACGATCAGGAAGAGTTGTAAAACCACCAGCACGATTTAAGGATTTTGTGTGTGATTAGATCACAAGTGCGCGCAGGGCATAATAATCCCTGAAGTGATCTCGTGTAAGTAATGTAACATAATTATATACCCGTTTATTAGAGAAGTAGTGTTTTCAAACAATCGCTAGGATATGTTTTATGTATGCAAAACAATCATTATGACAATATCTTTGACTTTAACTTCGCATTTAGACATTAAATTTCCTAAGTGTTGAATATGATTTTATTTGGTAAAACAAATTTTATGTATGACTTTAATTGGTAAAATAACTTTTATGTAATTATTTTTATTTAAAGAAGAAGGGATGTGACAATACTATTAATATTTCAATATCAGAACTCAATCAGAATTAATTTAGATATACCTGCACAACCAAAATGTATTAATAGATTGCTGACGTAGCATGCGCACACACTCTCTTGTTATCATGTAGCTAATTAAATATGTAGACTGAAACTGCCTTTGTGTTCATCGCCTCACACCATTCCGAAACTTTGCTCGGATTTTCACATTTTGTGCATCGTTTACACATACCAGTTTTTTGTTTACCCAAAACATCACAATAGATTAATTAAATGGGTAAGGTTAATGGCGCATGTCAGTGTCTAAATTATTGGGTGAATTAATCAATCGAACCTTGCTCGTTTACAACAAATAGCAAGTTGGGTGCCGAGCGTGTTTACTCGTGTTTATAGAAGATTTTATTTAAATCAATACTGTTTCCTTAGGACAAGGATGGCATATGAATCTTCCACATTTACAAAGTACAATGCGTTGTGTCAGAACATTGTTGATGATTTAAATTCAGGTAAGTTTATAAAATTCATTTGTTTCATGCTTATTTACTAAAATGTTTTACGGTCTGGTAGTTCGGTGCATTCATGAATTATCCCTGGTGGTTCATTTCCTATTATAAGTGTACGGGGACGAAACACGTGTCTGGCGTTCAAATGTTATTGTATCACGGCTGGTAATCTACACACGCAGAACATTTGGTTCTGCAATGAAAACCGTGAGAGGATTTTCCGGTTGTGCTTAAGTGGAGTAATTGTCACCGCTTCAAAAGGTATGTACATTTCTAAATCTCAATTTTCTCATTCAACTGATTAAAATATTGAAAATCAGTGAATGCTATGCTGTGGTGAATACTTTTACGAAGAGATACATGTATCATTCACTGTTGTACGTAGAGTTGAACTCCTACAAAATCAGTGCCCCACGAGATATTGCTTAAAAAAGTGACATTTCAATTTTGAAATGGTTCTATTTACAGACCTACAAGTTCAAATTTAGTTTTTTTTTAGGGCAATGGGTATGCATGTTGTTTTTGGCGGCGTGGACGCTGTCCGGTGTTGACAGACGTCTTAATAATTCCAAAAACTACATTTTTTCATTAAGTCATGCGTGAGGGGATCGGTTCTGATTGAGGACATCGTGAATGCGTGAGGGGAAGTACAAATTATATCTTTATATTCAAGCTATGAGTCGTTGAAACTTACCTAAATTAGGCTAGATTGTTCATTAAAAAACACATAATAATTAATATGTGTGCTTAGAAAAATTTATGAGATTGAATTATCAAATAAATTGTGGGAACCTAGGTTTAATAATATGTTTCACGAAGAATAAAAACAAAAAATGTTGTCAACGATAACCAAAAATACTGCAGAGATGTTGGGGAGTATCTCATTCGTCTTGATTCGTCCTTTTCAAACCACTCAACAATGTCCAAAAACAGGTCGAATGTAATATTGTTCAAAGGAAAACGTCCACTCTGTACTAACGAAGAAAAAAAAAACAAAAATCTTTCCCTTTACCCTACGTCTGAGAGTTTATTTAAAGCACTTTAAAAAAACTTTATATTCTTCCTCAATGTCTTCCATGTGGTCTTTCTCGTGGTCTACTACGTGGTCTTCTTCTTTGACTTCTTCGTTGTCTAATCCATGCTCTTCCTTATGGTCTTCCTCGAGATTATCTTGGCTTTCATCGATGTTCGTGAATAATAAATTCTGTATATCTGCCTTTTTTGTTTCGAAAACTTCGTGAATTTAGGTGAACAGATTACGTCTAATATATATAGGTGTTGAAGTTTTGATCGGCGATATACTTTTCTTAAATATATGTGGTGATCTCTGTGACGTATATTGGACGACAGGGGACTACTCCCGGAGGGTTTAGTTCGCTTCAAGGGTGGGGATAACTTGTATCTCCATGGCTATTTGTAGAGAGTCAATTTTAGTCCTCTTTTCCTTTTTCCTTGGAACAATGGCATTTTCTGAAATTGAACAAACAATTAATAGTTTGATTTCATTGAATCAGTGATCAGTTTACATCTATTAAAGTATAAGGATAAATCTGTGCTTTTTAATCAGCATTGATCACATTTATTGAGTCAACAAAAGTCACAAAGCCAAAGATTAAAAAAATGTGTTTCCTTCCCCTCACGCATTCACGATGTCCTCAATCAGAACCGATCCCCTCACGCATGACTTAATGAAAAAATGTAGTTTTTGGAATTATTAAGACGTCTATCAACACCGGACAGCGTACACGCCGCCAAAAACAACATTCATACCCATTGCCCGAAAAAAAAACTAAATGTGAATACTTGGTCTGTAAATAGAATCATTTCAAAATTGAAATGTCACTTTTTAGGCAATTTATCGTGGGGCAACTGATTTTGTAAGAGTTCAACTCCACGTACAACAGTGAATGATACATGTATCTCTTCGTTAAAGTATTCACCACAGCATAGCATTCTCTAATTTTCAATATTTTGATCAGTTGAATAAGAAAATTGAGATTTAGAAATGTACATACTTTTTGAAGCGGTGACAATTACTCCACTCAAGCACAACCGGAAAATCCTCTCACAGTTTTCATTGCAGAACCAAATGTTCTGCGTGTGTAGATTACCAGCCGTGTGTATGTAGTATAACGGGGCTTTCTTGTGTGTGCTTTAGAACTTTGTCATTATTTCGGATCTACGTATCCGGGATCGTAATCCAGGTTGCCCGTTACATAGGGAACTAGTTATTGTAAAGTTTCTCCGTAAGCTCACTTAGTACTGTCTATATAACGAAGTCCATTTAATGTTCACATGTTTAATCATATATATATAATCTTTATATAACAGTACATGTATAATAAATATTCTTAATCATAATTTCCAATTAACGTTCGTACATACAACTTGGTACTTCAAGCTACTACTCTCATATCTGACCAATACATAAAGTTTCTCACAAGATCGAGCTATAAACATGTTCTTAATTTATGTAAGGCATTGATTAATGGTCTTAGATTATTTGGATAAACTATTGCAGTTCAACTGTGCAACTAATGTATCGTATAAAGTGTCACATTAAACAAGATGAAAGATCATTAAACTGATTAAGAACTGACCATCAAATCTTTAATGTAAATGACCACGCCACATCACTCCCCGCTAAACAAAATTCGTTTTCACTCGAATTAAAAAAATTCATACCCAAAATATTACACAAAGTAAAAAGATAAGGGGAGGAAATGTGAACATTAAAAAATAAACTTTTTCTTTAACTAAAACTACTTAAAAAAATCTAAACTAAATAATTATGAAAAAAATTATGATAATTGCTATACCATGTAATTTATCAATTTACGTCGTGAATAGTTGTGGAAAACTTGCAAAAAGATTAATCTTAAAATCTAAATTAACAATTATCCTTTCAACTTCAAACTCTTGATATTTATAACTACAAAAGAGGCACTAAACAAAAATCATAAAAATATATAACACAAGTTTGACAATTATTAATCTATTCAAATACATTATGGTAAGGTCTAATCGCGAATTTTGACCGTTAATCCAAGCGTAAACAAAATGATAAAATAATTAAAAGCATCAATTAAAATCAACTAATCATTATTTCTGGGCAATCCCATTCAGAAAATCAGCATCTCATTAGCTGCAATTTTCACTTCTATGTGACCGTATCACCATAGAACTACCAACACTGTAAATCATCTTCACATGGACACTCCCATGAACCTCCAACTAGTATAAGCAACCCTTCTCGGTTAACTTAACTACACCCAATACGCCCACTCTCGTAATAACAAGAGATTAAAAATTAGCTTAATCAAACATGTGTAATACAAAATAAAATGCAAAAAAACATATACAATAACATACTAAACCTAGGCATACTACATTCTGAATGGATAAAAACATTTATGAAAACTTAAAGTTATTTACAAAAATGAAAATATTGTCCACATGCATGACTTCTTCGGTTTGAACGTGCGGAGCCACTTCTTCGAATCTTTCATCAGGAACTTGTCATTTATAACGGTTCTTTGCCGGTTTTGGGTCGACGGATACGCTAGTCCACTCTGTTATTTACATTGTACATATATATATATACATTGTTACCAACACAAAAGTTTCGATATACAAGTTACTGCTAGTCTGTTGTAACATCTCAGAGTCATCTCAGGTTTCTATTCATCAACAATTCTCACAGGCGTTCTTCTAATGTTCTTCAAAGTTCGAGGATAATGCGTTTCCATAAAACCAAGGAAACAAAATGACTGACACAAAAGTTTCACAAATATTTACAACAAGTCACTTACATTAATATGTATACAAAGTCATCCTAACTCAACTCTCCGTGGCATACATTTCTCACTTCAGTTATCCTATAGTTTCTCTTGAACGAAAGCCCAAATTGCTTCTGTTTTCGGCACACGTCATAACACATGATAACTTTGTAATTCGTCCAAATTTCAGACACATCATAACTCCGGTTACTGACATATTGACCACGGGTACCTCCACCAGATATAACGGGGCTTTCTTGTGTGTGCTTTAGAACTTTGTCATTATTTCGGATCTACGTATCCGGGATCGTAATCCAGGTTGCCCGTTACATAGGGAACTAGTTATTGTAAAGTTTCTCCGTAAGCTCACTTAGTACTGTCTATATAACGAAGTCCATTTAATGTTCACATGTTTAATCATATATATATAATCTTTATATAACAGTACATGTATAATAAATATTCTTAATCATAATTTCCAATTAACGTTCGTACATACAACTTGGTACTTCAAGCTACTACTCTCATATCTGACCAATACATAAAGTTTCTCACAAGATCGAGCTATAAACATGTTCTTAATTTATGTAAGGCATTGATTAATGGTCTTAGATTATTTGGATAAACTATTGCAGTTCAACTGTGCAACTAATGTATCGTATAAAGTGTCACATTAAACAAGATGAAAGATCATTAAACTGATTAAGAACTGACCATCAAATCTTTAATGTAAATGACCACGCCACAGTAGGATGAGTTTATATGCCATTGAAAAAGACAAAATGAATGTTTGTAATTGTACACAAGAGGGACGCAATCTATAAATTTAAAATGAATTTTGTTAAAACTTCGAATTTTGCTTTGACCTTGAAATGTATTTCATGTAAGAAAACAAAACAAAAGCAAAAAAACAAATAACCAGGAATATGCACAATTTAGAATAGAGATGTTTGTCGTTCTTTAAATCAAATATTTATGCATATAGTATCAAATTACGCTACGCTCGTTGATAGACTATAAGTACAATAGTCTTGTTTGCTTGTTATTTAAATGCATAATTATTTTATCAATTATCTACCATCAGTTCACCTGTATAGACCAATCACTGACAACAACATAAGCAACGATTTCCATTATCATTATTAAGTCGATAATTAAGTCTGTTTTAAAACAAAGTGCCAAATGTTAAATACAATTTTGACAAAAACAAGACCCTTATATTTTATTATATGATTTGTTTTTAATAAAATAATGAATGCAACAGCTCCAAAAATTTTGTTATATATATATAATTATTGTATTAAATTTGCTCACACATTGAAGTCAATATATTTGAATTTTATACGACTGTAATACAAGTGAGAGTTTTAACTAGCTGTACTTCCAGGTTTAATCCACTGTTTTCTACATAAAGAAATGTCTGTATCAAGACAGGAGTATGACAGCTGTTTTCAAGTCGTTTGATGTGTTTGAGCTCTTGTGTTTGTTATTTGATAAGGGACTTTCGTTTTGAATTTTTCTTTTGGTTCAGTATTTTTTTTTATTTTACTTTGAAATTAAGTATTCAAATGTACAATGTCTTTTTCAATACCTGTTATCTAAGATTCACATACAATCTATATCTACATATATATGATTAAACTGAACATTATAATAGAAACCTGGAAAATTGCAGTAGTATATAATGCGGGCTCTGGCAGTCCTTATTAAAACTAATTTTACACGCCGGTTGCGTAGAACCCGATACTCCATCATGTCTATACCACTTGATGTTTTCTAAACATAAAACTTTGACAAACGGGAGTTGGGAATCCATAACAAACACAATTGAAGTTTGATTGCGTGTCTTTCGCCATCTTGGATTATAAAATAACAGAACACAATCGGTCTTGATCTATAATGTGAAGTTTTGAGACAAGAATATAATTCATTTGCTTCATTTAATTATTAAAACAGTTTTTTAAAATACAAAAACATTTTCTGTATGATTCAATTTTTTACACTATGATATAAAGACAACCTTTCTTTAATAAAGGAATATGTATGAAAAAAAAAGTTAAATCACAAAAATACTGATCTCAGAGGAAAATCAAAAAGGGAAAGTCCTTAATCACATGGCAAAATCAAATGACAAAACACATCAAAAACGTACCTAATTTGTTTTGTAGCATGAAAATGAGTCCCGTTAACTATTTCTTTTTGTCTGAAAGCACCTCGGAAAGCACAATATATCACAAACATTAAGTTAATGTAAATGTAAATGTTAGATTGTTAAATTATGAAAAGTTAATTTGTTGACGAAAATATGTTGATCCTATGTTTTTGTTAGATTTTGATCACAGAGGTTTTTGATTAATTTTGTTGCTTTTTGTTTTTTAATTTCAGATGATATCAAACACTTGACATTTAGTCTAAGAAACACTCTTACAAGTGGGGAATTAGAAAAGATAAAAGATGGCCAAGATCTCATTACTACATTAGAAAAACGAGATTTGTTGTCTCAGAAAAATGTGTCTCTGCTGCATAATTTGTTGCAGAAAAAATGTGGAAAATTAGCGAAAATGGTTGGTGCTTATGACCTTACTATCACGCCTCAAAGAACATACAACAAAGGTAAAACATTGATATTACATAAATTAAATAAAGTTCTTGTCACTTTATCATAATTCAGAATATACATTACAAAACCATAATTATAGATGTAAGGAGCTTTTACTTAATACAAACACGTCTGATACAATATTTAGGTCTCCTGATCAGTATGGCAACAGGAATCATATCTAAATTTTTAAAAACAGGAATAATCAAATTGATTTTTTGTTCTTCAAAATCATCGAAAATAATTAAAGAAAAAGAGAAAACACTGTTTTAGGTATTTTAAATGTTAATATGGATTTATTAAAACTTTTACATTTTAAGTAGCAACATTCCAGCAGCACCTGCATACGGGGTATATATTTAGGAGATAACTGTATTGTATTTTAAGCTCCGACGGCATCAATTGGGGATTTGATGGTCGCAAATTAAGTTTACTGGCGACGCGTTAGCGGAGACAGTAAACGGGTATTTGCGACCATCAAATCCCCAATTGATGCCGTCGGAGCTTAAAATACAATATTGTTATCTCCATTCTAATGAAATTGACAGAAAACAACGTTAAAACATGTAATTAAAATCTGTCATATTCCGTCTGCGCGTACGTCCCATAGCATCAATTGTCAATTGATGCCATGTAAAACAGTGACGTTATCCAATCAAAATGAACGTTACAAACGTTGTTGCATTAGAATTCCCAATTGATACGATATTCCCGTGCTTGTTGCCACATGTGGAGCAGCAGTGGCAGATTAAGGGGGTGGTCCGGCGATGGGAACCACCCTTTTTTTGGCCGATCAATGGATTTGAATGGGAACATAGTTGGAACCCCCCCCCCCTTTTTATCCTGAGTTGGGACCCCCTTTTAAAAAATGGCTGGATTCGCCCATGAGCAGGATCTGCTTACCTTTCCGGAGCACATGAGATCACCCCCAGTTTTGGTGGGATTCGTGTTGCTGAGTCTTTAGTTTTCTATGTTGTGTCATGTGTACTATTATTTGTCTGTTTGTCTTTTTCATTTTTAACCTTGGCGTTGTCTGTTTATTTTCGACTTATGAGTTTGACTGTCCCTCTGGTATCTTTCATCCCTCTTTTACATATACTTAATTCAAAAATGATCTGGACTTTAAAGACGCTAAAACCTAATTTGAGCCGCGTCGGATAGAAATCGACCTTATGCAAATTATTCGACGTCAAACCGAGTAACGTTACGATAAAGTTTCACAAGTTTTCAAAAAGGTAGTTTCTGACGTTATAAAAAAAAACATGTCGCTTTCTGACAAAACTACGTTTTTTCAAAAAAATATTGTGGGGACATTTCTGATCGGATTTTAATGTACTAGGTACCAATAGAAGCAGAATTGTCACAGTTATATTTGTTTATTTGGATAGATTTTTGTTGTATAACGTTTTCAATTTTTGGTAATATAACCAGTATTGTTTTTGTTCAAAAATTTCTTATGTATTTCAACGAAATTAAATTGTAAAAACTGTAACGTTTATACATGTTCATAACATGAGAAACAAAAGTTATGGTCGACAAAACTATGACAAATTAAACTAGTATACTTTCGACGATTCTGCGTCTTTTAACTCTGTACTGGTGAAAATCCAACATAATATATATATCGTCGCTGGGCTTCTAAAATGTCGTATATGACTTTTTTGGCTAAAAATACTTTTTGACACCAATGGTCTGGGCGGGAGGAAATCTTTGGTATAAAATGTGTGAAATAAGACATTTAACAAAATTGCCAATGTCAGTTGTTTGTAAAGTTTGCTTCCAAAATGTTGTATGAAAACTTGAAAATCGTTGTAGAACGGCTTTGGGAAAAAAATAATTGTACATTTCTTTATTTCTGTGAAAATAATTTAAGTTCCTGGTTAATCCAGAAATGTCAAAGTTTTTATTTCACTGCTATTTACAAAAATGTTCAAGTTCACATACCACATTTTGGAAGCATGCATTTTGCCAAAATTTTCGAAGACTGTTTGTGAGATATTTTTTTCTTGAAAAACTTGTAATTTACAACATTTAAGAAGCCCAGCGACGATAATGCCTTCCCTTTTTTTAGTGGGGTTTTATATGAAATTTGTAAAAAAAAAAAGATATACGGGGAAACCTTACAATTTTAATCTGATTAAATCGAGCCTTTAGCTAACGTATTCCATACATATAGGACAAAACTAGTATATTATTTCTGATAAGTTTAGTAAAAAAATGCCGATATAAATCTTTCACGGAAACCGCTTTATCCGGTCCGACATGAACATTTTCAAATTATCTGATAAAAAATTCTTCCTGAATCCTGTCCTTTTCTAAATAAAATATTTCTCAACCTTAGTATCAGTTTTGGCTAACAGGAATACATTGTTTTGCTAAGGTTATGTATTTCCTAATACGTTCTACATATTGAACTATTTTTACGTTCACGCTCTATTTTTACATTTTATACAAAGTGAAAGTAACACCTGTCTTATGCAATTCTTAAGCTTAACTAAACTTAAGTAATATTCTGAAAAAACTATTTCTGGTAGTATAAAACAAAATTTGTGCTGTATTGCAAAACTTCGCTACACACAGTGAGACACGCAAAAACAAAAATAGGTCAAAAGTTATTCATATCATTGTAGAAATCATTGTACCGTTGCATTTTGAACAATCTAAAAAGAAACAACAACACAACTATACAATATTAAACAAAGACCAACCCGTGCTCTAGGTGGATTTTGTACTATGTGCGTGCAATTTATCTGTTCATATCTATTCAGAAATTTAGAAATGTACGTCCCAGCTAACACATAATATTTTCATGATATTATTGACTGGTTATATATATATGTTTTTCAAAATTATTTACCAAAAAATATTTTAAAAGACATTTTTTTTACATCAGAAATTATGCATAAATGATATTTTAACAATAATATTTCGTCCCAATGTTTGATTGCTAATATAAACACATTTTTTGTAAATATTTTTTTATAATGAATAATAAATATTCTTTGCTGATATTTTTAAAACGTTAAATAGAGTTTTATAAATGAGAACAATTGTGTGTCGAGGAGATATTTCTTTGCAATATTCAATTAATATCTGATGAACATTTTTATATAACATTTAATATATATATTTTTTAGATGTGTAAAAGAAATATTTATAAAACATTTCTGATTTACATCTATGTAAAGGATAGGTTTGATGTATAATAAAATATCTTTTTGATGTAACATCAATATACTTTTCTTGTCCTAATCAAAAATATAAAAATGGTAATATCTAATGAATATTTCAATAACATCATAACAATATATTTTTTCGATTTTATTTAGAAAATATTAGTTAAAGACTGTTTCATAATAGTTTTAAGATAATATGTTTAATAGTTAATTGTAAGATGTATGCTAGAAATGTTCTCCAAATGTTTGTCAGTGATATTTGAGTGAAGCACATGTTTGATATGAAAAAAGAAATATTTTATAAACATTTTTACATAATATTTTAATTGATATTTGTAAGATGTACGACAAATGTTTTTCTTATGTTTGTTAGTGATATTTGTGTGAAGTCCATGATGTTTGATATGAAAAAGAAAATATTTTTTATATAATTTTTTAATCAGATTAACATGAATGTCTCCTTATTTTTGATAGAAAAGTCTTAACAATTCTAATCTAACTTAAATGAAAATTCAAATCAAGTCAAAAGAAAAATTATCTAGCGAATAACGATTGTGTTCTAAGAGCATTGAGGACCCAGTAAAAAATCAAAATGATAAAGTCATACCAAATTTTGCCTAATTCAAAGTTTTTTAAACAGTGTTTATAAAAAAAATATCATTGATATTTCATGCCAATAAAGAAATATAAGCCAACATTGTGCCAACAATATGCCAACGTATTAGGTACTTATCTCCCCTCTTTATACCACATACTTGAAAATCATATTATTCCAATGTTCTAACAAAAAATGTGCTCTTCCTTCTCTTTATCTAACATTTTCAAATCTGTGTAGTCATTTAAATGTATTTACCTAAATGATTGAATAATTTTATGCACAAACAAAAAATATTTAAAACCAGCCCAAAACAACAAATACAATTTGAATATACTTTCATTTTTTTCATTTTTTTGTATATCATCATTTGATTGACACGAGTGAATTTACTTACTCTCCAATTGATAATTGTTAATCTACTGAATACATATAATATAAAATCAACCAGTAGAATGTATGAATTGACTTATAATCATTCAGTTCAATGCCTCATTTTTATTTATTATAATGAGAATAAGGTTGACAAATTGTATTTAAAAAAAAACAATAGGTAGACATCAATAAAATATATCCTAGACATTAGGAGAATATTTTGTCCAGATGTATGAAAGATGTTGTCTGGATATTTTCAATTGAAACTGAATTATATCAAAATTATGTTATTTCAATATAAAATCAAGATATTTAAAAATAATGCTCTTTAAACATTCAGAGCAGATATTCCCAGAAAATATGCTATTCACATGAGTATAGCCAGACATATCACATCAAATACATGTTTTTGAATGATATTTTGGTGATATTTTACAATATATTTTAAAAATATCAATAAAATGTTTTTGTGCTACCTGGGGTGTTTCGTGTAATTTATGTTCAATGACATTTCTATTTAGAAATTGAAAGAAAGAGGGAAACTTTTGCATAATACATGTGTACATGTATTTCGAAAACTAATAACTTTCAAAATAAAACCTTTTTAACCCCCTTTTTCATATCCCGACACATGCCTAGAAATCCTCGCTAAAAATTCCGGTCGACCCCCTACGGCAGTCATTAGTAGCTAAAGATTTGATTTCATTCAAGAAATTAATGTATGACCTTCATGTACGTGTCGCTTAGAACACGGCCATATACCAAATGGTCAAAATTAATCATGTAATTTGCTCTATGGGTGATTGCAGAATTTCAACGGAGGCAATTTCTTGGCATGGGAGAAAGGAAGAAAGACCATTCACAATTTGTCTTATATTTGTTTTTCTCTTTTTTAAATAAAAAAATAATAAACCTTTCAAATGTACAGTTCATAAGATAAAAAATATTCCCTGTGGAACACCTCCCCCCCTTTTTTTGTGCTCTCTATGTTTAACCTTCGAATTAAGCTTTCCAATCTAATTAAAATTAAAACCTTGCTTTCTAACCAATCTATTCATGTACCGGACCGGCAACTTTCTTTATTTAATACGAAAATCTACAGTGCCGTTATACACATGCATGTGTTTGCTTGGAGTCCCTTCCCGAAAAGGAAGAAATAGCCGAACTCCAAGATACTATATTCCTGCATCACGTGATTTTTACCACGTGGAGCTTAGATTTGAATAAATACCGAATATGGAAAGTGAAACTACAATTCAACACATAAAGTCCGAAGGCACAAATAAGAAAAAAGAAAGGTTTGGTTTTTTTGGCAAAGGGTGCCGGGTATTCTCTCGGTGTTCAAAATATACATGAAATATTTGCAACTGCCCCTTTTCTGTTCTATGAATTTTGACCCTGAGTTTTCTATCTGTTACATGCCAAGAAATCCTCGCTAAAAATTCCGGTCGACCCCCTACGGCAGTCATTAGAAGCTAAAGAGCTGATTTTATTCAAGAAATTAATGTATGACCTTCATGTACGTGTCGCTTAGAACACGGCCATATAGTACGGTGACCGAGTAAGGAAAAGTCGCTTATTTAAGGAGTTTAATTGTCATTCGTTCTATACGGCTATAAATCACAGTATTAGTAGTTCAAATGTTAAACTTTACATTTTGACTTGTCGTCAAAAAATCGTACGGTGCAGTTTTTGTAAATTGGACTTTGAAGTACGTAAGTTGACTTCAAAGAAAAATCGACTTTGAAAAGTTTTTAGGTCCTCATTCTAAAAGAACATTCGCAATATGCTTTCTGTGATTATATACATTGTTGTTACACATTTATTTAACGATTTCAAAAAAAGTTTAGCAAAATTATTCCGTTATTTAAGAGTTTTTGTAAAAGTTTAACACTACGAATATTTTGTATTTAATAGAGTACGTTTCAATTCCATTTTATAATTTGTTTTCACGCAAAATACAAAATAATCAGAATTTATATGATATTTCATACCCTTATTTAACAACAATATCAAATTCATTTATCTCAGAAGCATTATTTTGAGTTGTGCATTGAAACAAAATATACACTGAAAATTCGGAGATACAGGTTTTCTTCCGGAAATTCTACTTGTACCGGACCGATACTTTTATTTTAATCTATAAATGATATTTCGTATCAAGTGCACCGCACACAACGATGTTTCATTGCTAAAATTTGTTCAATTCGATCTTTTTTGTTTTTTCATATTCCCATTTCGTGTTGGTTATTGTGTTTTTAGAGGTTTTTTGAAAAGATTACTTATTTTCGTTGCTCTCATAAACGAAAGTTAAGGTTTTTGATTTGATTTCTTTCTTTTTATATATTTTGAAAATTAAGAACCAAATCTGGATTTGGACCTGCAATTTTCCCGAAAATGTCAGAATTAGGAAATCCTTTACGACTAGGTCCTAGTAGTTCAAAAAGGTCACGAGTGTGTTTTAATTTTGAAAAGTGTATCGTTTGCCAGAGAAGCAGCAATGAATCAGTCACTTCATTTACTGTTAAGAGTAAATGTAGCTTCTTTAGTTCACTTGAAAGACGTAATGATGAAATCTGCCAGCTATTTGTTGAAGAGTATGGGTCATTTGCTGAAATCCCTATGGACTCTTTGAATATGGTGTACCACAGAAGTTGCTATAAATCATATACAAGTAAACACAACGTTTCTGTATCTGTTGGAAATAAGTCTAACGAGGCGTTAGACGAGGAAACAAAAAATAGAGTCCCGAGTGCACGTACTCGTTCACAATCAATTCTAATCGATTGGAACGCATGCATTATTTGTAACAACAAAAGTTACAATAAAGATAAGAAACTCATCAAAATCGAGTCGGATGACAGAGTAGGTCGTATACTGAGTGCTGCCCTCCACTACTCTGATTTTCATTTGATTAGTAAAATCAGTCAGGTAGACTTTAAAGAAAAGGCGTTTTACCACAACCAGTGTATTACTAAATATCTAGTAGGGTTAAAAGAGGTTGATGAGGAACCATGTGCAGAAAACATTTCTGACTACCAAACTGCTTTTTATACGACCGCAAAATTTGAAAAATTTTTCGTCGTATATTGCTATCACGTTGGCGTCGGCGTCGTCGTCGTCGTCGTCGTCGTCGTCGTCGTCCGGCGTCCGAATACTTTTAGTTTTCGCACTCTAACTTTAGTAAAAGTGAATGGAAATCTATGAAATTTTAACACAAGGTTTATGACCACAAAAGGAAGGTTGGTATTGATTTTGGGAGTTTTGGTCCCAACATTTTAGGAATTAGGGGCCAAAAAGGGCCCAAATAAGCATTTTCTTGGTTTTCGCACTATAACTTTAGTTTAAGTGAATAGAAATCTATGAAATTTTGACACAAGGTTTATGACCACAAAAGGAAGGTTGGGATTGATTTTGGGGGTTTTGGTTCCAACAGTTTAGGAATAAAGGGCCAAAAAAGGGCCCAAATAAGCATTATTTTTGGTTTTCGCACAATAACTTTAGTATAAGTAAATAGAAATCAATGAAATTTTAGCACAAGGTTTATGACCACAAAAGGAAGGTTGGGATTGATTTTTGGAGTTGAGGTCACAACAGTTTATGAATTAGGGGCCAAAAAGGGGCCCTATTAAGCATTATTTTTGGTTTTTGCACCATAACTTTAGTATAAGTAAATAGAAATCTATGAAATTTAAACACAAGGTTTATGACCATAAAAGGAAGGTTGGGTTTGATTTTGGGAGTTTTGGTCCTAACAGTTTAGGAATAAGGGGCCCAAAGGGTCCAAAATTGAACTTTGTGTGATTTCATCAAAAATTGAATAATTGGGGTTCTTTGATATGCCGAATCTAACTATGTATGTAGATTCTTAATTTTTGGTCCCGTTTTCAAATTGGTCTACATTAAGGTCCAAAGGGTCCAAAATTAAACTAAGTTTGATTTTAACAAAAATT
>CM034357.1:63100713-63299578 GCA_019925275.1 Mytilus edulis | reverse complement strand
GGGACAATGGGTACCAGTACAACATAAGAATGAACACTAGTCCTATTTTAGTCAAATTCTAGAAAAAGTTTAAATGTAAAACTGGTTCAATTCCACCACATATTTAATACCATGTTAATTATCTATAATTTACTTTCATTCTTTACCTTTGTAGATTTAAATATTTCCCAGATCACCTACAGTTTCATTAAACTTCATCTTTAAGATATATGTCTGATTGCCTGTTTCTGATTTAATTCTCAGAGTTGTTATATTCCTTGGGGTTGATGGTCTGACTGACTCTTCAAGTTCTAACCTGGTAAACAAATAATTCATCATTTTTCCCAGATACCTACTATTGTGTTTTAAACCTTTGTTCCACAATCTCGCCACATTTTATATTAGATAAATGAAAGAACCATTTTAATTAGCAGTGGTTTAAACATTTAACAAATAGATTGTGTATGCAGTTCATTAAAAAGATTATATTTATAGACACAATTTATGGAAAGAAATTATAGGTTTCATAAAGAGTGAGAATTTAGATATTACTTGATATCGATCAAGTTATTTTATTTTGATATAATAACATGCCATGGGCAAATTTTATTATTATTTTTTGAATTAAATAACAAGTTCAATTCAAGTGATATGGACAGGAATAATACCCTCTTTATGCAAGTAATAGATAACATGATAAATCACCTGGTTTTCTTGTTTTGTTTGACCTTATTGTACTAACCTTTTCTTTAAATTCATTTAACTGTTTCTGTTCTACAACTGTTACAACGGGTTTCTCACTCTTTGTCTTATCCTAAAATAAACAGGTAAAAAAAATTGTTTTTAAACAGGTTATAAGATGATGACATATTCTTTTAATCTATGACTTGAATTCAAACAGACCAAGAAAATTCATCAAATACTATTCATGGGTCTGTTTATATTGGTGTTTATATCAGGTCACATGATCATCAGCAGTCCTCAGAGGTCATATCATGGGTTAAATTTGATACGGTGTCCTATCTGTACTAATGAATAGGGACAGCTAAAGCTCCTTGCATCTTGATTTGCCAAACTTTTACATTTCCCAAAGTGGCGCAACATCTTTAAATAATTCTTGATCAAGATGAATATTAAAACTTATCCAAGATATTTCTGATTTTAAACCCCTTAAACATTAATTTGAATAAACTGAAATTTTAAAAAAATTTTGATTTTACAATTAGTATTTCATTTCAAGAGGTATAACTCCCAAAAGATATTTGATCCCTGCAGATTTTTGTCTAATATGTTGATGAACGTTAACCTTGGACATAAAATTCTATTGAAAACTTATGAGTTTTGTCGGCCTTAAAATACTAACAATATGGGACAGAGGGAAAGGGACACCAGAATTTCCCAATGCAATGATCTGTGTTCAACTGGGATAACAAGAATGTGTCCACAGTACACAGATGCCCCAATCGCACTATCATTTTCTATGTTCATTTTGACCGTGAAATTGGATAAAAAATCTAATTTGGCATTTAAATTAGAAAGCCCATATCATAGGGAAACATGTGTACTTAGTTTCAAGTTGATTGGACTTTAACTATATCAAAAACTATTTGACCAAAAATTTAAACCTAAAACAGCCCAGAAAACATAATGCCACTCTACTATCGTAGGTGGGGCATAAAAATTCAATACTCTTAATAATAATTGACTTACACTTAGATGTTCATTCAGTGTGTTTCTAATATCTACAATCTTTCCACCTTTAACAACAGATTGTGGTAATTTGTTTAAAAATTGGTCTTTCGTCAAGGTTTTACCTAAAAAAAAAAAAAACATGCATATTACAGTATTATTTTTTCATTAAATAAAGAAAATATGAAGTTTGGTTTTTTTTATTAGTTGTACAAAATTTGTTATGTTATAAACACTGCAAAGAGAGGGCCCATGTAGTTACAAAGTTCTGTTATTAACCTTAGATTGTTATAACTATTTAGAACTGTTTTTTAACAACAGATCATGTAAAACAGCAAGACGCACAAATATTTCACTTTCAATTGGGCTTCTTGAGATAATTTTTTGTATGAATGTACCATATATCCCATCTATTAGATGTATTTATTACTGTGGATTCATTAATATTTGTTGGATAAAAAATTTTTAGTGGATTTTTTGGATACAGGGGAACAAGAATTTAAATGTTCAATGAATACAAAATTTCTAAAGGAATGAATGCAGACTTTTCCGTCATAACAAAATTAAATATCCACAAATATGCAAGTTTTCCTTAAACCACGAAAATTGGTACCAACAAAAATAAATGAATCTACAGTATTAGAACTATCTTACTTCCTGATTATGAAAATATTTTTTATTATCAATTCACTTAGAAAATAATAATATTGCAGCATTGATTAGACTAAAGTGGATTTACATGAAGATAATTTCTATCTTAACAATTTCAGCAAAGATGTTTTTTGGTAAAAAAAATCACAAAATTGTACTTCAAAATCAGAACAGAATGTCAATAAAAATATGTGCCCCTTTTCACAATCTTATTTCAATGTTCAATGAACCCTGAAATCTTAAAAACACAATTTGCATATATGTTATGCACATTCGTAATGATTATCGTACAAGGTAAAAAGTTGATGTGATCATGTAGCTTCCTAAAACAAAAACTTTTTAAACCTGATACAGACGAAACACATCTTTCAAAAAAAAATAATGCCCTTTAGATCTACTAAGAGTCTACCGTAAGCTGGGAATATAAATATTGCAATTTAAAAGAAGTATAAACATAGATGTGTCCATAGTACATGGATGCCCTATCCACACTATCATTTTCTATCTTCAGTGGACCATAAAAATGGGGGAGAAACTCTAATTTGGCATTAAAATTAGAAACATCACATTATAGTGAACATGTGTACTGAGTTTCAAGTGGATTTGGGCTTCAACTTCATCAAAAACTACCTTGACCAAAAAATTTAACCTAAGCGGGACAGAAGGACAGATGAATGGAAGAATGGATCACAGACCAAAAACAAATGCCCAAAATGGGGCATAAAAATTATAGTACTTTTCTTACTGGTAACTAAAAATTAAAACCATTTTTTATATTTGCACCTGGTCGTTTGTTGGTTATGAAACACAAAGGGGTTTGGGGGTTTTCATGTTATCAGATTTCGTGAATTTTGTTCAGTTGAACTAAGTCCTTGATGGTTAATCCTCCACCTAAGTTTGTCCAAACACCTTAAAATGCTTTCAAGGGTTTCTTTATCTCAAAATGGTAAGTCGAAAATCTTTTACCAAAAAAACAAATAAATATTTATTGTCACTTAAGTGACCTAACACACAGGGAGAAACTCTGTAAAGCAACAAACGTTTTAATTACATTGTGTTGTAAAAGGAATATTAAGCTTCTCAAAGACCAAAATTGGTATTTTAAAACTGCTATAAACCAGTGTATTTCTTTTTGACAAAACAGTTGGTTCAAAATTTTAGAAATTTTTATATATTTGTTTAAAAGGGGCAAAGTAAATACCTTGACAAAATTTTATAAAAATTAAACGAGCCAAATTAATTTTGTGAAAGTGTTGGTACCACCTTAAATCTTAGCGATTGCACCTTAAGCCACATTGGGAATACTACAACTTAAATATAGCATTTAAAGTGAAAAGTTTTACCTGAAATTAAAATTTTAAATAAAAAGTATAAATAATACTCAGTATTGATATCCAAATTTTCAATAGCTATCTTCATAAATACGGTTGTATTCAACAATCATTTGTTCTTTGAAACATAAGAAAATGTCAAATTTGCAAGTTTTTTTGTTGTTAAGAAAGCCAAATTGTGAACAAAATGGAAATAATTCACAATTTTCAACAGTAAACAAGACTACATTTCCCAAAAACCAAACCAATTGGTACCTCCTTAAAAGTAATTAACAAACTACACAAATATCTTCATACAAATATTAAAACATTCAATTTTTTTAACAAAAATACCACTACAAAAGGAATACCCGGATATTTGTTTGTAACTCAATGGGAAATATCCATCCAATATGTCTTTTAGTAAAGCGTGTTGGTGGGTCACTGAAGGGCGGAATGGAACCCTAACATTTTATACCATTTGCAACAAAGCTAAAAACTGGGTCGGCATCTGTTAATAAAAAATAGTTTGAAATTTAAAAAAAAAATCTTCAATCTTCAAAACAAATGGTCAACTGCATAAAAATTTCTACAAAATTTATTAGTCAATTAATGTTACTTTTCCATGAGAGTTCATATAACCAAAAGCTTTAGTTTTCAGCGCTTCTTGAACTTTCCATTTCATATCTACATTTAATGAATTTAGCTAGATTTTGCCCTGTTGTAAAAAGCCTTTTAGTCTGGTTTGCCTCACTGAAATTGACTTGTAAACTATCCCTCCTTCCTAGTGAAAATCCATTTTGCTGGTCAGTTATCAAAGAATCAAAGGACATGGAAGTTTCATTTTTAAACCCCAAAATTAAATAATGTCAAGAATTGGGGTTAATTTCCAAATTTATTTATGTAAGCAATCCAACCTTTGTGTAAGTTTAAAAAAATTTACCAGAATAGGAAATGGTGATTATGTACCTGGTCTATTCCATTCACTTCAAACAATCCCTATTTAGCAACTTTACTGCAAAAACAAGTTTAATTAAAATAGAGGAATGATTCATCTAACAAAAGTTTTTTGTTTTGGATTATAATTTCTCAATAAGGGGGGGTATTTCTCCAAAATTACACAAAATTCACCCTACACTTGGTTTCCCTAATTACTTTTTTTATTTGAAAAAATGCGCATTGTATAACTTTTATAAATAAAATATGAAATATTAATTGCTTTATAAAAGGATAACGGGTATCTATTTCACCTTTAGTCAGCACCCATTGTATGTTGTATTCTGGAAATACCGCGCCAGCTAAAACATTGAGGGTTCTTTGATATTCTCTAATATTTTTCATAGTTATTGATGGGGAGGTGGAGGGTCCATCACCACAAGGAAGATTCTGAAAAAAAATAATTTTACTATATGTCAACTATTTGTAATCCCTATTAAAAAAGCATTTATGACAAATCACCAACTTTGTTTATAGGTTTATTAACTACAGCATTTTTTGACTATTTTTTCGATAGAAAAATTTCAAAATAATTTGAACAATGGAAATAACTATTTGATAAAAAAAAAATTGTGGTACATTTTCAAATGAGAAAAACTCCCAACAGACCAAATGACTTAAAATTAAATCCTATGGTAAAATTGTACGACCTCCAACTTGAAAAATTGATATCACTATAAAAGTTTGAAATTTATTTTATTTTGACGATTAACATTGAAGGAACCGTGTGTACATTTTCTGCTTAATATGCCCAATCCAATAGAACATTGGGCATAAAAGATATAAAGGATTGGAAGAGTGCCAATGAATAACTCTCCATCCAAGTCCCAATTTAAAAAAAAAACCATTTGAAGCCAAAGTAGGTCTTCAACACACGCTTATCTAAACCGGTTAAAACAAACTACCTGGTCTCCAAACTCCTCACTACTACCATCGGACAACCTTCATCAATGTAAACATCTGGTGAGGATCACTTTTTCACCAATCCAACCATTCCATAATCGGCTAAAAATGTTGCAAACAAAAAAATTGAAAAAACAAAACCCGGTAATTTTTTCTAATAAATATCTTTACATATTGTGCTTGTGAAGTTGTATGTTTTTTTGTTTTGATGATTGAAATTATCTTTTTTTAAATAAACTTAACCAATGATTGCATTAAATACTTTGGATCATTTTTATTTTGCTTCGTTTTTTAGCTCAGATTATGGTCTGCAAAAAATTACTTAAACAATTTGACTTTTGTTAAAAATGTTTTCATTTTGTGGTTCATTTCTACCCACAAAATCCCAAAGAAAATTGAATCCCACAATTAAAATGAATCCACAGTAAGTGAGAGTAATTTAACCTTAGTCATGTTCACATTGCTAACCTCTCCATATTTTGTTTTTTTAATCATACATTTCTCTCGTTTTCAAGAAATTTAAATGATCCTTTTTTTTTCTTTTTTGTTGGGTTTTACAATGACTTAAACTGTCTATGGAGCGGGAAAATTCCCCCTTTCACGTAAGTAAAAATTTCTTAAAAGGGGCATAACTGTAGGAAATTGCAATGGGCCATAGCAAACATGTACTTTTATCACTTTATTCCGTAAAGATAACAAAACATAAGTTTCAGAAAATTTGACGAAATGTAGGAGAAATAAACTTAATATTTTAAGATAGTTTCTTAGTTCAAAGAGGCATAACTTGGCATTTGTCAATAAAATAGTTGCTCTTCATGGCAGAATCTTACAATGAAAAGAAGTTTTGGGGAGTTGTTCCAAAGATTTAAAACTGAAAAGTTACAAATTTTTAGGGCGATGGACAGTTGGGCAATAACCCTGAGAAAATTTCCAAATTGAAACATAAATGTTATCATCATTTTTTGGGGGGTTAAATTTAAAAAAAGAAAAAAATTTGTTTAGATGAAAGGTGATTTTAAACCACTTATTTAGGGGGTTATAAGATTGGTAAAGAAAATTACCAAAAAACCACAAATAATTTGGCTTTTTTTTTTAGGGAGGGTTGGGTTTAATTTTATGAATAAAAAGTTTTTTTTTTAAAAATTTTTAAAGGGGAAAATGGGGATGTTTGGGTAATTTTGATTTTTTGTAGAAAAAATTTTTTAATGGGTTTATAGTGTTTTAAAAAAAATTTAAAATTAAAAGAGGTGAAATAATTTTTTTTATTATATGGGGGGGGTAAAGTTTGTTGGTATTTGTTTTATAATTTAAAAAAAGTAAAATGTGGGAAAAATTTTTTTTTGAAATTTTTTAGAATTTAAGAGAATTGGGTTGGTTTGGTTTGGGTGAAGTTGTTTGTTTTATTTTTTTGTTTTTTGGTTGTGAATTTGGGAATAAAAATTTAGAAAAGTTGATTGAATGTTTGATTTTAAGAAAGTTTTGTTATTTATTTTTATTGAATTTTAGGTAAGGGGTTTTGTTAGATGGAATTATAAAAAATATTTAAAATATTTGTTAATTTTTTTGTTATTAAAAATTGGGGGATTTTAATATTTTTTAGGGGGTATTTTGAAGTCTTTAAGATAAATTTAAAAGGGTTGGGTTGGTTTTGGTGGAGTTTTGGTTAAAATAATGAATTAAATTTGTATAGGAATTGGTTTAAAGTTATTGGTATTATAAGATTTTATTTTTGAATAAGAGGTAATAATTTTTTTAATGAAAAATAATTTAAGTTAAATGGATTTGAAATGAAATTAAGTTTCTCTTAAAGAATTTTGATTCTTTTCCTGTAACAAAGAAATTGATTATTTTTACTCTTTTTTGGAGAAAAATCAATTTTTCTTGTTGCCCATGTTATTCAGTGTGCACCACATTTTTGAAAGTTTTTTCTTCATAGCAGAAAAATAGTCAGTCATTCCTTAACATTTATCATGTAAATATTTTTCCTTAAGAATGTAAATTTTTTACATTTTTATTGAAAGTTTTCTTGTAGCTCCTCAGTATGTTTTAACTTTATATTAGTATTTCTTTTCTTTATAGAAAAAAATGATTTTATTGGCATACCTTGGTAATCTCGAAAATTTTCACTTGTTTTAACCGTTAAGGCTTGAAAAAAAACCAATCGTATATGGTGAAATCCATAAATTACCTCTAAATCATTGGTTTTTTTTTGTGGTTTGTAACTTGTAAGGTTGTACCTCTGTTAATATACCTAATTAAGTCCCCAAAAAAAAGTACTAAAACCATCCTATTAACCTACTTTTTTGATATTTCTTTCCTTGGAAAAACCTTGTTTCTAATGCTTAATTTTACTCATCATGGCTGACATTAAGCATGACACTTGGAGCTGAAAAAAAAGAGCAATATACATTACCATAAAATAAAAAAAAATTCTAACATACTTATAACTTAACGTTAACACCAAAAAAAAAAAATATTTTTTTAAGAAATCACACAATCTTGCCAAAAACATTGTTATATAAACGGCGAAATAAACATTTAATTTTAAACCTTTCCATTATCAAAGTGTTTATAACTTTAAATACAACACATTTTTCTATAATCAAAATTTATTGCATCATAAATAAACAGTGATTGAAAATCATAAACTTCAACATACTTCTTAAAACAATTTATTATTGAATATACATATTAACAAAAACAAGATTAGTAAATCTAGTTATTCAAATGAAGTATTAAAAATGGTTGGTTTCAAGCTTTTCATTTGTTTTTTTGAATAAAATCAAATTTTTTTATTGTTTTTTTTAATGATAAAAACAGTTAATAAGTTTGAGGACCAAAACCATATTTTTTAATTCAGAAAGAAAAAGGTCCAGAAAAATGCATATTAAAATGTAGATTTATAAAATTAATGTCAGACATTGTCAAAGGTAGAAAAGCCACCATTCTTATAAAACAGGCAAAGAAATTTCCTGATTTAGAAAATTTTTCGCATTTGATAGGTGATAATGCCTAAAAATTCAGTACAATTATATACAATTTTTTATTATTTCAATTGGAATTTTTTCTCCCTCATACCATTGCCAAAAAAAAAAAATTTGGTTGCTTTATTGTCCAAATTTTTTTTTTTTTCACAGTTAAGATTAAATATGTCAAAAATATTTGGGTTTGATATTGTCCCAATTTGAATTTGAATACAATAAAAATAATATAACAAAAATCAGAAAATTCGTTCCACACGTCAATTGGCAAACAAAATTTATCTGGTCAAAAAATTCAAACGGTTTAGCTTTGCCTACCCGATAAATTTCTAGATGGGAAATTTTGAACTGTGTAACAATATTTAGTCCAAAAAAACATAACATTAATATTAGGCTATTATAAAACATACTTTCATTTCGAAATAATTTCTTATCAATTCAAGCAAAAGCACTAAATAAATTCCATTTGTTTCTTATCAATCAACAAAACAAAAATAAATTCCTCTTTGTTTAACAGTTAACCAAATCAGATACAGCCCTTCCCTCTCTGGAGGGAGGGGTGAATTGTAAACTTTGCTAAAGGCTAGTGAAAAGAACATTTATATTAAATAAGCTTTAACAATCAGAAAATTTTGTTGTTCATACGTTTCTATGTCAATAAAAAACTCTTTTTTTTAATTTATGAAGAGGGTAGGTAGTTATGGACTTATAATGTTTCTAAGACTGAAATACTAGATAAAACACAAGTAGATTCAACAAAGAAATGCCATCATTCTCCCGGGGGAGTATCTAATATTACTATAAACCAGAATAAAAAAACTTTAAAATAAAGTTAATTTCTTAAATTTTATAAAAAAAAAATTTTTGGAAATATAGCAGTCAAAGAAATGCTTAAAAAGGGGAAAAAAAAAAACACAATATATATATGACATGAGTCAATTATTGAATACAAGAATTACAGGGTGCTGTGCAAATAATTGTTTATCATTTGTTATGACAAAAGATAACACAACTTATTTGAGAAAATTTGTAATTCTTAAATTTTTTTTCTAAAGAACCTGGTAGGAAATGTGATGAAAAATAAAGAGGAATCAAAAAAACTGTCCCCCCCTCCCCCCATTTTTTTTCCTCAAAAATGCCTGGTAGGACCAATTAATTGTCGAAATTGTCTTTAATTATCAATATAAGATAACGAAGTAAACATATATTTTTTTTTCAAATTATAATTGTCATGGCACGGGGTGCTAGTTTAAAATGAAAAGAAAGAAGAGAAAAAAGTTTTTGAGTCATAAAGTTTGATTAAAGGAGAAAAATAAATAAGATATATACTTGTTTAATATTGGATTTAGCTGCGGAACCACCACAAAACTAAAAAAATATCATTAGGAACTAAGGACTTTACATTCCACACTAAAATTGGTTATGCTGCATACAATCATGCTGAACAAGCCTGATTACCTTCAAAAAGTATTGTGATTGTGGAAACATAGGTTTACGATCATGGTGTTACTCGAGAAAGGCCTGGGAGCTTTCTACAACCCCGTTATCATCACAACAACATTACATACACAACATTTCCGTCACCATTGCCAAATAATTGCAACTTTTCAAAAAAAAAATCCCTTTCCAACAAAACTCAAAACTGTGCATAAACTAAAACCAAAAGCAAAAAACCCCTACTTAAGTTTTACCCCTTAAATATTATTTCATTTCATTTTTTTCTTTTATTTTAAATTTTAGCACAACAAAGTATAAGATTCAAAAGTCACACCCTCTAACCTATAAACCCCAGAACTCTAAATACCCAACCTAATGAAAGAGTTTAGACATTCTAGAGTATTCTGATGGGACATAGACCCCCTTGTGGTTTTATTTTGGAAGACCTCCAATGAACGGATCTCTAATTTTTCATCCTTTTCGTACCTTATTAGTATAATTTCTTCCAGTATTACTTTTCATCCTCTGAAAACAAAAGAAAGGTAAATAAGTAAAATGTTATTTACAATTTAATAAATTCTAAATTCAAATATTTGACAATTTTAAGTTTTAGTCATTAAAAAGCCAACTGTCAGCAATAATTTTCTTGGATACATTGTATCCTTCCAAACCAAACCCTTTGTATATAGTCATTATGCCATTGTTATAAATATAAATATTAAGATCAATACTCTCCAAAATTTCTGCACCCCAACCCCAACCTTTTAAAATAATGGACTACATCGTACTACATTCAAATTTAAATTCTTTTTATCCCAATTCAAAAACAACTCTCATAATTTCTGACTCAAATTTTTTTCCACCTGTCCACATCCAAGCCATTCAAAAATTTACAAATCTTGCAAAGAAGAATTATTATATATCCACCTGTCAAATTTATTTCCAAAAGGAAAAATCAATTTATTTCATCCCAAAAAAAAATCCAATAAAAAGGATCTGAATTCTGTCTTACACTCTATTGGATCTTTCTTGAACATGAATTTCTTTATCAAACATTCAATTTAATCAAGAATCTAACACATTTTTACCATGCACTTATATTAATAAAGTTCCTACATGTTACTTTTTTACTTTTACTATCTAAAAACTTTTTGATAATTATAATAACATGTTTTTCTAAAAGGGGCTTACCTGAAAAGGTACTAATTTTAATTATGAAAATATTGATTAGCATTCTACCATGAACCTAGTGAAGCAAATTTGTTAAATATTTAATAAGGCCAATATAAAAAATTAGGTTTTAGGGCACACATATGTGCTGAATTTTAATATAATTGATATTTGTTTTATCTTTAACGCTCACGCCCCAGTGCATTTGCATATTAAATTGTTATCCATTTTTAAAAGTAATTCCATAAAAATTCAATAAAGGTGTATGTATAAGACAAAATCATGTAATACCCAAAACAAACTAAATTCAGCAGGCCTTTAAACTTAATGAACTATTAATCCCTTGTTAAATTTATTACGACTTGTTTAACTCCTTTTTAAAGTACAAAGTAATATGTATACAAACAAATGATTTAAAGATTTAAAATATTGTTTAAAACCAATGTGTCTTTACATCCCAGAAATCAATTCATGATTATAACAATCTTTCATTAATGAAATTTAAAAATTTGATTTAAATTAAGGCCACCAAAAGGAAAAGAAATCGAAGCTTTCCTATGCAAATAAAAGGGTGTGAATAGGGGTTAACAAATAGAGAACTAACGGGGGCAAAAAATTACTTATATATATTTTATTTCACAAAAATTCTAACAGCAAAAACAAAAGATTTGTTTATGTACTTTTTTTTTTAAATTCTTTAAATAATTTACAAGAATGCATTACTAAATGAATATTGCCTCTTTACTGATCATGATTGAATTATTCATGTTAAACATCAAGGTTTTACTCAGATATCTCAAACGTAAATACAATGATCCATAAAAAGGACATTATGGTCAATCAGATAAATGCATGCAGAAAATGTACATTACAATCATTCATGCTCCATAGTTGCTTATGTTGTGAGAACAACCTAAAATTGAGAATGGAAATTGGGGAATGGTCAAAAACAAACAAACACCAAAAAGCAGAAAACCTTTTTTTACTTTACAGTAATTTAAGAATTTTCATTGTAACTAAAAGTTACTTTTAAAAAGGGTTGAGTTCTGTTTAAGATTTTTGCTATAAAGTCATCATTTTAACAATTATAAAATGGTGTTTTGGGATTGGGAAAAGATTAGGAAATCTTTATGGCACCAAATTGGTTTTAATATTAATTAAGATTTGACCTAAGTATCAGGAGACAAAGATATCTATTTAAAAAAACTTTTTTTACAACTTTGAAATAAGTCATGGCAGATCTAAAACTTTTCCTAAGGGGGGCCCCTGATGACCAAAAGGGGGCCCCGCTCCGTCAAGCTTCAGTGATTCACTATATAATCAACCAAAATTTTTCCCATGAAAAGGGGGGGGGGGGGCGGGATCCAGGGTCATAATTCAGACTTTGGAGGAATCTAGTTGTATTTTGGGTGGTACAATTTCCAAGAAATTCCCAATGGTGGGCATGTGAAATCTATATCACCATTTAAAATAAAAATTATAAAAACTTCAAATGTTTCGATTAATTTAAACATTTTATTAAACTGGGATATGACATTCCCATAGATTTTAGAGACAACTAATCATCAATCCACGTTGAATTGAAAAAAAAAAACTTCTTTAGGCTATTTAATACAAAATTTCAAGTTAATATATCTTTTTTAAAAACATTATACATTTGTACATTAATCACTGATCATAAAAAAATTATAAAACACCATATTACATTTAGTTCTTGATGGTAAAATTTTCTGAGCAAAATTATTTTTTCCGTTTCAATAATTATTTTTTATTATAAAATTTTGAAATTTTTTTGCAGATTGCCACCCTGCACTTTTATAATAGGGTCTATTTTAAGTCCTTGACTTAATGCTGTGACGTTTGCTTAACGACAGCAATGGTGGCCCAAAACATTCATTTTTATTCCAAACTTTTATAAATTTTTTCCCATCAGCAATTGTACTTTTCGTGACAGATTTGTATTGTTTAATGTAGAAATAAATACTTTTTGTTCATTATTTCTGAAGTTTCTTTTTTCCTTACATACCCTCATAATTCCAAAAATACACAATTTTTCATGAAAAATTTTCTATCAAATACTAAAGGTTTCTATTTCACCAGGTTTATTTTTGTTTTAAAAAATTCACTAAACATAAGCAACCATTGTGTCTCCTTCAATTTGAACATTATCTATTCTAATTTATATATTTGCCTTTGTCCCCCAATAACATAAACAAATAGCTAGTTTTTGTGATAACTCTAAAAAGACAACGTTCATTGTCCGATATTTTATCCAAAAGTTAATACTTTGTTAACATCCCAAATTTTACTAAATTTTGGTAAACTGGTTTTTTAGTGAAAACACCTTTCATAAACCTTTTAACTAAGTTTTTTACCAATATTTCTATTACTAACTAAACTACACAATCTTAAATAGCCCGATTTGCAGTATTTATTACCACTGGAAACCTACTTCTTTAAAAAAAGAATTTAAAAAAATAAGTATCACTTCGGTAGGGGGATCAAACAAAATAATTTCCCTTTACTTGAAAATAGTTTCCATTTCTTTGAATATGATTTTATTGTTGTGAGTACTGATCTCCATGATTGTAGAATGAAGTCGGCAACATTGTTTTGAAATCCTTTATTTGGAGATTTCCCTGACACACAAAAAATCCCAAGTTGAAGATTTTTCACTGGATGTATTTTTGAGATTTCCTGAAATATTAAACTTTTTTGTGGTAAAATATGGTTGTTGAAATCTGTTTAGAAAATTGGAAACCATACTTGGTTGTCCAAATTGTGCACAATCAATGCTTTGTTGACTTTGTCTGTAATTAACTTTCTCACACTTTTCCCAAAGAGAAAGGGAGGAAAAATATAATAAACATCAGAATTGTCCATGAAAAAGTAAATGCATCAATACCATTGCATTTACACTGGCAAAAAAGACACATACCGTTTTTTTTTGTTTTTAACCAGTGCAAACAAATCAACGTTATTTTGTCAAAACACTTGTTAATTATCTCAAAAACCCTCTGGTTTTAACACCACTCCATAACCTCATTAAGTTTTCTAGACAATTTGTCACTGAAACTTGTCTTTTCCCTGGAATATGTGCAACACTTAGCCAAATATTCCTACAACACACCAGTGCCAAAAAATCTCTTTAGTAAAGATTATTAAAGAGGTTTAAAAAAACTCCCCCAAAATTGGTTATAAATAATGCCCTGTGTTAACAACAATAAAAAAGTATATGTGTATCAGAAGCATATGTCCTAAAATTCAATTTTTATAAAGCTGCTTTCAATTCAAAAAAAATTTTGATATGTTCAAAAATTTCATCATAGTCCAAAACCCATTATCAGTCAATTGTAGGTTTTTTAAAACCACCCCAACCAGTCTTACTAGCGTCACTAAAAAAATATGATGGTTGTGAAATAGTCATCGACTTGCAGCTGGACAAAATATTTACAATCCACCAAAAAGTAATTCTTTACTTTTAATATCCAACTCAATAATGCTCAAAATTGCTTATTACCTTTCAAGGACTTATCTTTAAAAGTTTAAATCCTTTGAAATACAAAGGGCATATTTCACCCCTGGTTCACTACTACCATTTTCCCTATTACCGTGCTAAACTCAATTGTTATTTCTTTTGAAAGAAGCATTTACATTGTTCTTTAAACTCTTTTTCCTTTCGGAGTTAACGTAAAGTCATATTTAATGTTTTATAATAAACCCCCAGGAAAACAATTTCTTGAGTAGGTAAAAATACTGATTTTTCAGGATGAATTGTAAATCCTAATCCTATAAAGTAACAGTATCTTCAATATTTTCAAACCCACTCATGATTTTCCCACCCAATAACAAACTGTCATCAAATAAGGCACATTGACGGCCCCATTTCACTAATTTTCCATAAACAGTTTCAAAAATTTGGGTAAAAACCCTTGGCTACTCGATAACCCTTTTGGAAAGTACTTTGAAATTGGTAAGGATCATTTTTTCCATCTAAATTTAGATATTTTTTATCACTTTCTTTATTGGTACACAATAATATGCATCTTTCAAGTAACTGAAGCCATAAATGGTTTAATTAAGTTGTTAATAGCATATCAAGTTTCCATTTTAAAATGTTTTTTGACAACATTATCATTGAAAGATTTGAGATTTAAAATTACTCTCCCCAAACTACCAATCCTTTTTTGGTTAATAAAAATTTGAAATATCCATGAGTATCATTACAGTATTGCCTTTTTCAATAATTTCTTCCGTAAAAATTTTCAATCTCTTTCTGAATTAAATCACTTTCGTTTCATTAAAATTCAAATTGTTTTTGGAATAGTATTTGAAAAGGTAATTGTTGTTATTAAAGAAAAATAACCGTAAAAAAATTTCTTATCCACTTACCAAAGTTGTAAATTCCATTTTGAATGAATACGAAATCGTCCTCCAAAAAAATTATCTGGAGTATTGTAAAAAATTGAACATACAAGTACTTACAGTACATTTAATGTATTGTCTTTGGTTTCTTCATTTTTTTGTTTTTTGCCCAAATTTGTCCTTTGGCCAGAATTTTCTTTTGGCCAGTTTTTTGTCTTTTCGGACCCCAATGACTTTCCTTTGACCAATTTGTTTCTTTTCCCTAAAAAAACACCCTCCTGACCATAGATAAACTTGTCTGACCTTTGTATCTTTGTCCAATTTGCCACCTTTTCATCCAGGTTGTCACCGAAACAAAAATTCTGTAAAGGTGTGTCTTTCTTCACACAATTTCCTTATTTTCGCTGGGATATAGGCCTTATCATCTGTTTCTTTTCTGTTTGCCGTACATACCCCTGAGTTAAAACTTTAAACAAGTCTTTATAGGGGTTTGGTTTCACTCTGCCCCTTTTTGTCTTAAAATATTCAAAAGCCTTGAGTACCATGACCAATGCTGAACTACGTTGAGTCACCTTTTGCATCGCCACAACTCCTTCTCGTTTGGTTTTTAGCACCTTCCAAATTCTCTGTTTACCAAGGTACCTAAAAAAATTCAATTGAGCATTCTAAATGCTTGACCATTTTATCATATAATAGAATTAATAGTACCGTTGATTAAAAATGACCTTCAATCTCAAAAACATTATGTTCAATTAAAATATACTTTTTGCTTTTATTTTTGCTTTAATCTTAACTAACTTATATCTAAAGAATATAATATATAACCTGAAAATATACTTTATCTTTTGCAATTTTCAGGACCAAAAACTTGTCTGCTAACTTTTGATACCCTCGTTTCAAAGGTTTCTCTATTGCTGTTTCAGCAAGTTTTTGCCATAGCACATCTATCTCAGACCAAAACTTTTTTCCTCTTGGTACTCTTTCTTTAACCAGAAAGAAGTTTCGTCTACCCATCCAACATTTGTCAAGAGAACAACCAACTCTTGGTCATCTTGTTCCTCCTCAACTCCAATCATCATTGATAGCGACAATTCAGAAATGCACTGAAACCTAACAGTTACTGTCCATCGGACTCTTTTTGTGAATGGAGTTTTGTTTTATTGACTCTTTTCCCCCTAACTTTGTTTGCAATTGCAAAATGTTCACAGCTAAATTCCATTATTTTTGTTTGGGACTTTTCCATACTTGAAAACTTTTATCATTCCTTATTGTAGGACTGTTATTTTTTCAGATCGTTAGTTTCCTTTCCTTTCCGGGTTCCCGGACATGCAAATTGCACTTCCTCGGGCAGGCATTGCATCCGAACTTCTATTTTACTTATATGTTCATATCGCATCGGGTTTCCCACTGTTTCAGAAACCTTTCCTGATTTTATTTTATAATCTCTTTTTCGACGTTTTTTCCATTTCGGCAAAATTTTCCTTTCGGACGTCGAATTACCAATATTACTATCCGCCTTTTTGGGATGACCCCCTTTGGTCAATATAGCAGTGTTAATCTATTAAATCCACACGGTTTTTTAACCATCACACAAAATTACGGAATATCCATCAATCAAAAATTGTTAATAAATAAAGAGAAAAATACAGTAAGTCCAACAAAAATAATAACGGATAAAATGTCGAAAAAACTAATCAAGCTCATAAAATTGCACGTACGACCTCGGACACAAACGTGACCGCAAAATGACCTTGGACCAGCGAACCTGGCTGTTCTCTCATGGGAAATCGTCTATATCACCAGTTTAATAAAATTGGAATTCAACCTATAGCAAAAAATTATTTTCATTTTTTGGGTTTCAAAAATTGAAATAATTTGATGGCCAATTGTGGATAGAAATTGTTTTTCTTTCAAAATTACCTGAATATTCTGGATGCCTGAATGGTATGACCTTGACCTGAAATAAATAAAAAACAAATAAGTAACAAAATTTAATATATATATTTTAAATAAAAAGGTTTTGAGTGAACTTGTGACCTCAGAAGTTCTGTAAATTCGTTTTATAGATCATAGTCTACATGATATACAGTATGTAGTGACGATTAGGGAGCTACATGTACCATTTGAGTTTTATGGGAGGAAGGCTAGAATGATGTTTGAAAAACTGGATGACAATTTATGTACAAAAGTCGGGGATAGACTAATAAATGTCAGGACCGTTTGGGAGTGAATAATAAAAGGCAGGACAGAGTTTAAAAACAGAAAAAAAATGCAGGACAAAATTTTTCATCCTAGCCCCCCAGCGTCCCAGCCCCATAAAAATCAAATGGTAGCTGGAAAAAACAATTTCAAGAAAAAACAAGATTTTCTATAAAATAAAATATATCATTGGTTTGTATACATGTATCATTGCTTTTAAATAGAAAACAAAGTTTATTATACATATACTTTGTTGCTTATACAGTTAAAACACACATGTATACAAATATCTTAAAAAAAAAATTCATTTACATGTACATTGTATAGTAAAATGAAAAATATTTAATATCTGATAAAAAAAAAAAGTTCTTTCCACAGGTTTACTTTCTCTCAGGTACATTTTCATAATCCCTTTGTTTATTTACATTATTACACACCAGTAAACTGTCCTTTATTTTACTTTTACTATCAGATATTATACTGATCAGTTGTCTAATATTTTTCAAATTGTTAACAAGCTTTCATCTTCATTTTACTTGTAAGAAAAAAAAAAAGAAAAAAAAAGGCCATAACAATTTTTTGTTTCTAGAATTTTTCAATGACAATGTAATAGTTCTCCTAAGCTGATCAAGAAATCTTCTATTTTTTTTGCTTTGACAATGGTTCCTTTGATAATGGTAAAAACAAGATATTTCTTTGTAGTGCTAATTTTAAATCATTTATATTCAAATACCTACAAATATATATATTTACCTGTATATATTAATAAAAGGACACAAATATCATTTGTTCAAAAGTGATTTTTATCTATAGTTTGTAAAAACACAAATTGACTTGAAATGTAATTTCATGTTCTTAAATAGTTTTATAAATACTTTTCCTTTACATTAAGATCGGATACTAGAGAGCTACAAATTGTGAAAGAATAACAATGGTTTATACCCTTTTATCATACATTTTTTATTAGTTTTCCAGATCAGTTTATAATGCATTCTTTTTATTTGTGATCTAATTGCATTTTGAGAAATAGACCTGAGCACCAACACAAAAACAAATTACATTTTTATGACTATGATCTTTCTTTTCTATTCCATAAAAACCTAGATTAAAGACAGGATATACAGAAAAAACATTTAAATAGTTTTATTTCAACAGGATGAAGTTCATTAACCTTTCCTGAAACTCAAATTAAAGAAGACATGCAAGCCAGAGAGAATTAATATCTCCATTCTGTATCAACTTTCAACCAACATCATTCAAATATTACAGATACCTGTAGTTCAACCATGGCCAACATCAATTAAAATATTCAACAGATACCTGTAGTTCAACCAACAGCAATTAAAATATTCAACAGATACCTGTAGTTCAACCAACATCAATTAAAATATTTAACAGATACCTGTAGTTCAACCAACAGCAATTAAAATATTCAACAGATACCTGTAGTTCAACCAATAATCAAATAAAATATTTAACAGATACCTGTATTCAGCCAACAATCAATTAGAATACTAGTAATCTAACAGATACCAGTAGAACAACCAAAATCAATTAGAATAATCAAACGATATCAGTAGTTCAACCAACATCAATTAGAATATTACATACATCAATATTGATAGAATTACTCAGCTGGAATGAATAAGGGAAGTAAATTAAAAAAATGTTGTTTATCCCAATCTTTTTTCATCAAATTACAAAATTGCAACAAAAAAAGGAAACAAAACTCTTTAAAATCATGTATATACATGGGCCCATTCATGGAATTGATCACAATTAATTTAATTAAAGCTACTGTTTTTCTTATGGTAAGATACCAATAAAAGGGATGTGACAGCAATGCAAACAAAGAAAAACATAAAATATCTACTTGTCAACACACAGTCTTTAACAAGACTTGTGTCTTCACGTGATAACATTAACTTAACATGTGGCCTTGGATTGCTGGTCTTTTATTTCATAGAAAATTCTGCTTAAACAGAAAACAGGAGAAAAGGAATACTGTGAATTCATTTTTATTCATTGGATACCATTATTTCCATGGGTTTCATGAGTACAGGTAAACCATGATTTCAAAAGTTCATTGAATTAAAAAAATTCTACAGTATTATGTACATACATACACAACAAATATCCAGGAATATGCGGTACAAGTAAACTATGAAGTGCAAAGAACTATACATTTTCTATAGACTTGTATGCCATTTATTAGCAAAACCATGAAATAAAATATCCACAAATATGTAAGTTTTCCTCATCCTTGAATATCAGTATACCATTATGTACATTGTACATGAAAATAAATGAACCACAGTACTGTATCTTTACCATTCTCAAAGAAGTATGTATTTATCACCTACAATCATAACCATCTACAGTTATTTTCAAATATGATCTACCATCTCAGACTAAGAATCATGTTAGTATTATAGAAAAATACATGTATCAATCACCACAAAATGATGTTGACGTTCACAACAAACATGTTAGTTCCTACCTAAAAATTTAGTTGGTTTGTGCTTTTCGTGTGTTAGCGGTGAAAGAAAATTAAAGGGGAATTACAATTGGTCTTTAGTATGTTAGCTTTACAGCTAACTTATATAGAAAGATGCCAGCCCTGTTTTTAATATTTAAATTGAGTTCTTCAACTTCAGACAAAAATTTCAAGATTATCTGAAACTGACAGTTTTGTGAGCACCTTTCTTTTCAGTTCAATCAGTGTCCTATTCAGTGAAATAATGAATTATAGAAAACAGTAGTGCTAAATATCTCATTCCCTATTGTGCTAAAAAAATGTCTTATTTCAATGTAAGCAGTGCACATTCATTGGAAAGACATGTATTCACATATGTACCCATTGTTTAAATATCCGCATGATTCTTACCTTGACTTTTTACCCTTTTTTACCATCATCTAATTTTCGACTTTTTGAAGACCTAAATTTATTTAAGATAAACAAATAAAATCTAAAAAAATAATTGTTACTGACGCTTTCAAAATTTTATTTGAATCTTAAAATTGTACAACTTTTTGTTAATGTTTGTTTAAATTGAGTTACATGTTTTCAGGTAATGTTTGTTAAAATTTTTTCTTCTGAAATATATTGTTCACAACAAATGTACTTAAATTTCATGATTTTCTTTTTTTTTTTAATTTTCAACTCATCTTCTAAATAAACATATAGCAAGTCAATTAATGAAAAACAAATAAAAACAAAAATGAACCAAAGAAAACTTCTAAATTCCAGCTCCTGAATGTGAAAAGGTTTAATAAATGTTTACGAGAAACATTGTGTTTAACTCCAGGGCCGTAACTACCTATGAGGCAGGAGAGGCAACAGTTTTTCTGCCTCCCCTGAATTTTCTACACCAAATTTTTTTTTTAAGTAATAAAATAAAAAATATTGACAATATGTACACAAGAAATTGAATTATATTATAAACAACACAATTAAAACCCTTTCAGTTACTTTTTTTTTCGTGTGGCCGTCCGTCTGTTATTCAGTATTGAGGGGGTCAGTATTTGTACGAGAACACAAATGAAAACTTTGCTTTCGATAATTTTGAATAAAAACTTAACTATTCACATTTCTTTGGGCTTAATTAAGCAGGGAAGTTCCTTTTGTAATTGTGGGTCTTTTAAGATATCGGATATTCGTTACCGGCTGAATCAGCTGTTGGATCGTTTTTTTAAGTCTCCCGATCGAACGAGAACATACATGTAAATTTATGGTCAATGCCTTAGTAGGTAAACACTCCCATTCGTTTGTAGCAGGGACTTTCTATACTAAGTATATACTAAACTAGGATAGAAAGTCCCTGGTTGTAGTTATATACATGTCTATTCAGCTATCAACAATATTGAAATTCAAGATCCTCGATAAAAAAAAATACTTGCGTTCTATTATCTTGCTTTATATGTTTTTTTTAACTTACCATTTTTAAAAAAAATATCTTTAAATACAGATAATAATTGTTTGCATGAAAACCAGCAAAACTGATCTTTCTTAAAGTAGGGAAATCGAAGGAAATTTTTAGCCATTCATTTGAGAAAAAAAAATCCGCGGTCATAAAGTATTTAATGTTAACAATTATAGATCAAAGACGGCCTTCACGACGGAGCCTTGGCTCACCCCGAAATAGCAATCTTAGCTTGTTTTTGCATAAGTTTGAGTGCTTTTCCCGGTTCAAGCAATACTGATGTTTCTAAAGTAAGGAAATCGAAGGGAAACGGGTCATTTTTAGCCAATGACTGAGGGAAAAAAATATTGGGGGCCTCAATCGGTGGTCCCCATACCCCTGCCTCCCCTAATTCGAACTCTAGTTACGGGGCCCCGAACTCAGTTCAAATCAATAGATTGGTAAGAAACACAGTGAATATTAATAGACACATGTTTGTTTCATGAACAAATTCAATGAGCCTTAAACTATTTGTGGTGGCTAAAAGGATGTCAGATCAGGTGTCAGGTATGGTGTAAAGTAAAAACTGCTTTATTAAAACCTTAAATTTAGCAAATCTTGATATAAGCACCACATATAAAGGTCACATTATAGCTTACACGCAGACTGAACTTAGTGATGATCACAGCAAAGAAGAGTGAGCATGGGAGTAGATACATGTATAAAGAAGATGTGGTATAAGTGCCAATGAGACAACTCTTTATCCAAGTCACAATTTGTAAAAAGTAAACCCTTATTTTGAAAAGGCCTCCAACAAGGAGCCTTGGCTCACAATGAGCGATAAGCCCCAAAATTGACATTGTCCTGGTCTAGGTAGGTGACATGTTTCCTATAGACTTACTTTGTAAATCATCAGATTAAAAAATCTGTTTTGAACAAAGCAGTGTATGTCATCTCACAATAGTTTGATTTTGTCCATAATATGCTGCTTTTGTGTGTAATTTTTGTCAATTAACATGAATATAATAATCTAAAACTTAACTTCACAGTGACCTCCGAGCCACACTAATGAAAATGCACAGAAAACAGTCAAATATATGTTCAGAAAGTGACCTACATTTTATAACTAGGTTTCATATAAAAAATTTTCCCAAATGTGTACATAATTCAATCTTTAAAAAGTTTACTGTACATGTAAGAAGTTCATAGGGTAACCATGTGTACATTACATATGCATATGATAAAATAGATGTGTATTTTTCATGCAGGGATAAAGGACAGACACTTTAATGTTACCGGGATACATGCAAATGTACATGTAAAAATGGTATGTGTCAAGTCATTTAGGATAACAAAGCACATTAAACATGAAAACAAATAACAGTACAATGGGGGACACAGACCACTACATGTGAAACATTTGTTTCTCCCACCTCAAACACTCTTACCTATCTGTAAGGCTGTGTTCCATTTGGTCCAATCTCCTATAAATAACCACAGACTTAAACAATTGGTACTTTTTTGTAATTTAAGTGATAAGTTTTACAAAACATGAATAGTAAACTAGTCAGAAAAAAATGCAGTTGTACTTCATTCAGGTTTGCAATAATAAAAATATGGTACTTAAAGGTTGATAACATTTAATAAAGAAATGATTTCCCAATGTCCAATGCGTTGCACATATTCTAAAAAAAAAAAAAAAAAAAAAAAAAAAAATCGGAAAATTTCCCGAATTTTTCATTGTACAATTTTTTTGTTGTTGCGTTTTGATTTCTGGATCGGCGCAGAAATCTACTTCCGTTTCCGGTCTTGTTTACATGAGACTTTGAATAAAATGTATATTTATCAGTCTAAGAAAGGAACTAATACTAATTCATTTTAAAAAAAATGTTTGTTATTAAAAAAAACATTACCTGATGACACGTTTCTTTGTTTACATTGAATATGAACTCATAACTTAAATAACGTCACAACTAAAATCCCTAACAACAGAACCAAAATCGGAAACGTTACGGTATTTCCGTTTCTCCTTTTTAACATTGTTGATCACTGTTGTTTTTAAAAAAAAAATCATAGACTTCGTCCCCATTCACAGGTAATGCCTGCCTCATATTATATCTAAGGTACAGAGTCAATAACTAGAAAACTCTTTTTGGGGATTCTTTGTTATACACTACTGTATAATTTATAAAATTTGGTAGAAATTGTTCCATAAATTTAAAATTTTTCCAAAGGGAATAACTCTTTCAAAAATGATGTTATCATACATTGTACATGAACATGTACATAATCATACCCTAGCCAGGGGGTTCAGACGAACCCCCCTTGTCTAAAACCCCCCTTGAAATCAAATAAGCACTGTTAAAGTCAACGTTTTGTTCAAATTGTGACTGTCAAAGTCGAGTTTCATGATCCAACGAAACCGGCCCCAGGAAATTCCAGGCTACGGGCCTGATAATTACATTGTAACCTTGGTCTAATTTTTAATATACATGTATTAAACTGTATAGTGTAAGTTACATTTTATATCAAAAACCAGACAAGAATTTACCCTGAGAGTGCCAAATAGCCATTTTCCTTAAATCTAATATTTCCAAGGGGCATAATTTTTTTTAAAAATAGCACATATACAATGTACATAATTAACACACAAAAAATGATTATAGTTACTGCAACTTCTGTTTAAATACAATCTGAGACTACTATAAACAAATAGTAGCCTCAGATACAATTATATATATACACATCATTCGTCACAATGTACGTTTGTATATAAAATGCTGTGCCTGTTCTGGGGATTATGGGCGTGGGTGAACAGGCTGAAATGAAAATATTGAGAATGACTTAACTCACCCTGGCGTAAAGACTGTTTGTGTGATTTCTTCAAACTTGATAGCGGTGAACTCATTCTGATGATAAAAAGTTATTTCACTTCCATAGGCTTATGCACAGATCATATTCTTTTGTTATTTTCCTGTGTAAATATTTTTGCGTTAACGTGGTTCAGTTGTCGAAGAAGACCTCAGCTTAATTTAAGAAGATCTTCAAATGTGTTGAAAGGTTGTCGAAGTAAACACGACTAGGTTTTAACATCTTCGTGAAATAAAAAAATATATAAAATACTCAGAAAATCAATACAAACCCCATTTTTGTTTGTTTACTTGCCACCGGAAATATAAATGAAATACAAGTATATCCGGAACAGTACGGAATAATAATTCCGTAATCATAGTAAACTGGAACCCTGCTGTTGTTTCAATATTATCTACACAAAAGTTCGAAGTATCATCAGCGGTGGCCAGTAAATATTCACATAGTAGGCGCAATCAGATTTTTCTATATTCTATTAATAGCCAAATCCAGATACATTTATATACACATGTTTCTGCCAAATCATAGTACAGGGTTAAGGATGTCTTAGGTGAGGTTAGGTGAAAATTAATAAATTAAGAAGTTAAAATTGATACCATAAGCTGGAGAGCATCAATTAAGGATAAAAATAAGCTAAAAAATATTGATAGGCTATGACCTTCTTTTCGAGATATTTGAGATTAAAAAAATGGCGGGAAAAGGCTGACTCGGACTCTTACCTTATATTTGCATTGGTATTATAAGGTCTCAAAACAAAAGAACGAAAATTAAGAATCTTCTAAAATTTGGTAATTGACCTTTCATTTAGCTATTTAGTCTTGTATAAAAAATAAATGGGTGTTATGGGGCAAAATATTTTACATTGTATGTATGGGAAAACACCAAGGATCCGAACATCTGACACAAATTCCAAAACCTCACCTAAGTACATCCTTAAAAGGGCACTAGCTACGAGATATGAAAAACATAAAATATGAATTACGTTTGTAAAAATGATAGATAAAAGTGAAATAATGAAAATATAATTCGTTTTTAACAAGCAATTTGGTACAATTTTGTCTATTATAAGCAAAGAAATATCGCTGATGAATTATTCACTTGCAATTGAATAATTCGACCTAGATAAATCCGTGTCATGTGACCTTCAATTTATCACCGAATCACATAGCGATTTGGTACGCATGCATAAGTTGTCCCCTAAGTTGTGTTCACCATTAAAAGGAAAATAAAGTCAACAATGAAAATGAAACAAGGGTGACCATTCTTTGACTGATATTCGATCCACAAAAAAAAACCCTATTCTTATACAGGTAAAAGTCACTTGATTAACTATTTTTTTAACCTATAACATGAAATCAAGCAGATATATAAAGAATCCAAATACACGAGGTAGTCATCTATTATATCATGTTTATGTTTATATCGGGTTATGTGATATCGGCAGTATTCGGAGGTAATATCGATAGTTAGCTTGAGACGGCGTCTAGACTACAGTACATACTGTGACATTATCTTACGAATGGTGGCCATAAAAGCTATGTTCACCATGCATGTGGCCCTATATGTCCAACATTATACCTCCTGTTGATTAGCAACGGTTAATACACAACTGAGGTATTAATAAAAAAAAACTGTTGTAACATATGATACATACGAAATTCTGAGATATATTATGAAGTACATGCCTTTAACTGTTATTTCAGACTTATTGTAATTGATTCGTAATTTGGATATACGATTTAGAATGTAATACATCAAACATTAGAATTATGTAAAATCGGTGAATATGATGACTTTGACAGCTAGTGCCTCTTTAAATATATTTAATCTAGCTTCGGATTGAACATTTTCAATGAATTTAAGTATAGTATACAAATACATATAAAATTATTTTATTCGTAAAGGAAAATGATAAACATCATAGAATAGAAGCCGGACAAACCCGACGATTCCCTGACCCATCAATTGGACGCGCTTAAACTTATACCCAGCACCCATGAGCATATAGCCGCGAAAAAGTTTTCAGACTTTAAATTTACGTAGACTGAAATTCCGGAGTGCTTATATTTGTATTTCAATTTGGGCGTAAATGTATTGATCGACTGAACTGACCATATTGTATGAGTTTTCATAACTAAAATTTTGCGCACGTTTAACGCTTTTCCTACCTTTATAAAACAATATAAAAAGACCCATTTTTACCAACATGATTATGCTACAACAATGAAATAAGGATTAAGCCTCTCATGTGTTTTTCCTATGCATTCAAGCCTCAACCCCTCATGTGCTGTCAATAAATAGTAAAACCAGTATCTTATAATGGATGCCTTGGTTTGATTTGTAATTTGCTTTGGTTAAAGTAGCAGTACACAGAAGATATGCTGAAGAGTAATGTAATCATCATGTGAACAATTTATTTGAGTCATTCTACACTTGGTAAACCTTTTATTCCTTTTTTTCAGAAAACAGAGGACTTTGACCAAATCCTGTTCAAATTATATTGAGAATGGAAATGAGGAATATGTCAAAAGAAACAACAACCCGACCATTCGATCGCCGAAGGCCACCTACGTTTACTGTGACCAATTTTTTGATTGAAAACTCTGAAAGTGATAACAGAACATTCGACATAGTAATGAAATATTGACCCATACGAGCTCTTAATTAACTTGATGAACTATAACGCAACAGAATACTACATAAAGAGGATACAAATAAAAGCATTGGATAGTAAACAACAGATCATACCGAAAAACAACTCATGACTTCTCCGAAAAACACATTCAAACAAAGACAAACCACGTGAAGAAAAATAAAAATTATTAATAGATAATCTGATTAATTATATGATATATCATATTTAGATATTTCATACAAAAACTATTTTAAATAGTAAATAGAGATGTTCTGAAAGTCATATAACAAAACAGATAAAAAAAATCTGATATGCGTAAAACGTCTACAGATTCAGCTTCCGTAATTCAATCATCCAGGCACGTATCTGTGTAGCATTCTTTCAGTTGTGTCAGCTGATATGGTTTTCCAGCTCAATGCAGTTTGGATGAAGCGAAGACCGATACAAGTATTTATTATTTTACTTTTTAGGATGCTTAAGTAGTTTATTTTAGACAAGAATCGAGCAGTGATCTGAGGACATTCAGATAAGAATAAATTGATGAACTCTTGAGTACAATTTCCAGAAATACATTAGATATCCTTCGAACGCGTGTAATGTCAGGTTCTCAGAAATGCACTTGAAAAATTAATTGGTATACGCATGTTATTTTGACTAATATACTTTTCAAGACATTTTAATCCCAGTCTAAATAATTTAATTGTTATGTGTAAAAACAGCAACATTAATCATATACCTTGGTGTTTCGAGATAGTTCTGAACTAATTTCAAAATTATTGATACAGCGGACGAAGAACAAACACATTATTCAATTTTAATATGAGGAACAGATAAACTTTTGAAATGATCATTGACTATGTGAGGTGTCTCTATCGTGTTAATACTTCTGATATGCGCAGGGTATAATAATGGAGAAGAAGACACCAAAACACATCATGATAGAGCACTGATACCTGGTCACAGTTGTGATCTCAGTAGGCAAGAAATTTATGTTGAATATGACTGATATATTCGTATATGTTGGGATTAACTAGATTGAAAGACAATTCAGATCTAACAAAAAGACAACAAACTTATTTATAAGCTTATCGTGGTGTTCTTGATTCTAACAAAGAAACTATTTCATAGTCTTGTCATGTTTGAAAATATATAAGGTCAGTATGCAGTTGAATAATTAAAAAATATATATCTCGTGCTCAAGATTTAAATGTTGATAGTTCAAAGAATTTTGAAAAATGTATTTATCAAGAGTTAAAATAATTTTGTGTTTGCTCTTAAGCAGAGTCAGAAAAAACATTTTAATATCTATTTGAGTTAGTTCTGGGCATGACTGAATGATAGAATGTCTTCTCAAATAATTTTAAATCTACAATGATGTTATGCCTGGCTATAAGTGTGAATCGAGAAACTGCCAATAAGTTTTTCATGATATCATTGGAGTTTAAAGGGTTTGGTTTTGCTGCATTTCGTTATTTACTTAACGGTCGTTCAAACAAGGCTTTTATGTTCTTTTAGTCATATAGTTCTTCAAACTATTTCGGTTCTTTTACAATCTTGACCTTCATCATTCGGTTTTGACCCTTTTTGGGGAAGATATTTCTAGACTCTTAGAAGAAGGATTCGGAAACATGCCATTAATTGATATTTCATATTATTCAAAATAAGATATTTATTAAAATATCAATTTATGTTCGTTGTTTTCCTATTTTACAGCACTGGATTGATGGTGTCTTCCCGATTGTCCCACTTTTGAAATTACAGGTAAAAAGGTAGTGAAATTTTGTGGGACAATCGGGAAGGTTGTGCGGGACAATTTGGAAGTTTAAGTGTGGGACAATCGGGAATTGTTTTGATTGTGATTAATCTGTTTTTATAGTGTTCAGTAGATAATTACAGGTAACAAATATTTGTTCTTGCTCTTTGTTGAAGGCCCTACAGTGTCCTATAGTTGTAAGTTTCTGTTTATTTGGTCGCTGTTGAGAGTTATCTGATTACAATCATACCACATCTTCTTTTTTTAATTTTAACTGACGTATGCAAGAATGTACACACAATTAGCTAGTTTTAATAAAGGTAAGTTTTTAGCATCACCATTATCTTCTGCTATTTACAGTCAATTATTTCAGATCAAAAGCAAACAAAAAATCAGCAACAATCTTTTGGTGACTAGCAATCTTAGGTTTACGTATTGCTTTTTTTTTTTAAGAATTTAAAGCAACTTGGTTTTTTTAAATGTATGCATTATTTTAATATTTATTTAGAATTTAAACAAAAAATGTCATAAAAATAAATCATAAATAAAGGTATTCGTATTTGTTTAATAAATAAAAGTAACATTTTTTATGTATATTATAAATAGGAAATGTTATATTATTTAATGAAAAGAACAGTAATCTGATCATAAAATCACTCAGAAATTATATATTTTTATCATAGAAAAGTGCATTAATTTCATGATTTAAAAAAAATTTCAAAATTTATACATAAATGAAATTGTTATAACCCTGAAATACTACTTTGAACAGGCAGTAATTAATCCTTGTTATTTTAACAAAGCAAACACCAAGTCTTTTGTTTATTTAAGAACATTTCCTGGTGGACTATTAGTGACTGAGGATAAGTAGCCAGTATGTCGGCACTGACATAATTTATTACAGACATGAACACATATAAATTTTAAACGTCATTTTTTTATTTATAAATTAAGAAATTATAATATAACTAAGTTTTCAACTCCATCCGGCAAAGTTGTTCTAAGATGGAGTTGGCTATCATTTTTGAATTATAAGAAATAAATAAAATTGTGTTTTTATTTTTGTCAGAATTGTAATAAACCATTTATTGTGTTTGTCCTGTTTCTACTTTATTACCGTTTTTTTTTTTATATAAAATAATGATGAACTTATCTTACAGATTTCTTTGAAGCACTCAGAAACTGAAAACTCGATTTTTGTGTACTAAACTAGGTATGCATTTACTTTGTTTATTTCGTAATTTGAGATGAAAGTCCAACTTCTTATACATATAAAGAATATTTATGTTTCGTATGGAACAATATTCCCATGCCAAAATTGTAGATGCAACCTTTTTTTATTCTAACAGAGGGCCGTTCATACTATAGAAAGAAACATTAGGTAGAATTAAAAATTTTGCGCAATATTATTAAATCTTTAAGTGATATTAACGAATTGTTTAAAGAATTGTAGGACCTGCTAGTTGTATTTCTTAGTTGTGCCAAAGATTAACATTTGCAAATAGGGAGAGGGGTTGTTATGGTATATTTTAAAAACAAAAACAGGTACTTGAGTTTATTATGAGAAAATGCTATAACAACTTATGCTTTGCTTTGCTTCAGCTTGATACAATATTTTACACGATATTCTTTTGAGCATGAAAGCTTAGTTTGGACATTTTTATAGCAATTAAAAATTATTAACATTAAAGTGACTAAAGTCTTAGGGACGACATCAAAATTTCCATCAGTTGATTTTTAGTTTAAAAGTAATTTTTTTAACTGTTCATAATTTTACATTGCAGATATCATATTTATGATTTAAATCATTATTAAAGATATTCCTAAAATTACACAACATTACAGGAAAAACAATTTAATATGCGTATATACCTTATTTATTGATTCTTCCGTAATTTAATCATCTTTAAATTGTTTGGCATTGTTTACCGTTTGTGACGCTATGCTGAGATTCACCTAAAATAGATTAATAAACAATTATAGTTTAATGAAGTGAATCATTTATTGAGAAAAAAAAAACACACTATGATTACTTTAAAGTTGTTTTGAAACAATTCCAAACAAACAACAACTACTTGTGACAAGAAAATAGAAAACAAGAGTTTCAGAACAAAATATTCATAGGTAACACGGAGAAACTTAAAATCTTTTTGAAAAAGATATGGTCATTACCAGTAATCTTGAAACTCCAATCTGATGTGACGGACAAGAAGACACCAGAACGTATACGGCTAGAACACTGTTACCATATAAGACTCGGGTGCCAATAACCAATATATTTATGAGTGAACAGTAAACGTCTTGATGTACATTTGTATGCTCGACTGCTGACAAAAAAGGTAAGATTGATCCTAATGATGAAGACAATAACTTAAGGTTTATGTACCCTTCTGTAGCAATTTTTGTACGAACTTTTCAAACTTCAATTGTATCAAAACTACAGATATTATGAATAATAGAGATAGGCCATTTTGTACATATTCCAAGGGAAACTTGATACAAAGCATTATTTTTTACTGTTCCATTGCATTTAATAGAAAAAGAGGACTTTGTGACAAATAAATCAAGATTTTTATAGAAAATCCACAGCCTTTATCCTTGTACTCTCATATTTGGCAATTTGATGACTGATAGATATAGGATTATTGCATGCAGTGCTAGTATTGATTTCCTTAAAACAAGTTTATAAATGTAGTTATTGGTTAAGACAAGTATAAATATGGCCAAAATCAAGTACACCTTTTAGGGTGCGCTCGACTTTAGTGACTCAGCACGAGGTGTTTTGGAATTTACAGGTTACTTAGAACTTTTTCTAAAAAATAAACACTAGCACATCATAGAAAATCAAGTGAGTAATTTATGTTTCAAATTTTATAACAAAAATCTCTGTATTAAAGGCTGTGAATTTTCTATAAAAATCTTGATTTATTTGCCACAAAGTCCTCTTTTTCTATCAAATGCAATGAAACAGTAAAAAATATGCTTTGCATCCCCTTGGAACATGTACTAAATGGCCTATCTCTATTATTTATTATATCTTTAGTTTTGATACAATTGAGGTTTGAAAAATTCGTACAAAAATGGCTACAGAAGGGTACATAAACCTTAAATACTAACATAGTGCAGTCTTCTACCTTCGAATTATGAAACTGATCACATTATTATCATCTTTGTAAATATATCAGCTCAATTTGCAGTGAGAACTTGAAGAAATGAAATTATTTATAAAGATTTGAATGTTGATTGTTCAACGAATTTGTGTTTGATTTTCTATAAACAAAGTTGAGTTAGATCTTGGCATGCTTGACAATCATTTATAAAAGAATAATGTCTCTGATGTTATTTCAGGACTTAATTTGATTTCAAAAACTGGCGAAGAGGTTCCATGAGACAACGATGGCTTGCAACGTTTGGTTTTGCTACGTTTCTATGATGTTATGGTAGCACAAATCGTAGATTTTTTTGTGTGCGCCCTTTTTGTTCTTTGAAGCATTATTACACATTTTGGTGTGAAATTAGTTGAGTCTATAATGGTGTGCATCCACTTTTTTTACAATTAAAATTAGGGTCGCACTTGGCATAATTCAAGGGCTTAACAATGTTTATTAGATAGCAACATCATATGGTAAAAGTAGAAACAATGTTTTGTATGATACAAGGATACCATACCAAATGTTGTATTCGCAACCATTGTATTCTAACAAAAGACCACATTAAGAAGTGAAAGAGCATACATTGAAGATTTTCTTCATGTATTTAAGGTTTTTTTTTTGTTATATAGCTCTCCAACTGCTTCGGGTCTTGTATATCTTTTTTTTTAAGTATTCGGCTATTAAAGCTCCTGGTGAGGGTCAACCCAGAAAAGCATTTCTAATACTGATCAATACTATGGCTATTAAAATATGCTTCCGCAATTTTAACATTTGTCACAATATATTTTTCATCAAATTAGCACTAAATAAGAAACTTTCATACAATTTATGAATAGAATAACATATTCATTAAAATATTTATAGCGATGCAAATAAATATTTGATTTTCAAAATTTTAACGTCTAGTGTGGAAAACAGTTATGAACAATGAAATTATCTATTGAAAATAGTTTTCCTGAATTTTTTTTTGAAACTTTGATTGTAATTGATTAGCAGTTATAAAAAAGTGTGCTGGTGGTTGTTCCACAGGGCAGTAGTATGCGTCTAGTGCGGTTGTTTTTTTTTTTATGAAAAGCAGCTGCCGCTGGCTAGCTTGCATATGTGAGCGAAGAGAGAGCCGAGTGAGTAAGCCTCTCCTGCCAGTACATAGCCTCTACACTGTCAAGACTTCTACAGTGCCTCCCCGCGACAGCACATGGTAACTGGGATCTAGTATCTCAGGCTTTACTGTAGAGGATCTTGGAGCAGCAAGGGCCCTAAAGATGCAGAGTGTAGGCCCACCGGCGTGTGGACACGCCCTTACTCTCATTAACCTTGCCCCAACTATGGGTAAATAGCCGGTTAGATGAAGATCGTTAACCCAGGAAGGTAATTTATCTAGGAGAAAGAAAACTCTGATATAAAAACGGGCAGATAATGGTTCGTCAGCCTTGGTCGGCAACTTATCTAAAGGAAGGAAACCTCGACAAAAAATCCCTGGCCCTCCAAGTAGGGGGTTCGGCATAGGGCCAACAACTCTATCCTGTAAAAAGAATTAAGTTACGGAAACAGCAACAAAGGAATCAAACACAACCGCTGTGCGAATAGGCCTTCAAGAAAATAGTATGATTGCCAGTGGTGAAAGCCGCAAGGAAGCTGCTGGCAGGAATGAAGTGCTGAGCGCTAAAGCAAAAACCAGAATAGGATTCTGGAACGTACGTACTATGTATGAAACTGGGAAACTTGCACAGGTCACATCAGAAATGAGGCGATATAATTTGCACATTTTGGGAGTTAGCGAGAGTAGATGGACAGGTTCTGGTAAGATAAAGACAGATTCAGGAGAAACAGTTCTGTACTCAGGGAGAGATGACAACTACCATTTTGAAGGAGTAGCCATCATCCTCAAGAAAGGCACTGAGAAGAGACTTATGGAATGGAAACCTGTCAATAGTAGATCGATAACAACAAAATTTAAAGGAGTGCACACCAACATGACCCTTATACAATGCTATGCACCAACAAATGACAGTGATGAAGCTATGAAAGACACCTTTTACGAACAACTACAAGCTGAAGTGAGATTGGTACCCCCGTCATGATCTATTGGTGGTGATGGGTGATTTGAATGCCAAAGTGGGAAACAACAACACTGATATGGACAGAATAATAGGTAAACATGGATGTGGTACTATAAATGATAATGGAGAAAGACTAGTAGAATTATGTGCAGCTTACAACTTGGTAGTAGGAGGAACACTCTTTTCACATCAAGATATACATAAATTAACATGGTGTTCTCCAAATGGAAGGGATAAGAACCAGATAGACCACCTTATGATAAATGGTACTTGGAGGCGTTCATTACTCGATGTTAAAGTCAAGAGGGGAGCAGATGTTGGTAGTGACCATCACCTTGTTACTGCAAATATTAAGATGAAATTGAGAAGTACAGGACGTAAAACACTTGTCCCCACAAGATATGATATTGAAAAATTACAAGATCACAAAGTAAAAACTGCATTCATCCTCCAATTGAAAAATAAGTTTCAAGCTCTTACAGATAATCCTGACATGATCCCGACAGAAACAACAGAAGTCAACTCAAATTGGGATCAAATAAGAAAAATTTACGAAACAACTAGCAAAGAATGTTTGGGTTTTAAACAGGGTAAAAAGATGAAGAAATGGATAACACCAGGTACATGGAAGGTTATAGAAGAAAGACGTCACATGAATAAGAAGATTCTAGACACAAAATCTGAACGGTTACAAGAAAGACACAAAGCAAGCTACAGAGTACTAGACAAAAATGTTAAGCGAATGGCTAGAGCAGACAAAAGAGCTTACATGGAAGACCTTGCTAAACAAGCAGAAGAAGCAGCAGAAAAGGGCGAACAAGGAAAAATCTACAAGATCACAAGAGAAATCTGTGGTAAATTTCGTAACACTAATGATGTCCATATAAAAGACAAAAATGGAAGGCTATTGACAACAGAAGACGAGCAAAAAGCCAGATGGGCAGAACACTTTAAGGAAGTACTTAACAGGCCACCGCCAGATGACGAAGCGATAGTAATTGAGGCAGTTCAAGACTTGGAAATTAATATCAACCTTCCAGACAAACAAGAAATAATAAAAGTAATAAAATCTTTAAAAAATGGAAAATCACCAGGTCATGACAACCTGAATGCAGAACTTTTCAAAGTCGACCCAGAACTCGCAGCTGAAATTCTTCAAGCATTATTTACATCAATATGGGAAGGAAAAATAATACCAGACGATTGGACCAAAGGCATAATAATAAAGCTAGCCAAGAAAGGAGCTCTAAGCGATTGCAACAATTGGCGAGGCATTACCCACCTGTCAATTCCAAGTAAAATCATGGCCAAAATTATTATCTAAAGAATAATAGATGCAATTGATAAACAACTAAGAGAAGAGCAAGCAGGATTCCGTAAAGGTAGAGGGTGCATCGATCAAATTTTTGTGTGATGTCTTCTCTTCTTTTCAATGTTGTCATTGACTGGGTAATGAGAAAAACAACAGAAGATGCTCCAAGAGGAATAAGATGGAACCTTTCAGCAACACTAGAAGATCTTGATTTTGCTGATGATCTTGCTCTTTTATCTCATACCCACCACCATTTACAAGAGAAGACAAACCGCCTTAATACATTTGCCAGTCAAGTTGGACTTAAAATCAGCCAAACCAAAACAGAAGTCACGACCCTTAACATCAATAACCCAGCTCCTATCCTAGTAGATGGAAAAGATCTTCCCATCACAGAAACATTTACATACCTAGAAAGTACAATAAGAAACGATGGAGGTGCAGGAAATGACATTATGAACAGATTAAACAAAGCCAGAAATATTTTCAGATCATTAAACAATGTATGGAAATCAGCACAGTACAGTAAGAAGACCAAACTTAAACTGTACAGGAGTTGTGTTTTATCTACTCTGCTATACGGATCTGAATGCTGGAGGATGACAGAATTAGATCTAAACAAACTGTCAATTTTCCATACCAAAAGCTTAAGAAGAATCCTACGTATTTTCTGGCCAAATAAAATATCTAATGAAGACCTTTTGAGACAGTGTCATCAAGATAGCATGGGTACAATATTAATGAGAAGGCGTTGGAAATGGATTGGGCATGTCATCAGAAGAGATAGAAATTCCATCACTAGAACAGCTCTACATTGGACTCCAGAAGGAAGGCGTAAGCGAGGAAGACCAAAGAACACATGGAGACGTACTGTAGAAGGAGAACTGAAGACCATGAATAATACATGGGGAACAGTAGAAAAGATGGCCAAAGACAGACAGAAATGGAGAACCTTTGTTGCTGCCCTACATGCCGATGGCATACCGGGCAGTAAGTAAGTAAGTAAGTATAAAAAAGTGCAATAAAATTGTCAGCTACTTAAATTCAATAAAACTAAAAATGGACAAAAATGGATAAAGCATGACAAAAATACTGAACTACAAAGGTAAATTTAAAAAGTGGAGTCACCAAAAAGAGAAAAAAAAAATCAAACGCTGTCAACCAACGAAACGAGTGGAAAACAACCATTACAATTAAAATCTTAATGTATTTTCAACTGATAGTTATAACCATTATGGCCATTCAAGAAGCTACCTTTGTGAAATCCCAAGATTAATGACAAAATTGTTTGACAAGCAGTAATATGGAAAGAGATTATTTTTATTCTATCTAAAAAAATTACTTATTAGTAATTGGATTTTTTTCGAATACAAAAATGTTTATCATCTTTCTTTAAGTTTGCTTCTTTAAAAAAAATAGAAGAAATGGTAATGATTTGTTAATACCGGTGAAATTGTTTTTCAAAATATTTTCCATCCTTAAATAAAGGCAAAAATAGTATACCGGTGTTCATAAGTTATAAATCGATTGAGAGAAAACAAATCTTGGTAACAAACCAAAACCGAGTGAAACATAAATCCGACAGGTTAATTATAAATGTGGGCTGTATTCGCCCGTCTGTAAAATCCACGCTGTGTCATAGCTTTTGATTTTTTCGTTTGCTTAGGGACTTTCAATTTAGAATTTTCCTCGGAGTTGATTTTTTTGTCTTTGTTCTACTTTTTTTCAAGGGGCAGAAGTTTCTGCCCTTTATCCTGGTTTGTCAACTGCAGAACTAATCTACTAATACTCGATGTATTCATAATTTGTTGTTTTCCTTAGAATTCATGAAACATTTGCAACTGAAAATAGAAGAAACAACAATCTGTCATTGTTTTAAAATTCTGCTTGATATAACAATCTTATGTTTTGAATATATACTTTTGAAATTGTAAATTAACTGTTTACAAAACTTTGAGTTTCTTAAATACCAAGACTTTACTACCTCAGAAATAGATTACCTTAGTTGTATTTGGCAAAACTTTTATGAATATTTGGTCCTCAGTGCTCAACTTCGTACTTTATTTGGCCTTTTTAACTTTTTTGGACTCGAGCGTCACTGATGAGTCTTTTGTAGACGAAACGCGCGTCTGGCGTAAATTCAAAATTTAGTCCAGGTATCTATGATGAGTTTATTTACTAGATAGTTTAGTCAGTACTAGCTCGGCATGACTTGATAAGACATTTCGTTTAAAAAATGATTTTTAATAAACAATAATTATGAAGTTATGACTGGTTAAGTGTAAATTGAAATCATGACACCCGTTTGAATTGGACGTTTTGTTATTGCTATGTTTCTTATAAATTTAAAGTCGCTCAAACCCAAGATTTAGGTATTTTTTGTGCTTCCTCTGCTTCTTCTTAACCATTTTAATATCATTAATAAAAACGGTCATGCCCAACTAATTTCTTTGCAGCAGTTACACCCATTTGGTTAGGTTTAAGGTGTGTATACCTATGTTATCATTCACTTTCTTGTTATTGAAATCGGAGTCTAGCTTTGCACCAATAGTTACACGTACATCATATTTGAACGGTCACGTGATCAAATTGGTACAACAAGTCATTCTTATAATCAGTAGGAACAAACATTCAAATAAAATACTTTGAAGCATAACAAACAGACTCATAAAATTGACTCTCCAATTCTAATTTTCAATTCCAAACCCCAATTTTTTTAAATGTACTAGCATCTAAATATTTTTGAAATATATTGAAAATTTGAATTACAAAACTTAAAGTGAGGATATTACTCCAATTTAAGAACATTTTCTCGAAGTTTTTTATCTAACCATCATAACAACGACTATCATATAAAAATCATGCTATTACTAATGAATAAAATTATCATGAACGATACGAAAATTTCTGCACCAGATGCGCATTTTCGAAAATCAATGTCTATTAGTGATGCTCGAGAACAAAAAAGAAAACCCAAACCGGGCAAGATATCAGAGCTATGCATGAATGATACATTCCTCAATATTTGAAGTTTTCAAAATTTTGTAACACAAAATCCGTATTTTCATTCCAGTCCCGAAGTACGACTGGGCTGGTGATAATCTCGGGGACTACCAATACCCAACAGAAGTACTGACCCAGTAGTGGTAATAACATGAACGGTTAAATTAATTTCTAGATTTCTTAAGTAAAGAAGGACTCAAGACCAACTGTTATTCCTTTAAAATTATCAGACCAACCGTTATTGGACTTATATCCATCTCAATGACGATTTTATGATATTTGTTTTTACATTCTGGAGGTAGATTTTGAAGACGATAATGGATATGGAGTAACTGAAAAACAAAAAAACTTCACCATGGCCATAATGCGAAACTAAACTTCTAACTGCATATTGCTACATGATACTTCAGTTTTATCATGTATATATTCTCATCGGATTTTGTCCGTGTCTGTGTGTGTTACATTTAAAAAAAATGCTGTGTCGTTGTTCTCTTAATGCGTTTCCCTCAGCTTTAGTTTGTGTCCCCGATTTTGTTTTTGTCCATCGATTTACGAGTTTTGAACAGCGGTATACTACTGTTGCCTTTATTTGTTACCATTGCGACACCTTAATACCGTAAACCAGACAAATTGTCATTTTTGACAGAAATTTGTCTTTTTTAAAACTGTAATGCATTAAAATGCAACCACCTACAAAGAAATTACAATTGTATAATAAATTTTAAAAAATATGGTACCTGATTTCGTTTATTTATAAAAATTACTTAAAAATCTGAGAAAAAAAATGAAAATTTTGCCTATTTTGAGGTTTTCTGGATTTTTAGTATTTGTTTCTTATTTCCACGATATTTATAAATTATAAATAAACAATACTACATAAAACGAGATATATTTTGTATTGAACTAATGAAGACAACTAGTATAAAAATGCACAGATACACTACATCAAACAATATGAAATTATACATTTTTTGCAATACATAATTATCTACGTCTTCTTAAAAGTAGTTAACAGGTGTTGGAACACACTTTAATAATATTTAAATCTGAAAATAATAACACTAAGTTTTAATTGTCATCGTAAGTATTAAAAACAATGTGAACTATGTAAAATCTAAAAATAAAGGTATATCTTAACTCGATACTTAACCTACAGGATATAATGAAGTGACATTAGACATACAATCTCCTGTGCGATATTTGTCATATCAATGTCAAATGTAAAGGACGTATAGATTCTTACTATCTCAAGGTGATAGCTATATTACTTAAGAATTGAATGCTTCTTTTTGTAAATTTATTGGGGTGTAAAAGCGTTGACCGAAGTACATTTTGTATGAAGCGCGGAAGCGCTTCATTCTAAAAATGTACGCACGGTCAACGCTTTTACAACCCTATAAAGTTACAAAAAGAAGCATTCAATACTTATAATTACATTTTTTAGCTATGATCACGAAAACACGAATTTTATATATTTTATTATTTATTTCACCTGTGCACTTTATTGTTGGAGCACGTGTTATCATGAATGAAAAGTTGTATTGAGCATTACAACTGCTTACGGAATAACACGTGATGTGCAGTTAGCCAATCAGAATAAAATATTATAATGAAACATACATCTAATGTAATTATTCATTCATATTATGGGGAAAAAAAGCATGCAAACCGAGAAATTTCTATAAATAAAAAATCTTTTTATAAAAAAATTGGATACACAACTGAAAACCAAAACAATTCTTTTGGTTATATTTGCCCCGGAAAATGCCGAAGATGCTATAAACTAGATTTTTCTATATTTTCTTTAACCCCACTCATGCCCGCAAAAAGACCACAAGATCTATGAGTTGTCTCCCTTAAAACCATGAATATATATTCTTGTTTTCCAAATCAGCCTGATTATTTGATTATTAAACGTTCTTTAATTCAGAGTAAGAGTAAGTAATAACTACTAACTGCTATATAAAATAAAATATAATAAAATATTTTTAAACAAATATTTAAATAAAAAAAGGACTTTCCGCTGTAATTGCTTTAATCTGGGAATAGCCCAAAATATTTCACACAAAACTGTATATAGCACAGTAAGTCACTATTGTCTTTGTAGTATCCAATCTTATATGGTTCGTATGTCAAGAAATTGTTTTTGAATCCAGACTCATAGAACAATAGTAGTCACATTGCGATAGATGAGTCCGGATAAATTCTTTCATGAACTCACGATCAATTTGAATTGATCTTGATCTTTTTACTAAAACTGTATTTCCGCACTTCGGTGTTGACATGAATATCAATTATATGGTCATTTCTATAAATTTTCTGTTTACAGAACTTTAAATTTTTCGAAAAACTAAGGATTTTCTTACGCCCAGGAGTAGATTACCTTAGCCGTATTTGGCACAACTTTTAGGAATTTTTGGGTCCTCAATGCTCTTCAACTTTGTATTTGTTTGGCATTTTAACTGTTTTGATCTGAGCGTCACTGATGAGTCTTATGTAGACGAAACGCGCGTCTGGCGTATTAAATTATAATCCTGGTACCTTTGATAACTATTTACACCACTGGGTCTATGCCACTGCTGGTGGACGTTTCGTCCACGAGGGTATCACCAGCCCAGTAGTCAGCACTTCGGTGTTGACATGAATATCAATTATATGGTCATTTCTATAAATTTTCTGTTTACAGAACTTTAAATTTTTCGAAAAACTAAGGATTTTCTTACGCCCAGGAGTAGATTACCTTAGCCGTATTTGGCACAACTTTTAGGAATTTTTGGGTCCTCAATGCTCTTCAACTTTGTATTTGTTTGGCATTTTAACTGTTTTGATCTGAGCGTCACTGATGAGTCTTATGTAGACGAAACGCGCGTCTGGCGTATTAAATTATAATCCTGGTACCTTTGATAACTATTTCCACATAAGTTGAACTGAAGTCGAAATTTACACTATAATAACTTCATCTGATTTTGTACCCTTAACAGATTGCAAAACATTCTGGAAGTCATGGAACCCAGTCAGAAAAAAAACATACAAAAAGTGGTGCATATTCTGACCAAAATAGTTCCTACGAAAATCTGTAACTTAAGTAAAACATTTTGAGTATATTTTCAAAGCTTAAGGACTTGTTAATGTGTCTTTTTAATTTTGAAAAATATACAAGAAATTTGAACAGGAGTGCATATTTGTCTTGTTACTCATATCAGAGGTACTATCAAACTTCCAAGAACCAGTGCGCTTTAATATAAAAAAGAAGATGCGGTATGATTGCCAATGAGACAACTGTCCATAAGAGACCAAAATGACACAGACATTAACAACTATAGGTCACCGTACGGCTTTCAACAATGAGAAAAGTCCATACCGCATATAGTCAGTTATAAAAGGCCTCGATATGACAATGTAAAACAATTCAAACGAGAAAACTAACGGCCTTATTTATATAAAAAATGAACGAAAAACAAATACGTAACACATAAACAAACGACAACCACTGAATTACAGGCTCGTGACTTGAGACAGGCACATACATAAATAATGTGGCGGGGTTAAACATGTTACAATGAAAATTATGTTGAATGTTAAAGCATAAATCATGATATGACTGTTACTCTGGTGAACTTAAGAAATCTATGAATGCATTAATTGCAAAATTAGACATAGGACACACTTGTTTAATTCCCCTAACAAAATGCACTTAAAGAACACATCTATGGAATTATTGTTAGAAAAAGTCTCTATCACAGCTTACACGATTGTCGTGGCTATTTTTTGTTTTTTTACCAGATTCATAATTGTGACCTTGATTTGTTTTATCCTCATCTTGAAACTAGATTTGAACATTCGTTTAAAGACTGACGCCTAAATTTACATGACGTCATGTATCCTGATAATTTCTAAACATGTTATATTTTCGGCTTCACTGCAATGGGATGGGATCAAGCTAAAGAAAGCCATACAACAATTTTCTGTGAATAGTGGGAATTACTTAAGTGGAGTTACATAATCAAAAGGACTAGCTTTACAATTCATAAAAAAGTTCAAAACTTTATACCTCCATATTTTGATAATATAGAACCACCTATAATTTCATACACATACAAAAAACCCAGCAGAAGTTTAATTTTTAATTATACGTCGGTTACATCAGACTTGAATATAGATAGTAATACTCTCTTAACTTGAAACTGTGAATCGTCGAAGTTTAGATATGTTCCCTATGGCCATGTTATTACAGGGGACCTCAATATCGTCCAGGACAGAGAGGTTAAAAACTTTTTGAAAAAAGGACCAAAATATCGTCCTCCTTCTAAAATAGATTGGAAAGAGTGTCGTCAAGTCACCAAAGATGCTCTTTCCTCGTTTTGTAAAAAATGGTGTAAACGGGAAAAATCTGATAAAAAATCTCTTGATTCTTATTTGAATAAATGTATGAATGTGGTAGATAAGAGAATATCACATTTTGAAAATAATTTAGAAGTAAATAATAGAGTACATAATACACCTATTTCCAGAATAAGAAATAAACTTCAAATACTTTCAAAGCGGTTTGTGTTTGTACCGGCCGACAAAGCAGCCAACAATGTGGTGGTGGTATGCCGTAAATACTACACGGACGTTCTTAAGAATGAAATTTTAAATTCATCTACATTCAAGTCCATCCGCTCCACAGAGAGTCATATAGTAAACAAGCATATCACAACCACATCAAAGCTTAAGGCTTCTTCTGAACATTTGAAGGTCCCTAGTAGGACTCCCTACTATGTATTGGCTACCTAAACTACACAAAAAACCATTTAAATATCGTTTCATCTCGGCCTCTAGTAAGTGGTCTACAACTAATCTTTCAGTGCTCTTAACTAGTCCATTAACTACTATTAAAGAGCTTATCATAAACTATTGTAATAAAATATATGAACATAGTGGTATAAACCATTTTTGGAGTGTAAAAAATTCTTTGGATGTTTTAGATAAATGACGTGCTTTTGATTCTGTTAATAATTTTGATTTTTCTACTCTTTACACTACACTTCCACACTATCTTATGGAACAAAAGTTTTCCTATTTAATTAAATGGCCGTTTGGTAAAGCTGAATGTAGATATATTTGCTGCAACTCATTTAAAGCCTTCTTCTCTAATGCGAAAGGTAAATATGCTAGATATACTTACTGGAGGTGTGATGAGATGATTGAAGCTGTTAATTTTCTCCTTGATAATATTATGTACGTTTCGGCAACAAAGTTTATCGACAGGTTGTAGGTATCCCCATGGGCACTAATTGTGCCCCTTTAATAGCAGACTTGTTTTTGTACTGTTACGAATCATAGTTCATGACTAAACTCAGTAAAGACCCGTCGAAATTGCATTTAACTTATCTTGATGATATTTTTTCGTTAAATAATCAAGAATTTTATCAATATACTGCTGAAAGGAACTTACTTTAAATAAATCAAATTTATTCGGTAATAACTGTCCTTTCCTGGATTTAGATATTTCGGTTTTAAACGGGAAACTCCACACTAAAATTTACGACAAAAGAGACGATTTTTCGTTCCCTATTGTTAATTTTCCGTTTTTAGATGGTGATGTTCCTTTGGCACCATCTTACGGTGTTTATATTTCACAACTTGTTCGCTATGCCCGTGTCTGTTGTGACGTTTTTGATTTTAACGAATGCAACCTATGTATTACTGGTAAATTATTAAACCAGGGATATTGTTACCATAAATTACTTAAAACCTTTACTAAATTTTTCCATAGATATAAATATTTGGTTTTGAAGTTTGGTTGTACCTGTAGAAAACTGATTTCAAACGGGATAGCACATCCTCATTTTTACGGAAATGTTGTTAACCGTGCCCGGAAATTTAGAAATGATCCATGTAAACTTGTCGCTCCTTTAAATAAACTTATTCTAAAGGGTTACCTTTTCAACACTGTAATAAGATCATTGAATATTGTTTTTATTGGTATAAATATTGATTTTGTTATCAGTAAATTAAAAGCTAACTAAATGTTACTAGTATGTTATATGCATATACCTATTCATGGATCTACAATCTGTCGATACCTGTAACTTGACATTGCACAAGGTCATGTTTTTCTCTGGCTGTTTATGACGTCTTTACACTAAATCCATTGGATGTTGGATGTGTACGGATTGATAGTTTAGTCTTAGGTGCATGATTTGTTTTATTAGTTGTTAGTAGCTTTGAACTAGCTGTCAGATAACTGCGAGTACTCTCAGATCTGTTCATTGTGTCTTTTTGTGTCGGGATGTATAAGTACCGGGCCACGTCCACTTGTATTTTTGTCCATCTGATGAGGTAAGCCTTTTTCAACTGATTTTTATAGTTCGTTCTTATGTTGTACTGTTATACCACTGTCCAAGGTTAGGGGAGGGTTGGGATCCCGCTAACATGTTTAACCCCGTCACATTATTTAAGTATGTACCTGTCCCAAGTCAGGAGCCTGTAATTCAGTGGTTGTCGTTTGTTTATGTGTTACATATTTGTTTTTCGTTCATTTTTTTACATAAATAAGGCCGTTAGTTTTCTCGTTTGATTGTTTTACATTGTCTTATCGGGGCCTTTTATAGCTGACTATGCGGTATGGGCTTTGCTCATTGTTGAAGACCGTACGGTGACCTATAGTTGTTAATGTCTGTGTCATTTTGGTCTTTTATAGATAGTTGTCTCATTGGCAATCATACCACATCTTCTTTTTTATATGGTATGATGTTAAAAGAAGCCCATCTCACAATCACCATATATTCTTACATTCATCAATCCCTTTGTAGATGTTCAACTGTCTTCTTGTTTTTCTCCTGTATTTCAATCGGGAATGACTGGTTGGTCTAAATATGTCCCCACAGCACATCGTTAACACTGTGTAGCTTATTAGTATAACCTATAACAAGATGACAAAGCTGTTGTTGGTAAATGTCTTTATTTTTTTTAATTTATAAGTGAGTTCACTTTGTAATTTAAAAAAAAATATAATTCACTTGAATAAAAGAATATTCTTAAATTCATTATAAAAAGAAAAAACCTTACAATTCAAAAGAGGTTATTATTATTATGAAGTTTAAAGAAGCTAATCTAATTATCAACATATTAACAATCATCAATCCCCTCTTTGAAGTAGCCACTGTGTAATGATTCATATGTATTATTGTTTTCGTATATCCATGTATCTCAAACGAGAATAAAAGGTTGGTCTGGAATGATTGCTATGTCTCTACAGCACATTTTTCACACTGTGTAGCTAATAAATGTTTCGTTTGAGAAAATGTTTAAGCTGTTGTCGGTAAAAACAAATTGTATATGTATTAGCGGGTTCACTTATAAGTATTTTTTATAAAGATACCTGTATAAACTCAATCTCAATGGAAAGATAGTATTCTAAAATTCATTATTTAAAGTACAAGCTTTAGACTTTATTTGAGGTTGTTAAGATGTTTTTAGAAGCCAATCTCGCAATCAACACACTTACTATCATCAATCCCTTTTGGAGGAGAGTCACTGTGTAAAGATTCATCTGTCTTCTTCTATGCTTTTTCCTTGATCTCAATTGAAACAAATAAGTTAGTATTGATATGAATGATATGTCTTTACAGCACTTTTTTTACACTGTGTAGCTAATTCGTGTTAATTTTAACAAAATGTTAAGGCTGTCGTCGGTACATATTTATTTGTTTAACTTAATTTTAAATGCATTCGTGGGTTCACTTAGTTGGGTGTTTTTTGAAGCTATTCATATAACTTAATTTCAATATAAATATAGTATTCTCAAATTCATAATTTAAAGAACAAGCTTTAAAGTTTATTAAGAGGTTGTTATGGTGTTTATAGAAGCCAATCTCACAATCAGCATGCATTTACTATCAACCATCGATCCCTTCTTGCAGTCACTGTTTAAAGGTTCGTCTGTCTTTTTCTTTGTTTTTCCCGTTTCTCAATCGGGACAAACAAGTTGGTCTGGATATGATTGATATGATTCTACAGAAAATTTTCCTCACAGTCTTTACACTTCATAAAGAGGTTGTTATGATGTTAATAGAAGCCAATCTCACAATCAACACACCTACTATCGTATATATCCACTCTTAGAGAGTCACTGTGTAAATATTCGTCTGTCTTATTATATGCTTTTTCCTGTATCTCAATTGGAACAAACAATTGGTCTAGATATGATTGATATGACTTTTTCCCGCTCATAACTATAAGCTCTTAACGTGTACCAGTTAATGAGTGTAACATGGGTTATAATCTGCTTTGTACTCTTTTTGACTTTTCGTTATTTTGTGAAAGTCCCTGTATTTCTTCAGTTGTAACTTTTTCGAAATCGACATCACTTTAAACCCATTTTTTTCGATTCTAGACCATGTTAACTCACTAAAGTTACTACAGAGTTTGACTGTCCCTCTGGTATCTTTCGTCCCTCTTTTACTAAAATACATTTTTCATGAAGTCAAATTGAGTTCTAGAATTAACTTTCTTCACTGTAGATAAGACCGATTAAAATTGTCGATACTCGCGTCTGGTACATGTAATATTTCTCGCAATCCGTCATTGATTCCAATTTACGGCTTGATTTGATAGGTTGATTGAACAAATCATGTTGCGTACACTTTGTTCAATGGTACATATTTATTTTATTAAACAAAAAAAAACCCCTACAATTGTAATTTGTTTCACAAAGTCTATATTACTTGTCGCTTGAAATAGAAAAGGGATCCAGCGATTCAAAGGGTTATTGCACGCTACTGCACATTATTTGTATTTCTGGGTAATGTGAACACGCTAGTGCATTCGTTAATTCGTTACTGCAACGCGGGTAAAGAATTAAGGATCTGCAAAGCTGTATCCACGTCACATTTCTATTAGGGTGGTATTTTGCCAAATTTCTGTTTAAAGTAAGACCACTAATGATCACGTATATTTTTATTACTATTTTCAGTAGTTAGATGACTTCTTGCTATTTACTTGTATCCTTTAAAATATCATATTATTTTTATTACTAAAATTATTTTACAAAATATAAAGAAAAATACATCCCTATTCTTGCACACAACGACTACACAATCATTGAAAAGCCTTTATTACATCCCCCAGTTCTCTGGCCTTTATTTTATACTCACTAACACATATCATTGAATAAGTTTATTACAGTCCAACTAATTGCCTGGTGTTTATATTTTATTACCTAGATTTCATGGTGCAATAATTTAATTTACTACATGTTTATCAGTGTAAAGTATTATAGTTTTAAGCGAGAGGGTGATTTTCATTGAGGCTGTGCAATTCTCAAAAAGGAAATATGGTTTATGAGGGGTGTTCCCAAGCCAATCTCAGATGTCAACACTCATCAATCACCGCCATTCATCTTAGTTTGTCAAAAAGTTATATCTGTAATGAATACCATGTTAAGGTGTCTTTTCTTTGTGTTTTCTTGCATCATAGTATCCCCTCTAACAATGTATATGTATTCAGATTTCCAGACCTAGCATTTATGGTCACTATCAAATACGAAAACATGAGAAGTTTTCCCTCAAACAAGTAAATAGCCTCGGAAATCAATGCATCGCTTCTTTTATTAATGAAATAAATAATTGATTCGAAACTGTGTATGACGCTGAATTACCCGTTTGTTAACTGTAACAATGTTGTCTTTGTAGCATCCAATCTGAAACTGCCAAAATATCACGATATGATTTTTGGTATCCAAATTCACATGAAGACTTATGTATTTTTGGTTAGTTGTAAACGATCTCCACCACTGGATAAACAGTATTTCTGTCTTTTTGTTTTTAGATGGTTTGGACATTACTTGTATGTAATTATATCTTGAAACAGAAGTTCCATGATAATAAAAGTTCAAAATGGAAGATATTCCGTTATTTCCACTCGAACACATGTTACAGTATTTGTTCCTTACATAATGAATAGTATAGAATATGTATGCAACAGGGAAAATATCATGCTATTGTTTATAAGAAAGATTTATAGGTAAATTTCTGTAAAGGCAAAACAAACATATGTTGACTCTTATCATACCAATACATGTGTTTCAAGCATAAGATGTCTGATAAATGCATGTATAATAACCACAAAAATAATTTTCTTAGGACTGAGTTTTCTTAGATTTTTTTCAGAAATGTCTTTTACAAGATTCAAACTGATGAATACAAAAAAAAACAATTGAGAAGAAAATAAGTAACCTTTACCTATGATATTGAGTTCGTCTATTATCTTATCGCTGGAGACTATTTTTAAATTTTTTAAATAATCACTATAACTGCTATTGGACATTTGCGGAAACTGTCATACACCTACGATTAGGATTACAATTACACTTACAGGTAGCATTTTAATCTTGGGCTTTCTCAAAGTGTAAAAACAATGTCACGATAGTGATGTATTTCTGTATTTGAACAACGATGTTTTTCTAATATATTTGCAGCAATGTGTTAACATTAACTATTGTATACGGTTTTATCCAGGTAGAAAATTCTGTAATTGTCAGTGTATGTAAAGTGCGGATCCTAAAATATCATTTTCACTGTATATGCCAGAAATTTTTGATGTAGAATGATAAATAAACAGACGACTTTTATTTTTATTTTTGAAGAAATGAAGAAAATTAGTTAAAAAGTATATGTTAAGAAACACATAATACTAATAAAACAAAGTAAGAGATGCGAACGGGGTTTTTTCGCGCCTAAATCCAAATAGCTGTGAAATATATACCAAAATAGGTGAATATTTAGGACATTTCACGAACAGATCGTGCAGGTGTTTTATAACTAACAGGTAAGATGTTGTTGCAGAAAAAATATTCATTTCAACACAATTATTAAAGTTGTATAACGTAGAATAGGTTTTGTCATTCAGTTTCTTCATATTGAACTGAATTCCAATATGATGCTTTCTTTATGCGAGTCATGTTTACTGTCGAATAATGATACTATTCTTTCATTTTCACTGTAGAGCGATTCATTAGTATTGTATATGCGGCGCATTTTCACTGTATGATATATTTATTTTTTATCTATTACAGCGTATTTTTTAAGCATGTAAAGCAAGACTTTAGTTAGCGTGCTTGCTTTGGTTTTTTTTTTGTGTACAATCATTATGATAACACCCAATTTAATTCAAATATAATAATTATATAAATACAGGTTAAACTATGCCGATACATATTGTTTAAAGATGTCAATCTTATTTACAAAGTTTGTATAAACAATTATACAAACTAAGCAATCAAGTCAACCAAAGTTTTGCTTTACATGCATTAGGAAATTAGCTGTAAAGCCTTAATTTAGCCGACTTGCTCAAACAATAGATAAAGTTAGAGACGGATTTGATAAAATTTAACTTACGGAGGAAAGTTTGGTTTTAAAACACTCTAAATAAATTCAATAGAAATAACATTTATTTCAAATGTATTCCATTTTTAAAATTTCTTATGAATCGTATAGGGATCTTTATCCTTGTTTTTTTTTTTTTTATCCATTTCCATATCCTTGTTTTTTTTTATCCATTTCCATGACACTTCACCACTAATTACGTACATCTTGATAAAGATTGAATCGTTGGTTTTCCCGTTTAAAAGGTTTTACACTGGGGCCCTTTATAACTTGCTGTTCGGTGTGAGCTAAGACTCCATGTTGAAGACCGTATTTTGACGTATAAAGGTATACTTTTATAAATTGTGACTCGTTTTGAGAGTTGTCTCCTTGTCACATATGACATCTTATCTATCTGTGGCTCAACCCGAAACGAGACGGGATAAAAAGGGATAAAAAACACACTTTTTTAATATATTTATAATGGGCTTAATATGAGTCAGAAAAGAGTAGAATAGTGGGTCGCGTTGTGGTATAAGCATGACGCGGAATTGCCGATTTTTTTGTAAGGTAGCAATACACAGTTAGGAGTTTAGTTTCGCATTATGGCCCCTGTGGATTTTTCAAATAGGAAAGTTTTTGTGAAATAAAATTCATTTTTAGACAGATGAGTGCTAATTTAGCCTTCAAAGGTGGTTCATAAGAGCATCAAGATTATTTTTTACATGGTTTATGGGCTGTTTTCTGTTTGACAGTCCGTATTTCATAGCTAGACCGGCCATCGGTCCAGAAATTAATGTACTGTTTACAAACATCTTTTTTACACGAAGTTTTTGACGCAATTTTACAAAAAATTGAGATGAAAGAATATGATTTTCAATTGATTTGCTGAAAGTATTATATGTACCATTTCAGAATGGTATTACTGCAAGCATTGAATTCACTTTTTAGTCAAATTTTGGAATAATGATTGTGACATTTCCCCCCTTTTTGCAATATTTTATAACATTAAATGCAGATTGTTGCATGGATACACCAAAAGGAATTATATTTATACCATTTTATATACTGGAAATAAAATCTATGAAGAATTAATGATTACATACATATGCCCATATATGATCACACAAGTAAGCTTCATATTGCAAGAAGCAATGAAAAGGGAATGGTAAAATTCATAAGGGCAAATTTTAGTATTTTTTCCAAATGTTTATTGCTACCTTAATGGCTACTTAAACCCAAACTCAGAATTGTATAACTTCATATTTTCATGCCACAAATTCTATTTATTTAGATTCAAATTAACTTCTGAGTAACTTAAGTGTTCTACAATGACATATGTGTCCAATTTATTGTTTTACAGTTCTTAGCAACCAAAATTAGACTTTTGACAACTGGCTTTTATTTGTTTCTATCGGGTTAACGCTTGCTCCTGATGGATTGGAGCTTGCATGTAGTTTGCCAAGTATTGAAACGCGTAGTTTTTTTCTTGCGAATATTATCATATTATTGTTTTTATCAAGATTTCATGTTACATTTTGGCATATATTAATGTATGTTAAATCAGATGTAAATGAAATGGATTCCATCACCAAGTTTTTAATCAAGTGTTTGGTATCAATAAGCTAAAGATTAACATTTTTATGTTAAAATTGCTCAATTTTGTACCAATGGTGCATCATCAGAGATCTTATTATGATATTCACATTGAACAACTGACAAAAAGGTACAATTTTTAAGATTTGGCTAAAAAATTGAGGTAGAGACAAGATTTTACACTTTGACTTGGATCTTTCATAAATTAGTTTTTGTCGCGTTCAGTGTCACTGTGACCTTCATAAAATATTCATTACTCAACAATTTTCAAAAATAAAAGGCCAATTTACTCGTTTTAGCTACAAGAATCGAAATAAGTTAAAGGGAGAATTTGAAAAAAAATATTTACTATTAAGGTAGCATACACAGTTAGGAGTTTAGTTTCGCATTATGGCCCTGTGGATTTTCAAATAGGAAAGTTTTTGTGAAATAAAATTCATTTTAGACAGATGAGTTGCTAATTTAGCCTTCAAAGGTGGTTCATAAGAGCATCAAGATTATTTTTTACATGGTTTATGGGCTGTTTTCTGTTTGACAGTCCGTATTTTCATAGCTAGACCGGCCATCGGTCCAGAAATTAATGTACTGTTTACAAACACTCTTTTTCTACACGAAGTTTTTGACGCAATTTTACAAAAAAATGAGATGAAAGACATATGATTTTCATTGGATTTGCTGAATGATATATGTACACAGTTTCAGAAAAGGTATTACTTCAAGCAATTGAAATTCTACTTTTAGTCAAATTTTGGGGAAATATGTGACATCTTTCCCCCCTTTTTGCAATATTTTATAACAAATAAATGCAGATTGTTGCCATGGATACACCAAAAGGAAATTATATTTTACCATTTTATATACTGGAAATAAAATCTATGGAAGATTCTGATTACATACATATGCCCATATATGACACACACAGTAAGCTTCATATTGCAAGAAAGCAATGAAAAGGGAATGGTAAAATTCATAAGGGCAAATTTTAGTATTTTTTCCTAACTGTTTATTGCTACCTTATGGCATACTTACCAAGCTCAGAATTGTATAACTTCATATTTTCATGCCACAAATCTATTGATATTTAGATTCAAAATCAACTTCTGAGTAAATTAAGTGTTTAACAATGACAATATGTGTCAATTTTATTGTTTACAGTCCTTAGCAACCAAAATTAGACATTTTGACACTAGGCTTTTATTTGTTCTCTATCGGCTTAAACGCTTGCTCCTGATGGATTGGGCTGCATGTAGTAGCCCAAGTATTGAACGCGTTGGTTTTTTTCTTGCGAATATATCATATTATTGTTTTTATCAAGATTTCATGTTACATTTTGGCATATATTAGATGTATAGTTAAATCAGATGTAAGAAATGGATTCCCTATCACCAAGTTTTTTAATCAAGTCTTTGGTATGCAATAAGCATAAAGATTAACATTTTTATGCTTAAAATTGCTCAATTTTGTACAATGGTGCATCATCAGAGATCTTATTATGATATTCAACATTGAACAACTGACAAAACAGGTACAATTTTTAAGATTTGGCTAAAAATTGAGGTAGAGACAAGATTTTACACTTTGACTTGGCATCTTTCTTAAAATCAGTTTTTGTCGCGTTTCAGTGTCAACTGCTAACCTTCATAAATATTCATTACTCAACCAATTTTCAAAAATAAAAGGCCAATTTACTCGTTTTAGCTAGCAGAACTCAGAAAATAAGTTAAAAGGGAGAATTTGAAAAAAATATTTACTATTAAGGTAGCAATACACAGTTAGGAGTTTAGTTTCGCATTATGGCCCCTGTGGATTTTTCAAATAGGAAAGTTTTTGTGAAATAAAATTCATTTTTAGACAGATGAGTGCTAATTTAGCCTTCAAAGGTGGTTCATAAGAGCATCAAGATTATTTTTTACATGGTTTATGGGCTGTTTTCTGTTTGACAGTCCGTATTTTCATAGCTAGACCGGCCATCGGTCCAGAAATTAATGTACTGTTTACAAACACTCTTTTTCTACACGAAGTTTTTGACGCAATTTTACAAAAAATGAGATGAAAGACATATGATTTTCATTGGATTTGCTGAATGATATATGTACACAGTTTCAGAAAAGGTATTACTTCAAGCAATTGAAATTCTACTTTTAGTCAAATTTTGGGGAAATATGTGACATCTTTCCCCCCTTTTTGCAATATTTTATAACAAATAAATGCAGATTGTTGCCATGGATACACCAAAAGGAAATTATATTTTACCATTTTATATACTGGAAATAAAATCTATGGAAGATTCTGATTACATACATATGCCCATATATGACACACACAGTAAGCTTCATATTGCAAGAAAGCAATGAAAAGGGAATGGTAAAATTCATAAGGGCAAATTTTAGTATTTTTTCCTAACTGTTTATTGCTACCTTATGGCATACTTACCAAGCTCAGAATTGTATAACTTCATATTTTCATGCCACAAATCTATTGATATTTAGATTCAAAATCAACTTCTGAGTAAATTAAGTGTTTAACAATGACAATATGTGTCAATTTTATTGTTTACAGTCCTTAGCAACCAAAATTAGACATTTTGACACTAGGCTTTTATTTGTTCTCTATCGGCTTAACGCTTGCTCCTGATGGATTGGGCTGCATGTAGTAGCCCAAGTATTGAACGCGTTGGTTTTTTTCTTGCGAATATATCATATTATTGTTTTTATCAAGATTTCATGTTACATTTTGGCATATATTAGATGTATAGTTAAATCAGATGTAAGAAATGGATTCCCTATCACCAAGTTTTTTAATCAAGTCTTTGGTATGCAATAAGCATAAAGATTAACATTTTTATGCTTAAAATTGCTCAATTTTGTACAATGGTGCATCATCAGAGATCTTATTATGATATTCAACATTGAACAACTGACAAAACAGGTACAATTTTTAAGATTTGGCTAAAAATTGAGGTAGAGACAAGATTTTACACTTTGACTTGGCATCTTTCTTAAAATCAGTTTTTGTCGCGTTTCAGTGTCAACTGCTAACCTTCATAAAATATTCATTACTCAACCATTTTCAAAAATAAAAGGCCAATTTACTCGTTTTAGCTAGCAGAACTCAGAAAATAAGTTAAAAGGGAGAATTTGAAAAAAATATTTACTATTAAGGTAGCAATACACAGTTAGGAGTTTAGTTTCGCATTATGGCCCTGTGGATTTTTCAAATAGGAAAGTTTTTGTGAAATAAAATTCATTTTTAGACAGATGAGTGCTAATTTAGCCTTCAAAGGTGGTTCATAAGAGCATCAAGATTATTTTTTACATGGTTTATGGGCTGTTTTCTGTTTGACAGTCCGTATATTTCATAGCTAGACCGGCCATCGGTCCAGAAATTAATGTACTGTTTACAAACACTCTTTTTCTACACGAAGTTTTTGACGCAATTTTACAAAAAAATGAGATGAAAGACATATGATTTTCATTGGATTTGCTGAATGATATATGTACACAGTTTCAGAAAAGGTATTACTTCAAGCAATTGAAATTCTACTTTTAGTCAAATTTTGGGGAAATATGTGACATCTTTCCCCCCCTTTTTGCAATATTTTATAACAAATAAATGCAGATTGTTGCCATGGATACACCAAAAGGAAATTATATTTTACCATTTTATATACTGGAAATAAAATCTATGGAAGATTCTGATTACATACATATGCCCATATATGACACACACAGTAAGCTTCATATTGCAAGAAAGCAATGAAAAGGGAATGGTAAAATTCATAAGGGCAAATTTTAGTATTTTTTCCTAACTGTTTATTGCTACCTTATGGCATACTTACCAAGCTCAGAATTGTATAACTTCATATTTTCATGCCACAAATCTATTGATATTTAGATTCAAAATCAACTTCTGAGTAAATTAAGTGTTTAACAATGACAATATGTGTCAATTTTATTGTTTACAGTCCTTAGCAACCAAAATTAGACATTTTGACACTAGGCTTTTATTTGTTCTCTATCGGCTTAACGCTTGCTCCTGATGGATTGGGCTGCATGTAGTAGCCCAAGTATTGAACGCGTTGGTTTTTTTCTTGCGAATATATCATATTATTGTTTTTATCAAGATTTCATGTTACATTTTGGCATATATTAGATGTATAGTTAAATCAGATGTAAGAAATGGATTCCCTATCACCAAGTTTTTTAATCAAGTCTTTGGTATGCAATAAGCATAAAGATTAACATTTTTATGCTTAAAATTGCTCAATTTTGTACAATGGTGCATCATCAGAGATCTTATTATGATATTCAACATTGAACAACTGACAAAACAGGTACAATTTTTAAGATTTGGCTAAAAATTGAGGTAGAGACAAGATTTTACACTTTGACTTGGCATCTTTCTTAAAATCAGTTTTTGTCGCGTTTCAGTGTCAACTGCTAACCTTCATAAAATATTCATTACTCAACCAATTTTCAAAAATAAAAGGCCAATTTACTCGTTTTAGCTAGCAGAACTCAGAAAATAAGTTAAAAGGGAGAATTTGAAAAAAATATTTACTATTAAGGTAGCAATACACAGTTAGGAGTTTAGTTTCGCATTATGGCCCCTGTGGATTTTTCAAATAGGAAAGTTTTTGTGAAATAAAATTCATTTTTAGACAGATGAGTGCTAATTTAGCCTTCAAAGGTGGTTCATAAGAGCATCAAGATTATTTTTTACATGGTTTATGGGCTGTTTTCTGTTTGACAGTCCGTATTTTCATAGCTAGACCGGCCATCGGTCCAGAAATTAATGTACTGTTTACAAACACTCTTTTTCTACACGAAGTTTTTGACGCAATTTTACAAAAAAATGAGATGAAAGACATATGATTTTCATTGGATTTGCTGAATGATATATGTACACAGTTTCAGAAAAGGTATTACTTCAAGCAATTGAAATTCTACTTTTAGTCAAATTTTGGGGAAATATGTGACATCTTTCCCCCCCTTTTTGCAATATTTTATAACAAATAAATGCAGATTGTTGCCATGGATACACCAAAAGGAAATTATATTTTACCATTTTATATACTGGAAATAAAATCTATGGAAGATTCTGATTACATACATATGCCCATATATGACACACACAGTAAGCTTCATATTGCAAGAAAGCAATGAAAAGGGAATGGTAAAATTCATAAGGGAAAAATTTTAGTATTTTTTCCTAACTGTTTATTGCTACCTTATGGCATACTTACCAAGCTCAGAATTGTATAACTTCATATTTTCATGCCACAAATCTATTGATATTTAGATTCAAAATCAACTTCTGAGTAAATTAAGTGTTTAACAATGACAATATGTGTCAATTTTATTGTTTACAGTCCTTAGCAACCAAAATTAGACATTTTGACACTAGGCTTTTATTTGTTCTCTATCGGCTTAAACGCTTGCTCCTGATGGATTGGGCTGCATGTAGTAGCCCAAGTATTGAACGCGTTGGTTTTTTTCTTGCGAATATATCATATTATTGTTTTTATCAAGATTTTCATGTTACATTTTGGCATATATTAGATGTATAGTTAAATCAGATGTAAGAAATGGATTCCCTATCACCAAGTTTTTTAATCAAGTCTTTGGTATGCAATAAGCATAAAGATTAACATTTTTATGCTTAAATTGCTCAATTTTGTACAATGGTGCATCATCAGAGATCTTATTATGATATTCAACATTGAACAACTGACAAAACAGGTACAATTTTTAAGATTTGGCTAAAAATTGAGGTAGAGACAAGATTTTACACTTTGACTTGGCATCTTTCTTAAAATCAGTTTTTGTCGCGTTTCAGTGTCAACTGCTAACCTTCATAAAATATTCATTACTCAACCAATTTTCAAAAATAAAAGGCCAATTTACTCGTTTTAGCTAGCAGAACTCAGAAAATAAGTTAAAAGGGAGAATTTGAAAAAAATATTTACTATTAAGGTAGCAATACACAGTTAGGAGTTTAGTTTCGCATTATGGCCCCTGTGGATTTTTCAAATAGGAAAGTTTTTGTGAAATAAAATTCATTTTTAGACAGATGAGTGCTAATTTAGCCTTCAAAGGTGGTTCATAAGAGCATCAAGATTATTTTTTACATGGTTTATGGGCTGTTTTCTGTTTGACAGTCCGTATTTTCATAGCTAGACCGGCCATCGGTCCAGAAATTAATGTACTGTTTACAAACACTCTTTTTCTACACGAAGTTTTTGACGCAATTTTACAAAAAAATGAGATGAAAGACATATGATTTTCATTGGATTTGCTGAATGATATATGTACACAGTTTCAGAAAAGGTATTACTTCAAGCAATTGAAATTCTACTTTTAGTCAAATTTTGGGGAAATATGTGACATCTTTCCCCCCTTTTTGCAATATTTTATAACAAATAAATGCAGATTGTTGCCATGGATACACCAAAAGGAAATTATATTTTACCATTTTATATACTGGAAATAAAATCTATGGAAGATTCTGATTACATACATATGCCCATATATGACACACACAGTAAGCTTCATATTGCAAGAAAGCAATGAAAAGGGAATGGTAAAATTCATAAGGGCAAATTTTAGTATTTTTTCCTAACTGTTTATTGCTACCTTATGGCATACTTACCAAGCTCAGAATTGTATAACTTCATATTTTCATGCCACAAATCTATTGATATTTAGATTCAAAATCAACTTCTGAGTAAATTAAGTGTTTAACAATGACAATATGTGTCAATTTTATTGTTTACAGTCCTTAGCAACCAAAATTAGACATTTTGACACTAGGCTTTTATTTGTTCTCTATCGGCTTAACGCTTGCTCCTGATGGATTGGGCTGCATGTAGTAGCCCAAGTATTGAACGCGTTGGTTTTTTTCTTGCGAATATATCATATTATTGTTTTTATCAAGATTTCATGTTACATTTTGGCATATATTAGATGTATAGTTAAATCAGATGTAAGAAATGGATTCCCTATCACCAAGTTTTTTAATCAAGTCTTTGGTATGCAATAAGCATAAAGATTAACATTTTTATGCTTAAAATTGCTCAATTTTGTACAATGGTGCATCATCAGAGATCTTATTATGATATTCAACATTGAACAACTGACAAAACAGGTACAATTTTTAAGATTTGGCTAAAAATTGAGGTAGAGACAAGATTTTACACTTTGACTTGGCATCTTTCTTAAAATCAGTTTTTGTCGCGTTTCAGTGTCAACTGCTAACCTTCATAAAATATTCATTACTCAACCAATTTTCAAAAATAAAAGGCCAATTTACTCGTTTTAGCTAGCAGAACTCAGAAAATAAGTTAAAAGGGAGAATTTGAAAAAAATATTTACTATTAAGGTAGCAATACACAGTTAGGAGTTTAGTTTCGCATTATGGCCCCTGTGGATTTTTCAAATAGGAAAGTTTTTGTGAAATAAAATTCATTTTTAGACAGATGAGTGCTAATTTAGCCTTCAAAGGTGGTTCATAAGAGCATCAAGATTATTTTTTACATGGTTTATGGGCTGTTTTCTGTTTGACAGTCCGTATTTTCATAGCTAGACCGGCCATCGGTCCAGAAATTAATGTACTGTTTACAAACATCTTTTTCTACACGAAGTTTTTGACGCAATTTTACAAAAAAATGAGATGAAAGACATATGATTTTCATTGGATTTGCTGAATGATATATGTACACAGTTTCAGAAAAGGTATTACTTCAAGCAATTGAAATTCTACTTTTAGTCAAATTTTGGGGAAATATGTGACATCTTTCCCCCCTTTTTGCAATATTTTATAACAAATAAATGCAGATTGTTGCCATGGATACACCAAAAGGAAATTATATTTTACCATTTTATATACTGGAAATAAAATCTATGGAAGATTCTGATTACATACATATGCCCATATATGACACACACAGTAAGCTTCATATTGCAAGAAAGCAATGAAAAGGGAATGGTAAAATTCATAAGGGCAAATTTTAGTATTTTTTCCTAACTGTTTATTGCTACCTTATGGCATACTTACCAAGCTCAGAATTGTATAACTTCATATTTTCATGCCACAAATCTATTGATATTTAGATTCAAAATCAACTTCTGAGTAAATTAAGTGTTTAACAATGACAATATGTGTCAATTTTATTGTTTACAGTCCTTAGCAACCAAAATTAGACATTTTGACACTAGGCTTTTATTTGTTCTCTATCGGCTTAACGCTTGCTCCTGATGGATTGGGCTGCATGTAGTAGCCCAAGTATTGAACGCGTTGGTTTTTTTCTTGCGAATATATCATATTATTGTTTTTATCAAGATTTCATGTTACATTTTGGCATATATTAGATGTATAGTTAAATCAGATGTAAGAAATGGATTCCCTATCACCAAGTTTTTTAATCAAGTCTTTGGTATGCAATAAGCATAAAGATTAACATTTTTATGCTTAAAATTGCTCAATTTTGTACAATGGTGCATCATCAGAGATCTTATTATGATATTCAACATTGAACAACTGACAAAACAGGTACAATTTTTAAGATTTGGCTAAAAATTGAGGTAGAGACAAGATTTTACACTTTGACTTGGCATCTTTCTTAAAATCAGTTTTTGTCGCGTTTCAGTGTCAACTGCTAACCTTCATAAAATATTCATTACTCACCAATTTTCAAAAATAAAAGGCCAATTTACTCGTTTTAGCTAGCAGAACTCAGAAAATAAGTTAAAAGGAGAATTTGAAAAAAATATTTACTATTAAGGTAGCAATACACAGTTAGGAGTTTAGTTTCGCATTATGGCCCCTGTGGATTTTTCAAATAGGAAAGTTTTTGTGAAATAAAATTCATTTTTAGACAGATGAGTGCTAATTTAGCCTTCAAAGGTGGTTCATAAGAGCATCAAGATTATTTTTTACATGGTTTATGGGCTGTTTTCTGTTTGACAGTCCGTATTTTCATAGCTAGACCGGCCATCGGTCCAGAAATTAATGTACTGTTTACAAACACTCTTTTTCTACACGAAGTTTTTGACGCAATTTTACAAAAAAATGAGATGAAAGACATATGATTTTCATTGGATTTGCTGAATGATATATGTACACAGTTTCAGAAAAGGTATTACTTCAAGCAATTGAAATTCTACTTTTAGTCAAATTTTGGGGAAATATGTGACATCTTTCCCCCCCTTTTTGCAATATTTTATAACAAATAAATGCAGATTGTTGCCATGGATACACCAAAAGGAAATTATATTTTACCATTTTATATACTGGAAATAAAATCTATGGAAGATTCTGATTACATACATATGCCCATATATGACACACAGTAAGCTTCATATTGCAAGAAAGCAATGAAAAGGAATGGTAAAATTCATAAGGGCAAATTTTAGTATTTTTTCCTAACTGTTTATTGCTACCTTATGGCATACTTACCAAGCTCAGAATTGTATAACTTCATATTTTTCATGCCACAAATCTATTGATATTTAGATTCAAAATCAACTTCTGAGTAAATTAAGTGTTTAACAATGACAATATGTGTCAATTTTATTGTTTACAGTCCTTAGCAACCAAAATTAGACATTTTGACACTAGGCTTTTATTTGTTCTCTATCGGCTTAACGCTTGCTCCTGATGGATTGGGCTGCATGTAGTAGCCCAAGTATTGAACGCGTTGGTTTTTTTCTTGCGAATATATCATATTATTGTTTTTATCAAGATTTCATGTTACATTTTGGCATATATTAGATGTATAGTTAAATCAGATGTAAGAAATGGATTCCCTATCACCAAGTTTTTTAATCAAGTCTTTGGTATGCAATAAGCATAAAGATTAACATTTTTATGCTTAAAATTGCTCAATTTTGTACAATGGTGCATCATCAGAGATCTTATTATGATATTCAACATTGAACAACTGACAAAACAGGTACAATTTTTAAGATTTGGCTAAAAATTGAGGTAGAGACAAGATTTTACACTTTGACTTGGCATCTTTCTTAAAATCAGTTTTTGTCGCGTTTCAGTGTCAACTGCTAACCTTCATAAAATATTCATTACTCAACCAATTTTCAAAAATAAAAGGCCAATTTACTCGTTTTAGCTAGCAGAACTCAGAAAATAAGTTAAAAGGGAGAATTTGAAAAAAATATTTACTATTAAGGTAGCAATACACAGTTAGGAGTTTAGTTTCGCATTATGGCCCCTGTGGATTTTTCAAATAGGAAAGTTTTTGTGAAATAAAATTCATTTTTAGACAGATGAGTGCTAATTTAGCCTTCAAAGGTGGTTCATAAGAGCATCAAGATTATTTTTTACATGGTTTATGGGCTGTTTTCTGTTTGACAGTCCGTATTTTCATAGCTAGACCGGCCATCGGTCCAGAAATTAATGTACTGTTTACAAACACTCTTTTTCTACACGAAGTTTTTGACGCAATTTTACAAAAAAATGAGATGAAAGACATATGATTTTCATTGGATTTGCTGAATGATATATGTACACAGTTTCAGAAAAGGTATTACTTCAAGCAATTGAAATTCTACTTTTAGTCAAATTTTGGGGAAATATGTGACATCTTTCCCCCCTTTTTGCAATATTTTATAACAAATAAATGCAGATTGTTGCCATGGATACACCAAAAGGAAATTATATTTTACCATTTTATATACTGGAAATAAAATCTATGGAAGATTCTGATTACATACATATGCCCATATATGACACACACAGTAAGCTTCATATTGCAAGAAAGCAATGAAAAGGGAATGGTAAAATTCATAAGGGCAAATTTTAGTATTTTTTCCTAACTGTTTATTGCTACCTTATGGCATACTTACCAAGCTCAGAATTGTATAACTTCATATTTTCATGCCACAAATCTATTGATATTTAGATTCAAAATCAACTTCTGAGTAAATTAAGTGTTTAACAATGACAATATGTGTCAATTTTATTGTTTACAGTCCTTAGCAACCAAAATTAGACATTTTGACACTAGGCTTTTATTTGTTCTCTATCGGCTTAACGCTTGCTCCTGATGGATTGGGCTGCATGTAGTAGCCCAAGTATTGAACGCGTTGGTTTTTTTCTTGCGAATATATCATATTATTGTTTTTATCAAGATTTCATGTTACATTTTGGCATATATTAGATGTATAGTTAAATCAGATGTAAGAAATGGATTCCCTATCACCAAGTTTTTTAATCAAGTCTTTGGTATGCAATAAGCATAAAGATTAACATTTTTATGCTTAAAATTGCTCAATTTTGTACAATGGTGCATCATCAGAGATCTTATTATGATATTCAACATTGAACAACTGACAAAACAGGTACAATTTTTAAGATTTGGCTAAAAATTGAGGTAGAGACAAGATTTTACACTTTGACTTGGCATCTTTCTTAAAATCAGTTTTTGTCGCGTTTCAGTGTCAACTGCTAACCTTCATAAAATATTCATTACTCAACCAATTTTCAAAAATAAAAGGCCAATTTACTCGTTTTAGCTAGCAGAACTCAGAAAATAAGTTAAAAGGGAGAATTTGAAAAAAATATTTACTATTAAGGTAGCAATACACAGTTAGGAGTTTAGTTTCGCATTATGGCCCTGTGGATTTTTCAAATAGGAAAGTTTTTGTGAAATAAAATTCATTTTTAGACAGATGAGTGCTAATTTAGCCTTCAAAGGTGGTTCATAAGAGCATCAAGATTATTTTTTACATGGTTTATGGGCTGTTTTCTGTTTGACAGTCCGTATTTCATAGCTAGACCGGCCATCGGTCCAGAAATTAATGTACTGTTTACAAACACTCTTTTTCTACACGAAGTTTTTGACGCAATTTTACAAAAAAATGAGATGAAAGACATATGATTTTCATTGGATTTGCTGAATGATATATGTACACAGTTTCAGAAAAGGTATTACTTCAAGCAATTGAAATTCTACTTTTAGTCAAATTTTGGGGAAATATGTGACATCTTTCCCCCCCTTTTTGCAATATTTTATAACAAATAAATGCAGATTGTTGCCATGGATACACCAAAGGAAATTATATTTTACCATTTTATATACTGGAAATAAAATCTATGGAAGATTCTGATTACATACATATGCCCATATATGACACACACAGTAAGCTTCATATTGCAAGAAAGCATGAAAAGGGAATGGTAAAATTCATAAGGGCAAATTTTAGTATTTTTTCCTAACTGTTTATTGCTACCTTATGGCATACTTACCAAGCTCAGAATTGTATAACTTCATATTTTCATGCCACAAATCTATTGATATTTAGATTCAAAATCAACTTCTGAGTAAATTAAGTGTTTAACAATGACAATATGTGTCAATTTTATTGTTTACAGTCCTTAGCAACCAAAATTAGACATTTTGACACTAGGCTTTTATTTGTTTCTCTATCGGCTTAACGCTTGCTCCTGATGGATTGGGCTGCATGTAGTAGCCCAAGTATTGAACGCGTTGGTTTTTTTCTTGCGAATATATCATATTATTGTTTTTATCAAGATTTCATGTTACATTTTGGCATATATTAGATGTATAGTTAAATCAGATGTAAGAAATGGATTCCCTATCACCAAGTTTTTTAATCAAGTCTTTGGTATGCAATAAGCATAAAGATTAACATTTTTATGCTTAAAATTGCTCAATTTTGTACAATGGTGCATCATCAGAGATCTTATTATGATATTCAACATTGAACAACTGACAAAACAGGTACAATTTTTAAGATTTGGCTAAAAATTGAGGTAGAGACAAGATTTTACACTTTGACTTGGCATCTTTCTTAAAATCAGTTTTTGTCGCGTTTCAGTGTCAACTGCTAACCTTCATAAAATATTCATTACTCAACCAATTTTCAAAAATAAAAGGCCAATTTACTCGTTTTAGCTAGCAGAACTCAGAAAATAAGTTAAAAGGGAGAATTTGAAAAAAAATATTTACTATTAAGGTAGCAATACACAGTTAGGAGTTTAGTTTCGCATTATGGCCCTGTGGATTTTTCAAATAGGAAAGTTTTTGTGAAATAAAATTCATTTTTAGACAGATGAGTGCTAATTTAGCCTTCAAAGGTGGTTCATAAGAGCATCAAGATTATTTTTTACATGGTTTATGGGCTGTTTTCTGTTTGACAGTCCGTATTTTCATAGCTAGACCGGCCATCGGTCCAGAAATTAATGTACTGTTTACAAACACTCTTTTTCTACACGAAGTTTTTGACGCAATTTTACAAAAAAATGAGATGAAAGACATATGATTTTCATTGGATTTGCTGAATGATATATGTACACAGTTTCAGAAAAGGTATTACTTCAAGCAATTGAAATTCTACTTTTAGTCAAATTTTGGGGAAATATGTGACATCTTTCCCCCCCTTTTTGCAATATTTTATAACAAATAAATGCAGATTGTTGCCATGGATACACCAAAAGGAAATTATATTTTACCATTTTATATACTGGAAATAAAATCTATGGAAGATTCTGATTACATACATATGCCCATATATGACACACACAGTAAGCTTCATATTGCAAGAAAGCAATGAAAAGGGAATGGTAAAATTCATAAGGGCAAATTTTAGTATTTTTTCCTAACTGTTTATTGCTACCTTATGGCATACTTACCAAGCTCAGAATTGTATAACTTCATATTTTCATGCCACAAATCTATTGATATTTAGATTCAAAATCAACTTCTGAGTAAATTAAGTGTTTAACAATGACAATATGTGTCAATTTTATTGTTTACAGTCCTTAGCAACCAAAATTAGACATTTTGACACTAGGCTTTTATTTGTTCTCTATCGGCTTAACGCTTGCTCCTGATGGATTGGGCTGCATGTAGTAGCCCAAGTATTGAACGCGTTGGTTTTTTTCTTGCGAATATATCATATTATTGTTTTTATCAAGATTTCATGTTACATTTTGGCATATATTAGATGTATAGTTAAATCAGATGTAAGAAATGGATTCCCTATCACCAAGTTTTTTAATCAAGTCTTTGGTATGCAATAAGCATAAAGATTAACATTTTTATGCTTAAAATTGCTCAATTTTGTACAATGGTGCATCATCAGAGATCTTATTATGATATTCAACATTGAACAACTGACAAAACAGGTACAATTTTTAAGATTTGGCTAAAAATTGAGGTAGAGACAAGATTTTACACTTTGACTTGGCATCTTTCTTAAAATCAGTTTTTGTCGCGTTTCAGTGTCAACTGCTAACCTTCATAAAATATTCATTACTCAACCAATTTTCAAAAATAAAAGGCCAATTTACTCGTTTTAGCTAGCAGAACTCAGAAAATAAGTTAAAAGGGAGAATTTGAAAAAAATATTTACTATTAAGGTAGCAATACACAGTTAGGAGTTTAGTTTCGCATTATGGCCCTGTGGATTTTTCAAATAGGAAAGTTTTTGTGAAATAAAATTCATTTTTAGACAGATGAGTGCTAATTTAGCCTTCAAAGGTGGTTCATAAGAGCATCAAGATTATTTTTTACATGGTTTATGGGCTGTTTTCTGTTTGACAGTCCGTATTTTCATAGCTAGACCGGCCATCGGTCCAGAAATTAATGTACTGTTTACAAACACTCTTTTTCTACACGAAGTTTTTGACGCAATTTTACAAAAAAATGAGATGAAAGACATATGATTTTCATTGGATTTGCTGAATGATATATGTACACAGTTTCAGAAAAGGTATTACTTCAAGCAATTGAAATTCTACTTTTAGTCAAATTTTGGGGAAATATGTGACATCTTTCCCCCCTTTTTGCAATATTTTATAACAAATAAATGCAGATTGTTGCCATGGATACACCAAAAGGAAATTATATTTTACCATTTTATATACTGGAAATAAAATCTATGGAAGATTCTGATTACATACATATGCCCATATATGACACACACAGTAAGCTTCATATTGCAAGAAAGCAATGAAAAGGGAATGGTAAAATTCATAAGGGCAAATTTTAGTATTTTTTCCTAACTGTTTATTGCTACCTTATGGCATACTTACCAAGCTCAGAATTGTATAACTTCATATTTTCATGCCACAAATCTATTGATATTTAGATTCAAAATCAACTTCTGAGTAAATTAAGTGTTTAACAATGACAATATGTGTCAATTTTATTGTTTACAGTCCTTAGCAACCAAAATTAGACATTTTGACACTAGGCTTTTATTTGTTCTCTATCGGCTTAACGCTTGCTCCTGATGGATTGGGCTGCATGTAGTAGCCCAAGTATTGAACGCGTTGGTTTTTTTCTTGCGAATATATCATATTATTGTTTTTATCAAGATTTCATGTTACATTTTGGCATATATTAGATGTATAGTTAAATCAGATGTAAGAAATGGATTCCCTATCACCAAGTTTTTTAATCAAGTCTTTGGTATGCAATAAGCATAAAGATTAACATTTTTATGCTTAAAATTGCTCAATTTTGTACAATGGTGCATCATCAGAGATCTTATTATGATATTCAACATTGAACAACTGACAAAACAGGTACAATTTTTAAGATTTGGCTAAAAATTGAGGTAGAGACAAGATTTTACACTTTGACTTGGCATCTTTCTTAAAATCAGTTTTTGTCGCGTTTCAGTGTCAACTGCTAACCTTCATAAAATATTCATTACTCAACCAATTTTCAAAAATAAAAGGCCAATTTACTCGTTTTAGCTAGCAGAACTCAGAAAATAAGTTAAAAGGGAGAATTTGAAAAAAATATTTACTATTAAGGTAGCAATACACAGTTAGGAGTTTAGTTTCGCATTATGGCCCCTGTGGATTTTTCAAATAGGAAAGTTTTTGTGAAATAAAATTCATTTTTAGACAGATGAGTGCTAATTTAGCCTTCAAAGGTGGTTCATAAGAGCATCAAGATTATTTTTTACATGGTTTATGGGCTGTTTTCTGTTTGACAGTCCGTATTTTCATAGCTAGACCGGCCATCGGTCCAGAAATTAATGTACTGTTTACAAACACTCTTTTTCTACACGAAGTTTTTGACGCAATTTTACAAAAAAATGAGATGAAAGACATATGATTTTCATTGGATTTGCTGAATGATATATGTACACAGTTTCAGAAAAGGTATTACTTCAAGCAATTGAAATTCTACTTTTAGTCAAATTTTGGGGAAATATGTGACATCTTTCCCCCCTTTTTGCAATATTTTATAACAAATAAATGCAGATTGTTGCCATGGATACACCAAAAGAAATTATATTTTAACCATTTTATATTACTGGAAATAAAATCTATGGAAGATTCTGATTACATACATATGCCCATATATGACACACACAGTAAGCTTCATATTGCAAGAAAGCAATGTAAAAGGGAATGGTAAAATTCATAAGGGCAAATTTTAGTATTTTTTCCTAACTGTTTATTGCTACCTTTGGCATACTTACCAAGCTCAGAATTGTATAACTTCAATATTTTCATGCCACAAATCTATTGATATTTAGATTCAAAATCAACTTCTGAGTAATTTAAGTGTTTAACAATGACAATATGTGTCAATTTTATTGTTTACAGTCCTTAGCAACCAAAATTAGACATTTTGACACTAGGCTTTTATTTGTTCTCTATCGGCTTAACGCTTGCTCCTGATGGATTGGGCTGCATGTAGTAGCCCAAGTATTGAACGCGTTGGTTTTTTTCTTGCGAATATATCATATTATATGTTTTTATCAAGATTTCATGTTACATTTTGGCATATATTAGATGTATAGTTAAATCAGATGTAAGAAATGGATTCCCTATCACCAAGTTTTTTAATCAAGTCTTTGGTATGCAATAAGCATAAAGATTAACATTTTTATGCTTAAAATTGCTCAATTTTGTACAATGGTGCATCATCAGAGATACTTATTATGATATTCAAACATTGAACAACTGACAAAACAGGTACAATTTTTAAGATTTGGCTAAAAATTGAGGTAGAGACAAGATTTTACACTTTGACTTGGCATCTTTCTTAAAATCAGTTTTTGTCGCGTTTCAGTGTCAACTGCTAACCTTCATAAAATATTCATTACTCAACCAATTTTCAAAATAAAAGGCCAATTTACTCGTTTTAGCTAGCAGAACTCAGAAAATAAGTTAAAAGGGAGAATTTGAAAAAAAATTTACTATTAAGGTAGCAATACACAGTTAGGAGTTTAGTTTCGCATTATGGCCCCTGTGGATTTTTCAAATAGGAAAGTTTTGTGAAATAAAATTCATTTTTAGACAGATGATGCTAATTTAGCCTTCAAAGGTGGTTCATAAGAGCATCAAGATTATTTTTTACATGGTTTTGGCTGTTTTCTGTTTGACAGTCCTATTTTCATAGCTAGACGCCATCGGTCCAGAAATTATGTACTGTTTACAAACACTCTTTTTCTACACGAAGTTTTGACGCAATTTACAAAAAAATGAGATGAAAGACATATGATTTTCATTGGATTTGCTGAATGATATATGTACACAGTTTCAGAAAAGGTATTACTTCAAGCAATTGAAATTCTACTTTTAGTCAAATTTTGGGGAAATAGTGACATCTTTCCCCCCTTTTTGCAATATTTTATAACAAATAAATGCAGATTGTTGCCATGGATACACCAAAAGGAAATTATATTTTACCATTTTATATACTGGAAATAAAATCTATGGAAGATTCTGATTACATACATATGCCCATATATGACACACACAGTAAGCTTCATATTGCAAGAAAGCAATGAAAAGGGAATGGTAAAATTCATAAGGGCAAATTTAGTATTTTTTCCTAACTGTTTATGCTACCTTATGGCATACTTACCAAGCTCAGAATTGTATAACTTCATATTTCATGCACAAATCTATTGATATTTAGATTCAAAATCAACTTCTGATAAATTAAGTGTTTAACAATGACAATATGTGTCAATTTTATTGTTTACAGTCCTTAGCAACCAAATTAGACATTTTGACACTAGGCTTTTATTTGTTCTCTATCGGCTTAACGCTTGCTCCTGGGATTGGGCTGCATGTAGTAGCCCAAGTATTGAACGCGTTGGTTTTTTTCTTGCGAATATATCATATTATGTTTTTATCAAGATTTCATGTTACATTTTGGCATATATTAGATGTATAGTTAAATCAATGTAAGAATGGATTCCTATCACCAAGTTTTTTAATCAAGTCTTTGTATGCAATAAGCATAAAGATTAACATTTTTATGCTTAAAATTGCTCAATTTTGTACAATGTGCATCATCAGAGATCTTATTATGATATTCAACATTGAACAACTGACAAAACAGGTACAATTTTTAAGATTTGGCTAAAAATTGAGGTAGAGACAAGATTTTACACTTTGACTTGGCATCTTTCTTAAAATCAGTTTTTGTCGCGTTTCAGTGTCAACTGCTAACCTTCATAAAATATTCATTACTCAACCAATTTTCAAAAATAAAAGGCCAATTTACTCGTTTTAGCTAGCAGAACTCAGAAAATAAGTTAAAAGGGAGAATTTGAAAAAAATATTTACTATTAAGGTAGCAATACACAGTTAGGAGTTTAGTTTCGCATTATGGCCCCTGTGGATTTTTCAAATAGGAAAGTTTTTGTGAAATAAAATTCATTTTTAGACAGATGAGTGCTAATTTAGCCTTCAAAGGTGGTTCATAAGAGCATCAAGATTATTTTTTACATGGTTTATGGGCTGTTTTCTGTTTGACAGTCCGTATTTCATAGCTAGACCGGCCATCGGTCCAGAAATTAATGTACTGTTTACAAACACTCTTTTTCTACACGAAGTTTTTGACGCAATTTTACAAAAAAATGAGATGAAAGACATATGATTTTCATTGGATTTGCTGAATGATATATGTACACAGTTTCAGAAAAGGTATTACTTCAAGCAATTGAAATTCTACTTTTAGTCAAATTTTGGGGAAATATGTGACATCTTTCCCCCCTTTTTGCAATATTTTATAACAAATAAATGCAGATTGTTGCCATGGATACACCAAAAGGAAATTATATTTTACCATTTTATATACTGGAAATAAAAATCTATGGAAGATTCTGATTACATACATATGCCCATATATGACACACACAGTAAGCTTCATATTGCAAGAAAGCAATGAAAAGGGAATGGTAAAATTCATAAGGGCAAATTTTAGTATTTTTTCCTAACTGTTTATTGCTACCTTATGGCATACTTACCAAGCTCAGAATTGTATAACTTCATATTTTCATGCACAAATCTATTGATATTTAGATTCAAAATCAACTTCTGAGTAAATTAAGTGTTTAACAATGACAATATGTGTCAATTTTATTGTTTACAGTCCTTAGCAACCAAAATTAGACATTTTGACACTAGGCTTTTATTTGTTCTCTATCGGCTTAACGCTTGCTCCTGATGGATTGGGCTGCATGTAGTAGCCCAAGTATTGAACGCGTTGGTTTTTTTCTTGCGAATATATCATATTATTGTTTTTATCAAGATTTCATGTTACATTTTGGCATATATTAGATGTATAGTTAAATCAGATGTAAGAAATGGATTCCCTATCACCAAGTTTTTTAATCAAGTCTTTGGTATGCAATAAGCATAAAGATTAACATTTTTATGCTTAAAATTGCTCAATTTTGTACAATGGTGCATCATCAGAGATCTTATTATGATATTCAACATTGAACAACTGACAAAACAGGTACAATTTTTAAGATTTGGCTAAAAATTGAGGTAGAGACAAGATTTTACACTTTGACTTGGCATCTTTCTTAAAATCAGTTTTTGTCGCGTTTCAGTGTCAACTGCTAACCTTCATAAAATATTCATTACTCAACCAATTTTCAAAAATAAAAGGCCAATTTACTCGTTTTAGCTAGCAGAACTCAGAAAATAAGTTAAAAGGGAGAATTTGAAAAAAATATTTACTATTAAGGTAGCAATACACAGTTAGGAGTTTAGTTTCGCATTATGGCCCCTGTGGATTTTTCAAATAGGAAAGTTTTTGTGAAATAAAATTCATTTTTAGACAGATGAGTGCTAATTTAGCCTTCAAAGGTGGTTCATAAGAGCATCAAGATTATTTTTTACATGGTTTATGGGCTGTTTTCTGTTTGACAGTCCGTATTTTCATAGCTAGACCGGCCATCGGTCCAGAAATTAATGTACTGTTTACAAACACTCTTTTTCTACACGAAGTTTTTGACGCAATTTTACAAAAAAATGAGATGAAAGACATATGATTTTCATTGGATTTGCTGAATGATATATGTACACAGTTTCAGAAAAGGTATTACTTCAAGCAATTGAAATTCTACTTTTAGTCAAATTTTGGGGAAATATGTGACATCTTTCCCCCCCTTTTTGCAATATTTTATAACAAATAAATGCAGATTGTTGCCATGGATACACCAAAAGGAAATTATATTTTACCATTTTATATACTGGAAATAAAATCTATGGAAGATTCTGATTACATACATATGCCCATATATGACACACACAGTAAGCTTCATATTGCAAGAAAGCAATGAAAAGGGAATGGTAAAATTCATAAGGGCAAATTTTAGTATTTTTTCCTAACTGTTTATTGCTACCTTATGGCATACTTACCAAGCTCAGAATTGTATAACTTCATATTTTCATGCCACAAATCTATTGATATTTAGATTCAAAATCAACTTCTGAGTAAATTAAGTGTTTAACAATGACAATATGTGTCAATTTTATTGTTTACAGTCCTTAGCAACCAAAATTAGACATTTTGACACTAGGCTTTTATTTGTTCTCTATCGGCTTAACGCTTGCTCCTGATGGATTGGGCTGCATGTAGTAGCCCAAGTATTGAACGCGTTGGTTTTTTTCTTGCGAATATATCATATTATTGTTTTTATCAAGATTTCATGTTACATTTTGGCATATATTAGATGTATAGTTAAATCAGATGTAAGAAATGGATTCCCTATCACCAAGTTTTTTAATCAAGTCTTTGGTATGCAATAAGCATAAAGATTAACATTTTTATGCTTAAAATTGCTCAATTTTGTACAATGGTGCATCATCAGAGATCTTATTATGATATTCAACATTGAACAACTGACAAAACAGGTACAATTTTTAAGATTTGGCTAAAAATTGAGGTAGAGACAAGATTTTACACTTTGACTTGGCATCTTTCTTAAAATCAGTTTTTGTCGCGTTTCAGTGTCAACTGCTAACCTTCATAAAATATTCATTACTCAACCAATTTTCAAAAATAAAAGGCCAATTTACTCGTTTTAGCTAGCAGAACTCAAAAATAAGTTAAAAGGGAGAATTTGAAAAAAATATTTACTATTAAGGTAGCAATACACAGTTAGGAGTTTAGTTTCGCATTATGGCCCCTGTGGATTTTTCAAATAGGAAAGTTTTTGTGAAATAAAATTCATTTTTAGACAGATGAGTGCTAATTTAGCCTTCAAAGGTGGTTCATAAGAGCATCAAGATTATTTTTTACATGGTTTATGGGCTGTTTTCTGTTTGACAGTCCGTATTTTCATAGCTAGACCGGCCATCGGTCCAGAAATTAATGTACTGTTTACAAACACTCTTTTTCTACACGAAGTTTTTGACGCAATTTTACAAAAAAATGAGATGAAAGACATATGATTTTCATTGGATTTGCTGAATGATATATGTACACAGTTTCAGAAAAGGTATTACTTCAAGCAATTGAAATTCTACTTTTAGTCAAATTTTGGGGAAATATGTGACATCTTTCCCCCCTTTTTGCAATATTTTATAACAAATAAATGCAGATTGTTGCCATGGATACACCAAAAGGAAATTATATTTTTACCATTTTATATACTGGAAATAAAATCTATGGAAGATTCTGATTACATACATATGCCCATATATGACACACACAGTAAGCTTCATATTGCAAGAAAGCAATGAAAAGGGAATGGTAAAATTCATAAGGGCAAATTTTAGTATTTTTTCCTAACTGTTTATTGCTACCTTATGGCATACTTACCAAGCTCAGAATTGTATAACTTCATATTTTCATGCCACAAATCTATTGATATTTAGATTCAAAATCAACTTCTGAGTAAATTAAGTGTTTAACAATGACAATATGTGTCAATTTTATTGTTTACAGTCCTTAGCAACCAAAATTAGACATTTTGACACTAGGCTTTTTTGTTCTCTATCGGCTTAACGCTTGCTCCTGATGGATTGGGCTGCATGTAGTAGCCCAAGTATTGAACGCGTTGGTTTTTTTCTTGCGAATATATCATATTATTGTTTTTATCAAGATTTCATGTTACATTTTGGCATATATTAGATGTATAGTTAAATCAGATGTAAGAAATGGATTCCCTATCACCAAGTTTTTTAATCAAGTCTTTGGTATGCAATAAGCATAAAGATTAACATTTTTATGCTTAAAATTGCTCAATTTTGTACAATGGTGCATCATCAGAGATCTTATTATGATATTCAACATTGAACAACTGACAAAACAGGTACAATTTTTAAGATTTGGCTAAAAATTGAGGTAGAGACAAGATTTTACACTTTGACTTGGCATCTTTCTTAAAATCAGTTTTTGTCGCGTTTCAGTGTCAACTGCTAACCTTCATAAAATATTCATTACTCAACCAATTTTCAAAAATAAAAGGCCAATTTACTCGTTTTAGCTAGCAGAACTCAGAAAATAAGTTAAAAGGGAGAATTTGAAAAAAATATTTACTATTAAGGTAGCAATACACAGTTAGGAGTTTAGTTTCGCATTATGGCCCCTGTGGATTTTTCAAATAGGAAAGTTTTTGTGAAATAAAATTCATTTTTAGACAGATGAGTGCTAATTTAGCCTTCAAAGGTGGTTCATAAGAGCATCAAGATTATTTTTTACATGGTTTATGGGCTGTTTTCTGTTTGACAGTCCGTATTTTCATAGCTAGACCGGCCATCGGTCCAGAAATTAATGTACTGTTTACAAACACTCTTTTTCTACACGAAGTTTTTGACGCAATTTTACAAAAAAATGAGATGAAAGACATATGATTTTCATTGGATTTGCTGAATGATATATGTACACAGTTTCAGAAAAGGTATTACTTCAAGCAATTGAAATTCTACTTTTAGTCAAATTTTGGGGAAATATGTGACATCTTTCCCCCCCTTTTTGCAATATTTTATAACAAATAAATGCAGATTGTTGCCATGGATACACCAAAAGGAAATTATATTTTACCATTTTATATACTGGAAATAAAATCTATGGAAGATTCTGATTACATACATATGCCCATATATGACACACACAGTAAGCTTCATATTGCAAGAAAGCAATGAAAAGGGAATGGTAAAATTCATAAGGGCAAATTTTAGTATTTTTTCCTAACTGTTTATTGCTACCTTATGGCATACTTACCAAGCTCAGAATTGTATAACTTCATATTTTCATGCCACAAATCTATTGATATTTAGATTCAAAATCAACTTCTGAGTAAATTAAGTGTTTAACAATGACAATATGTGTCAATTTTATTGTTTACAGTCCTTAGCAACCAAAATTAGACATTTTGACACTAGGCTTTTATTTGTTCTCTATCGGCTTAACGCTTGCTCCTGATGGATTGGGCTGCATGTAGTAGCCCAAGTATTGAACGCGTTGGTTTTTTTCTTGCGAATATATCATATTATTGTTTTTATCAAGATTTCATGTTACATTTTGGCATATATTAGATGTATAGTTAAATCAGATGTAAGAAATGGATTCCCTATCACCAAGTTTTTTAATCAAGTCTTTGGTATGCAATAAGCATAAAGATTAACATTTTTATGCTTAAAATTGCTCAATTTTGTACAATGGTGCATCATCAGAGATCTTATTATGATATTCAACATTGAACAACTGACAAAACAGGTACAATTTTTAAGATTTGGCTAAAAATTGAGGTAGAGACAAGATTTTACACTTTGACTTGGCATCTTTCTTAAAATCAGTTTTTGTCGCGTTTCAGTGTCAACTGCTAACCTTCATAAAATATTCATTACTCAACCAATTTTCAAAAATAAAAGGCCAATTTACTCGTTTTAGCTAGCAGAACTCAGAAAATAAGTTAAAAGGGAGAATTTGAAAAAAATATTTACTATTAAGGTAGCAATACACAGTTAGGAGTTTAGTTTCGCATTATGGCCCCTGTGGATTTTTCAAATAGGAAAGTTTTTGTGAAATAAAATTCATTTTTAGACAGATGAGTGCTAATTTAGCCTTCAAAGGTGGTTCATAAGAGCATCAAGATTATTTTTTTACATGGTTTATGGGCTGTTTTCTGTTTGACAGTCCGTATTTTCATAGCTAGACCGGCCATCGGTCCAGAAATTAATGTACTGTTTACAAACACTCTTTTTCTACACGAAGTTTTTGACGCAATTTTACAAAAAAAATGAGATGAAAGACATATGATTTTCATTGGATTTGCTGAATGATATATGTACACAGTTTCAGAAAAGGTATTACTTCAAGCAATTGAAATTCTACTTTTAGTCAAATTTTGGGGAAATATGTGACATCTTTCCCCCCCTTTTTGCAATATTTTATAACAAATAAATGCAGATTGTTGCCATGGATACACCAAAAGGAAATTATATTTTACCATTTTATATACTGGAAATAAAATCTATGGAAGATTCTGATTACATACATATGCCCATATATGACACACACAGTAAGCTTCATATTGCAAGAAAGCAATGAAAAGGGAATGGTAAAATTCATAAGGGCAAATTTTAGTATTTTTTCCTAACTGTTTATTGCTACCTTATGGCATACTTACCAAGCTCAGAATTGTATAACTTCATATTTTCATGCCACAAATCTATTGATATTTAGATTCAAAATCAACTTCTGAGTAAATTAAGTGTTTAACAATGACAATATGTGTCAATTTTATTGTTTACAGTCCTTAGCAACCAAAATTAGACATTTTGACACTAGGCTTTTATTTGTTCTCTATCGGCTTAACGCTTGCTCCTGATGGATTGGGCTGCATGTAGTAGCCCAAGTATTGAACGCGTTGGTTTTTTTCTTGCGAATATATCATATTATTGTTTTTATCAAGATTTCATGTTACATTTTGGCATATTAGATGTATAGTTAAATCAGATGTAAGAAATGGATTCCCTATCACCAAGTTTTTTAATCAAGTCTTTGGTATGCAATAAGCATAAAGATTAACATTTTTATGCTTAAAATTGCTCAATTTTGTACAATGGTGCATCATCAGAGATCTTATTATGATATTCAACATTGAACAACTGACAAAACAGGTACAATTTTTAAGATTTGGCTAAAAATTGAGGTAGAGACAAGATTTTACACTTTGACTTGGCATCTTTCTTAAAATCAGTTTTTGTCGCGTTTCAGTGTCAACTGCTAACCTTCATAAAATATTCATTACTCAACCAATTTTCAAAAATAAAAGGCCAATTTACTCGTTTTAGCTAGCAGAACTCAGAAAATAAGTTAAAAGGGAGAATTTGAAAAAAATATTTACTATTAAGGTAGCAATACACAGTTAGGAGTTTAGTTTCGCATTATGGCCCCTGTGGATTTTTCAAATAGGAAAGTTTTTGTGAAATAAAATTCATTTTTAGACAGATGAGTGCTAATTTAGCCTTCAAAGGTGGTTCATAAGAGCATCAAGATTATTTTTTACATGGTTTATGGGCTGTTTTCTGTTTGACAGTCCGTATTTTCATAGCTAGACCGGCCATCGGTCCAGAAATTAATGTACTGTTTACAAACACTCTTTTTCTACACGAAGTTTTTGACGCAATTTTACAAAAAAATGAGATGAAAGACATATGATTTTCATTGGATTTGCTGAATGATATATGTACACAGTTTCAGAAAAGGTATTACTTCAAGCAATTGAAATTCTACTTTTAGTCAAATTTTGGGGAAATATGTGACATCTTTCCCCCCCTTTTTGCAATATTTTATAACAAATAAATGCAGATTGTTGCCATGGATACACCAAAAGGAAATTATATTTTACCATTTTATATACTGGAAATAAAATCTATGGAAGATTCTGATTACATACATATGCCCATATATGACACACACAGTAAGCTTCATATTGCAAGAAAGCAATGAAAAGGGAATGGTAAAATTCATAAGGGCAAATTTTAGTATTTTTTCCTAACTGTTTATTGCTACCTTATGGCATACTTACCAAGCTCAGAATTGTATAACTTCATATTTTCATGCCACAAATCTATTGATATTTAGATTCAAAATCAACTTCTGAGTAAATTAAGTGTTTAACAATGACAATATGTGTCAATTTTATTGTTTACAGTCCTTAGCAACCAAAATTAGACATTTTGACACTAGGCTTTTATTTGTTCTCTATCGGCTTAACGCTTGCTCCTGATGGATTGGGCTGCATGTAGTAGCCCAAGTATTGAACGCGTTGGTTTTTTTCTTGCGAATATATCATATTATTGTTTTTATCAAGATTTCATGTTACATTTTGGCATATATTAGATGTATAGTTAAATCAGATGTAAGAAATGGATTCCCTATCACCAAGTTTTTTAATCAAGTCTTTGGTATGCAATAAGCATAAAGATTAACATTTTTATGCTTAAAATTGCTCAATTTTGTACAATGGTGCATCATCAGAGATCTTATTATGATATTCAACATTGAACAACTGACAAAACAGGTACAATTTTTAAGATTTGGCTAAAAATTGAGGTAGGGACAGCCCTTGTTCTCTCACTGCTAGGTTTTTCATTTCAACACAAAGTTTATACGCAAATCTATGCAATTGATTGTTAGGGATAAAAATGCAAATTTGTAGCAGGCGAGAAGAAATTGTTAAAAAAAATCACAATCTATTTAAGTCGGCAAGTCAACAGTTGCGGATACAAAGTTGTAATAGTGCATAACAAAAACGACACCAGCTATTTTGTATCTGTATTGCTGGTTTGTTTTTGTATTTTTAGTTGACCCCTTGTTTTTGTCACCTGTAATCGTCCTAGGTATAGAACTAGTTTCCGCAAATGTCTATTACTTTCGATGGTTCTGACCCGAAATCTTGTGATTTTCACATCCAGTACATCTACTTGGAACAGAGCTCAAATGAACTTAATACAGTTTTTTTTTTGCTGACTTTTCTTTACCAAATTAACAGCTACATTGTGTATCGCGAGGTGGGCATTATTTCCATGTAATCTCGAAGTGAAGACCTGGATAAAATATAACTCCCCCTAGTGCAAGAAATATTTCTGGTTTTGTCACTATTTGTTTGGGATGCAGCTGTTTAATTGTTTTACAGAAATGTAGCAACTAGGTACTGTGAAAATGTGTTTGAAATGGATGATAATAATTTCAAGTTCATCATTGTATTTAGTTTCATTTCAGTGCAGTCAACAAAGTAGAATTTTCATGAATTATTCCATGTAAGAAATATTTCCTTATTTCCGCCAATTTTTATATGTAGAGTTTTATCAAAATAATTCTTTTGCATTTGTATGCTTTAAATTTCTTCAATAAAAAATTTTACTTAAAGTTATGGTGTGTTTTGTAAACTTTGGAACATTTTATCAATTAGAGGAAAGTAATTGTACTCCCTCAGTTGTAACTTTTGCGAGATCGACCTCACATAAGACCCGATATTTTACCAATTCTGCAACATAACAGCCAAATTTACAAAGAAATCTGGGTTTATTTCCAGAAGTAAAATGGAATTCCAGAATTTACTGCATGTTACTTAGGATTATGTATTATATTTCAAATTGGTCGATCTTCGCGTCTGTTGCAAGTAATATTTTATCGCAACCCGTTATTGCTACAGATTTACGGCTTGCGATTTGATAGGTGGATTACACAAATCAAGTTTTGTACAAATACTTCTGCAGAAAAATCTTCAAAAATGTTTCATTTTACGGAAAACGTTTAAACATATAAATGTTGGCATTTCTTAAATACAAATTTTTAATATTTCAAGAAATACGCTAGGAGTTAATTCTCTTGTATACTTCTTTTGTTTGAAAGTTGAATGAAATAGGAAGATAAGTTACAAGACACACACTACTAGTAAAGTTTCTAGTAAATTTTAAGATAGTAAATAGATATATAGCTAAGGAGTTTGAGTTATAAGAATACACTGATATGTAAAATAGATAAGTGACAAACAGTATTTTAAGATTCAAAGGATATTTGGAAAATAAATTAAATGACAAACGCTGATGGTGAAATCTCTAACACAATTGATATAATAGCTTAAATCGATATATTAATTTAAAATCACAGATATAAGTAGCAATTGTACAGTGAAAAGTCTTTATAACTTATACATACGCTCTAACATGGTCCAGGCAGCACTCCGTGGTAAAACATATGTATTAGGACTAGCAGAGCAATTTATGAAAAAATCGTAGTGATATTCATAAAAGCCAATCTCATAGTCAACACTGCTACGATCATCAATACTCAAAACGGTAAAAAAAAATTGGCCTCCTAGGTCTAATGCCATGTTTGTTGCAGTTAGTTGTGGACTGTTTGTGAGCTGATTCTTCTCAATCTGCAGTGGATGTCGCGACAATGGTCCGATTCCGTAGATGCAATACCAGGATGTAGCGATCTCGAAAAGGAGTTTGTAGGTGAGGTAACAACTTCTCGGGTTGTCCTTAGTTCTGTCAGTCTGCTGGTATCTGTTCAAAAGAGTGCTCTGATTAACATTTGTTGTTCTTTCTACCTTACATTGGGACTGTCCGGCCTGGATACGACAGATGACTATAGATCGAATAGAAGGGTCCAACCTTTGCATGGCAGCGCTCAAAGTTTGTAATGAATTAAATCTTCAAAATTGGTCCTTATATGCGCAAAAAAGTGTAACAGTTGAGTTGACGACAAAATTCTCGAGAAAACGTTAGCAAAATCTCGCGGGGGAAAAGGGTCATATGCACTTTTAACGAGTTGCAAGTTTTATGTGGTAGAAATCCAAATAAATAAAAACTTGCATTTAAAGTTTCAATTTTACCTGTAAAAAATCGAAGATACATTTGACTGTTTCAATTAACCATGTAAAATACATATTTTGCATTTTTTTTTTAAATAATTCGAGCTTATTATGCAGATCTTTTTTTGCACATTATATAAAGATAAGGTAAATTTACCTAGATTTTCAATTTTCTACATTATAATTGTTGAATTAAGTTACTCCTTTTGATACAAAGTAAATGTATCCAGATTTTGAATATCATTTCAATTTTTCGACATATTTAAAAAGAAAAATACCTAACTAGTTATTATTATAAAATACAAACCATCATACCTTTTTTAACAAGTATGTTAATAAATAGGGAAATCCCTGTATCGCTAGTTTCAGTTTATAGCAACTAATAATCTGTTCGTAAATATTAACTCTGTTGTCTTTATAGTTACTAATTTGAATCTTCCACAGTATAAAGATTATGTCTGTCGTTTTTAAGGTTAATTTTGAACGGTCATACATTACGTTAATATACTTATACCAACCAGAAGTGGATCAAGATCTAGAAGTCTTATTAATTCTAGTAGAAAAAACTACTAATACTCTTTATTTCGAAAAATGATTTAATTTTGTATATATTCTTAATCTCCCTTAAAAGTATAAACTAATAAAATTAAAAAATGATTTAGAAAGAAGTATTTGATGAAATGTAGTCTATGAATATGATAATAAGGTCATCGTATTCGTTCAATTACAATTTTTGATTTCCACAGAATCTAAAATGACATAAAAACACCTGTTGCAACTCGCCTTTCTTCAGTTAATATCGAAAGAAAACATTAACACCATATACATTTTGTCAAAATAGAGTGAACTTATTGCATAATTATTGAATTGGCCTCTATGTCAGTTTATACAGTCACCATGCTGTTGCTTATATTTGTAATAGGTGTGTAGTTGTGTAGCTTTCTCAGTTATGTTTCGGGAGGGAATGTTTACAATTCCAGATTTTTACGCATTGGTAAACTAATGTTGCCTGAATCAATCACATGTTTGTTTAGGTTTTCTAATAGTTAATGTGTGTTAAGAGGCGAATATCTTTTACGGGGTTACATGAACATAAAAGATCGTTATGATGTTTATAGAAGCCACTCTTACAATCAACACTGCTGCAAACATCCACCCTCTCTTGTCAAGAGAGTTATTTGTGCACTGTGTTACTAAGGTTCAACTATCTTGATCTATGCCATTTCCTGTATCACATTCTGGACAATCTGTATGGTCTTGAGTTATTTGTTATGTCTCTACAAATAAAAAAAGATGTGGTATGATTACAAATGACAATAAAATGCAAATGCCAACTCTCCACCAGAGACCAAATGAAATAGACGTTTCCAATAATAGTTGACAGTAAGGCCTTCAACAGTCTATTTCTTACAGTGTGTAACATCTTGGTGTTTTTCATATGCAAAGGTTGAAGTAATTGTGGGTATTTTTTTCTAATGATATCACAGTATTGGTGCAGATTTTTTTTCTCATGAAATACAATGCATAAATGTGCCTTTTGCGATTATTTTGCTCATAACAATACCTTATAAGACTAGATATCACTGCCAAAGAATAAAAAGGCACCAATGAAACAAAGGTAAAGTATATATATTTATAAATAATCCTAAACATTTTTTAAGAATGAAAACAATAAAAATGGTTGCCATTTTCATCATTAAAATACAAAACTTTTTGGTAGAGTTTTATAGATTGTTATGACAGCAAGCAGTCGGTATTGCAATGTATGGGTACTAATTTTGACCTTACTGGTCGACTTGTCATTATAATTCATATGAAGAATACAGACAAAACCTTCTAATAAACAAAATCAAACAAAAAACATCTAGCCATGCATGCCTTTTCTTGAAATCAGTATCGGAGATGATTTGGCCCTGACCCCTCAGCAATGGTTCATTGACCTAGAATGGTTTGCAAATTCACCATGTAAAATTACCATTGTATTCCTTTTGAATAGTTGACATTTTTTTCATGCGTAGTTATTTTTGATAGCTTTGTACTAGTATTCGATATTGGTTATGTTTATCATTGAAGACTCTTCTAAATAGGTTAAAATCCATATCCTTTTGTTTCCACTGGATAGCTGTCCTCTTGGCAATCCTACCACATCTCCTTGTTTTTAACTTAAAACAAAGATTTATGACAAACTTAATAATGTCAGTTTTCAGATTTACATGGGACGAGGGTGTTTGATTAGGGACTTTCCGTTTTGAATTTTCCTCGGCGTTCAGTATTTTTGTGAATTTGCTTTTTTCATATCGTAAAACAAAACTATTTAAACTGAGTAATAATAAGAAGACCTGAAATCGACTATACGCAAGTGGTATGGTCACAATCACTAAATGATTGACCGATACCTCATTGTACCAACTCCAGAGGAATACGTGTTCACAGTCTTAGATCTTAAGTAGAAGAATAATCGTTGATCTATTCATTCATTTTAAAATCAAACTGTAAATGATCACCCGTTTCTTCAAAGAAATTGCACAGTAAAAGTAACTGTTACCATTATTAATGATAATAATAAATATTGTAATGGAAGAATATGTCCTTTTTTTTACCTTAAAACTGAATGATCAAAGCAGGTATTGGGGATATGATTTTTGAATTAAATGTTTGCTGTGTAGAAACATAAATTTAGAAATTGCTACTCGGTTGTCATTCATTATTTTGTAATTGATTGACTGATATTTCTCCCTGCTAAGATTATTATGGTAGTCTTAGCTGTAAACATCGATGTTGATTTTTATTTAAAAAAGAAAAAAGAAAAGTGTAACTATTGACTGTTTAATTTTATTATTTGCCTTTAAGATCAATTTTCAAGATTATATGTCGCAAATATACACAACCTGAGACTAAGTAGTCTCAGACACAATTAACACGATATATGGTGTTATAAATGCAATATAATTTGACATAGTATTACCAAATTATGGGTTATTATCTGTTGTGTATTTGAGTTCGACAATATTTCTGATTTACTTCATTTACACGTAATTTTTCAAGCAGAAGAACCATCTATAAACCAATCTTTTATTGGAATTTCATTAAAGAAAGGAAAATTTATTATTGTAACAAAACGAATTTGATTTTACCATTAGATAAGGGACTTTCCGTTTTGTTTTCTCCAGGAGTTTTTTGTTATTCTACTTATAATTATCATAAGATTATGAATTTGACCTTAATGATTGTACCTATTCAGGTATAGTATATATCAGTTTTTCCCCATTTGTTCCGTTGATTAATAGCCTTTGATTTTATCATTTTTTGATGGACCTCCCCTTTTGGATATGCATAAAAGTTCAGTATTGTTGTTATTCATTTTCTTTTGTTGTTATCCCCTGTCTCTTTTTATCATAAATTGTTTACTCGCCGTCAGAAACCTGTAACTGATTTTTCATGAATCAATCTTAAAAAATATTGAATAATGGGAGATAACTAAACGACAGCCTTATTTTTTACACACACATTATTGTAGATTAATATTAGCTTGAATGGTAATAGTGATTTATTCCCTTTATTATCCATTCAATGTTGTCATCCATCTTTGAAAACTTTTTCAGACCAATTTCAACTTAAGGAGGCTCGCGAGATTTTCAGAAAAAAAATAAACATTAATTTTTCATTACAAATTTTATTAATTACCTTAAGTAGTTGCTACAAAAATCATTCCAAAAAATCAATTCGTGTTGGCCCCAGGTGACTTTTAAAATGTAGATATCATTGAAAAAGCTCCAAATTATCTCCCTTTGGTGCAAAAATGCCATTTTTTGGCATTAGAATTGAAATATCTTTTTTTAACTCATCGGTGACTTATTTTTTTATTGTTGTTTTCGAATAAGCTTTACATCAACTAAATGATTGTAAAATTTAAGAGATTTCTGTTATGTAGTTCTTTTTTTATTTCGATTTTACCTCTATTTCTCCTATTAGTTCAACAGAAAAAAAGGACATTAACAAAAATGTATGCTTCTTTCGATGGCAGATTGTGAACGTAAATGAATGGTGACCCCATTTTTTTATTTCATTTTTCTATTAATTATAAGATAAAGTTCATTTATAGAAAAATATAGAGAAATTCTATATTAAATAAAAAATTTGATTTAGACCCGCGAGCCCCCTTAACTGACCGAATGCTCATTAGGATATCTAGTACACAGTTTGTTTGTTGTGTATCTCCAAACCATCAACAGGACCAATCAAGCTTAAATAGAATATACGAGTATAATGCGTAGAATGTCAAGATTAACACATAATTTAAACTAAACTTGTCAAATGAGTCTTTATGTGAGTTATTAGCTTGAATGAAGATAATTGTTATGCTAAGGAGGACGGATATTGGAAACATCTACATTGATCAGCAATACACGATAGATAAAAGCCTTAACAAAAAATTCATTTAATATCTTTAAAACTATTTATGGAATGACTGTAATATTTTTTCTGTCTATAAAGAAATAACATACAAAATGTGGTGCACACTGAATAACCCGCGTAGTGTGTTATTTTAAGGTTCATGTGGACCCTATGGCTAAAATGGCCGTATTTTCACCTCAAAATTTACTCTGAGTACAGACAAACCTGCGCATTTGTAAAAAAAATTCAGGCATAGCATGCCCTAGATAAATGAATTTCAAATATGTTTTATGTTTAAGAAAAATAAAAACTTACCAGGATTTTGCCGTGCACTTTTTTTCATTCCTCCAGAAGGTGCCAAAATAAACTAAGTTGGGAAACATGTTTGAGAACTTCCCCACAGGTAAATAATTGAAGTGAGCTGTATTGCTTGACACGGACATGAGATGGACAATAGATACCTGACAATAATTGGTTATTTAAACTGTGTACCTGAGTGGACCATATCAAGGTAAACTCAACTGTTTGTTAATTTTATCATCTTCTGCAGGGACGAAAAAAGTGTACGGAAAAATCCAGTTAAGTTATGAATTTTCTAAATCATACAATGCATTTGAATTCTATTTATCTAGGGCATGCTATGCCTTAAAACTTTTCCAGATGCACAGGTTTGCCTGTACTAAGACTAAATTTTGAGGTGAAAATACGGTTATTTTAGCCATAGGGTCCACATGAACCTTAAAGGGTGCACAATATTTTTTTATGTTATTTCGAATAAGCAGAACAAATATTACAGTCATTTCTTTGATTTAATTCTTAATTTTAAACCGAAGTAAATCATGATTAAACGTTGATGACGCCACGTTCACATGACAAAATTATGTCTATGAACTGATAAACAAAACAACTTCAGCCAATCAGAAGACGCGCTACATACAAAATTCAATTATAATAGAAGAGAAAAAATCTGAAAAAAAAATGTTTAAAATACACAATAAACACCAAGACCAGAATGTGAATCTTTTAAATTGAAAACTGTTATATATGGAAAACAGCTGTAAACATCATTAATGATTAACAATGATACAAACTGCGTATATGGATGAATATGTATCTTGTAATTTGTATATTTTATTCCAATGACATAGTTGCCTTATGTTTTCAAATAAAGAATAAGCAACTAACATACATTGAATCTGCAGTGATTGTTCAGAGTTATTACTGTCGTAAAAAGAATGATGAATTAATTTCATTATGATGTTATAGTTATTATCAAGGGTGCAGCTCGATTATATTCACCAGGGTTAAATTCTTTACCGGAAATACCTGTACCAAGTCTGAAATATGTGAATGCCTTTATCTGATTTAAGGACTATTTTTAGCAAAGATTGGTAGCTACGTCACTAATTGGTAATGAATATTCATGTATCGGTCACGTGACAGCACATCATGCAAACAAATCAGAATAACAATGGCATCCACTCAAGATTTTATGAAAATAAAATTAACTGATAAAGATATTCCCGGGGCAAAAATAGATTTAAATGATTTTCAGGGCAGTTGTAATGTCCAACTAAAGAGATGGTTACAGTGCCGTGGTGTTAAAATTTCAGGAAACCAACCAGAACTTATTCAAAGATGAGTGACCCGTAACGATACGCCCATTTCTTTTGTTGACATGTTTTAACTGAGCTACAAATAGTCAGTCCTTTTAAATATCGGAAGGCGAACTTTGTCACCGAGCAATGATTGGTAGTTGACAGTTAAATAACACACCTTTTTCTTAAACACAGTGACAATTATGGAAATTATATGCAAACACGCACGTATTCCTTTGTTTACATTTACGCAAAACACGTGGTGCTTCTAAAGTCTTTCATTTATGAAGTGTTTTAAAAAAACATTCATTTTAATATCGAAAATATTTAATAAATAATAGAAAATAACGAATTTGAGGGAAGTCACTACCCTCCATGGTTAGAGAAACATATTAAATATTCCTGTTTATTATAGATGTAAAGATGTAATAGCTGGCGGAAAAGCAGACCATATTGATTCCAGCGTCGATGGTGGTAAATGGTACGATATTAAATATGAGTCTGTAAAAAAGAAACTTCTGCAGAGAAAAAAAAAAAGAACCCAGCACTACCCCCTGTTTTAGGCTGGAAACAATTTCCTAATAACCCAATTCCACAAAATTTCAATTATGGTCATATATATCATTACCTACTAGAAAGTGTTGTCCTGTTGAACGAAGATTGGGAAAAAGAGGACACTGATTTGTCACATATGACCTCAAAACCTTTAACCAAAGGGGAACAGTATGTTAAGAGTGGCAATGTCACCAATATCATGGACACAGTTAAAAGAGGCACATGCTATTACTTTTTGAAGGCTAAAGTTGATGCATCAATGAAAAAGGAACAGAGGACTGTACATGTGACTCTGTCAAATGTCAGTGGAGATGTTCTTGATGCAAGCTGCACTTGTCCAGCCTCAGCATTAGGGCGTTGCAACCATGTTGTAGCTGTGCTTTTATTCATCAATAAACATGTTAAAGAAAATGGGTATGATCCCCTTGCTTGTACAGCAAAGACTTCTGAGTGGAATCAGGAGAAAAAAACTGGAAAAAATCCATCAAAAATTAGAGATGCAGTATATTCATCATATAAACAAAAGGCAGTAAAACTTTGTGACTTTGACCCACGACCTCAGCATATGAGACTAGTTTCATACGATGCAAAAAAAGAATTTGTGAATGATTTAAAATATCATGGCCTAACTGGAGGTAAATCTTCAATGTGGGAAAGTCTCCTCAACGCCATCATTACATATGACAATTATGATCTTGATGAAGAACGTCAAATTATGCTTCAAAACTTAACCTGGTCTTTTTTTACCAATATCCGCGCGTTTTTAATTCCTCTTCTGCTGTAAATTTACTTCGCTGTCCTAAAAATTGGGGAATATTCAGAGTAGCTTGCCTTGAAAGAAGTAAGTCTTCAATAGTAAACCCACGGTCAGCTAGTATCATATCACTTGGACTAATATATTGAAGAAAACCACATTTCTCAACTATATCCCTGTCGCTAATAGATCCTTCATACAAATCGGATATATATACTATTGAACCATTTGGAACAATAGCCACAAGACATTTGTATGTATGGTGTTCTTTATAAGAAGAATAGAGATTGCCTTGCCTTTTGAAGTCTCTAGGCATCTGTACAAAAAATTCAGTGCAATCAATAGTACAACGAATATTTTTGAAAGTTCTAAATACTCTTGGTAGATTGTTTTTTAAGTGTTGTCTTTCCGGAAACATTTTTTCCCTTAAATCATTGAAATGACAATATAAAAGTTGAATCCACGTTGTAAATATTGTGCTGACAGTAGATGCAGCTATACCAAAAAAAATGGGCTAAAGTGTCTAAGCTATATTCACGTCTCAGTCTTACAAATGTCAAAAAGAATTCATCTTCTGGCTGTAGTTTCCTTGTACCTTTTCTAGAACATTCTTTTGCTACTCCTTTACCATCCCAATATGTCAATTTGACACTATCACCAAGAAATTTATAAAGAATCAAAAACTGCTCATATGTTAATCCAGTAAAAAATTTCATTTTTGCACTATCATTTTTAACTGCTTTTAAAGATAAGGATGTATCAACCTGACCTTCAAAATTCATTAAATTGTCTTGTTCACCCTTTGTTTTAATTTGATTTTTTAACAACATGTTTTCAATTTTAGCATTCAAAACCTCCTTCTCATAGACCGTTTGAATTTCTTTGCCGACTTTAGATGCACCGATGCAACGTCTGTCTGTGTACATTTGTCATTGTTCATTGTCTGAAATAAAATGTAACAATGTAAATTCATGATTGAAACCACAAGGTGTACAAAATATTAATCCAATTCTGGTTATTTTATATTATATTATTTTTTTCGTGTGCAATACTTGTATATATAGGTATAGGAAGATGTGGTATGAGTGCCAATGAGACAACTCTCCATCCAAAAAACAATTTATGAAAGTAAACAATTATAGGTCAAGGTACGGCCTTCAACACGGAGCATTGACTCACACCGAACAACAAGCTACATGCAACAATATACATGTATATATACATCTTCTGTAGTACAAACATGAAATTGTCGTATGATTAAATGTTACATTATTCAAACTACAAAAATGTAAATAAACATGCTCAACAGTGCATAAAATGTATATTTTTATTTTTATTCATACAGTATGAAAAAGGTTCAAGATATAAATGATTACCATGGCTACGAACAACATGAATTACAAATATTATATCTAAAATCCACTGTGTTTCAATTATTTTACTTATTTTACATTACCGCAACATCTTGTTCTTCACATGAACTTGGCGTGTGAGACCCAGAAATTTCTTTTCCAAGATCCAAAAGGCCCTCGGCTGCCGATTGTACATCCCTTCTGCTTATTTTTACCACTTTCCTCCTTGGTGTAGGTGGTTTTCTTTTTCTTTCAAATCTTCTCATCTGTAAGTTTATAAAAAATTGTAACAATTGCTATAGCTGATAGGTCTAGAATTGACTAATATGCATTTTTTAAGCATCTGTATACATGTACATTTTGTATGTACATCATGGATACATTTGTATCATGACATGACATGTACAGATGCACAAATACTGTACATCTATTATATATATACAGGTATATTTTAAAATGTCAAAATAAAAATACTATTAAAGACTAATATATTCTATAAATTTATAAAACTGTCAACTACAAAATTACAAAATTATCAAGATGACAGAGCCTTTATCAAAACATCAGCTATAATATACTCGTTACTTGTTTACGCTTACCTGTTCATCTGTATGTAACAAGACTGGGATTGGGTCAGGATTCTTTTCCGTCGGGCCTTTTCCGCCTACGAAATGTTTGCTACAGATATATGTAGATCTTTTTATTTTGCTACAGTTGAAATAATCGTCAGGGCGTTCACATGCTTTAATCCATTTTTCACAAGTTTGTCGTCGGGTCAATGGTTTAGGGAACGGTATGAAAAATACACCTTCCATGTTTTTCACGATGATGATATCTTGAATCATTGTGACATGTGCCATAACAACAATGTTTATTACCTTCTGATTTACTTTTTTCTGAGGAACTATCCATATTTTTGTTTAAAAATATAGTTTTAATAACCTCATTCACGTTATGTGTACAACGGAAATCGATATCCGCTTGCATGACATACGGGCACTTTAACAAATGTCATTCTAAAAATAACTTTAAATTTATTTATAGTACCACCGATCTTTGCTAATACCTCGGATTTCGGTAATTTTGTTATCACATTTCGTGCATCGTTTACACGTACCAGTTTTTTGTTTACCCAAAACATCACAATAGATTAATTAAATGGGTAAGGTTAATGGCGCATGTCAGTGTCTAAATTATTGGGTGAATTAATCAACCGAACCTTGCTCGTTTACAACAAATAGCAAGTTGGGTGCCGAGCGTGTTTATAGAAGATTTTTTTTAAATCAATACTGTTTCCTTAGGACAAGGATGGCATATGAATCTTCCACATTTACAAAGTACCTGAGCAAAGTACAATGCGTTGTGTCAGAACATTGTTGATGATTTAAATTCAGGTAAGTTTATAAAATTCATTTGTTTCATGCTTATTTACTAAAATGTTTTACGGTCTGGTAGTTCGGTGCATTCATGAATTATCCCTGGGGGTTCATTTCCTATTATAAGTGTACGGGGACGAAACACGTGTCTGGCGTTCAAATGTTTTTGTATGTAGGATGAGTTTATATGCCATTGAAAAAGACAAAATGAATGTTTGTAATTGTACACAAGAGGGACGCGATCTAGAAATTTAAAATGAATTTTGTTAAAACTTCGAATTTTGCTTTGACCTTGAAATGTATATCATGTAAGAAAACAAAACAAAAGCAAAAAAACAAATAACCAGGAATTAAGATGCACAATTTAGAATAGAGATGTTTGTCGTTCTTTAAATCAAATATTTATGCATATAGTATCAAATTACGCTACGCTCGTTGATAGACTATAAGTACAACAGTCTTGTTATTTAAATGCATAATTATTTTATCAATTATCTACCATCAGTTCACCTGTACAGACCAATCACTGACAACTACATAAGCAACGATTTCCATTATCATTATTAAGTCGATAATTAAGTCTGTTTTAAAACAAAGTGCCAAATGTTAAATACAATTTTGACAAAAACAAGACCCTTATATTTTATTATTTGATTTGTTTTTAATAAAAGAATGAATGCAACAGCTCCAAAATTTTTCTTATATATATATATAATTATTGTATTAAATTTGCTCACACATTGAAGTCAATATATTTGAATTTTATACGACTGTAATACAAGTGAGAGTTTTAACTAGCTATACTTCCACGTTTTACCCACCGTTTTCTACATAAAGAAATGTCTGTATCAAGACAGGAGTATGACAGCTGTTTTCAAGTCGTTTGATGTGTTTGAGCTCTTGTGTTTGTTATTTGATAAGGGACTTTCCGTTTTGAATTTTTCTTTTGGTTCAGTATTTTTTTTATTCTACTTTGAAATTATTCAAATGTACAATGTATTTTTCAATACCTGTTATCTAAGATTCACATACAATCTATATCTACATATATCTGATTAAACTGAACATTATTATAGAAACCTGGAAAATTGCAGTAGTATATAATGCGGGCTCTGGCAGTCCTTATTAAAACTAATTTTACACGCCGGATGCGTAGAACCCGATACTCCATCATGTCTATACCACTTGATGTTTTCTAAACATAAAACTTTGACAAACGGGAGTTGGGAATCCATAACAAACACAATTGAAGTTTGATTGCGTGTCTTTCGCCATCTTGGATTATAAAATAACAGAACACAATCGGTCTTGATCTATAATGTGAAGTTTTGAGACAAGAATATAATTCATTTGCTTCATTTTATTATTTAAACAGTTTTTTAAAATACAAAAACATTTTCTGTATGATTCAATTTTTTACACTATGATATAAAGGCAACCTTTCTTTAGTAAAGGAATATGTATGAAAAAAAAAGGTAAATCACAAAAATACTGATCTCAGAGGAAAATCAAAAAGGGAAAGTCCTTAATCACATGGCAAAATCAAATGACAAAACACATCAAAAACGTACCTAATTTGTTTTGTAGCATGAAAATGAGTCCCGTTAACTATTTCTTTTTATCTGAAAGCACCTCGGAAAGCACAATATATCACAAACATTAAGTTAATGTAAATGTAAATGTAAATGTTATATTGTTAGATTATGAAAAGTTAATTTGTTGACGAAAATATGTTGATCCTATGTTTTTGTCAGATTTTGATCACAGAGGTTTTTGATTAATTATGTTGCTTTTTGTTTTTTTAATTTCAGATGATATCAAACACTTGACATTTAGTCTAAGAAACACTCTTACAAATGGGGAATTAGAAAAGATAAAAGATGGCCAAGATCTCATTACTACATTAGAAAAACGAGATTTGTTGTCTCAGAAAAATGTGTCTCTGCTGCATAAATTGTTGCAGAAAAAATGTGGAAAATTAGCGAAAATGGTTGGTGCTTATGACCTTACTATCACGCCTCAAAGAACATACAACAAAGGTAAAACATTGATATTACATAAATTAAAAAAGTTTTTGTCACCTTATTAGACTTTATCATAATTCAGAATATACATAACAAAAACATAATTATAGATGTAAGGAGCTTTTACTTAATACAAACACGTCTGATACAATATTTAGGTCTCCTGATCAGTATGGCAACAGGAATCATATCTAAATTTTTAAGAACAGGAATAATCAAATTGATTTTTTTCCGTTCAAAATCATCGAAAAAATTGAAGAAATTGATAAAAAAAAAAAAACAGTTTTGCAGGCTTTTTTGTAATGTTTATTTAACATGTTTCAAACATAATAAGATACCCATTAAGCGTAAATCAAATCAAATCAAATCAAATCATTTTATTGGTGTAAAATCCAAATATTGGATTGTTACCAAGACAAACATGACAATCATTACAAACATATAATATCTAAATTTAAACTACATTCATATTCTTATAAAACTATATATTTAAATGTTTTGGAGGAGGTGATACCTTTGCAAATTTGAAAGTACAAGTACAAACATTCATATTAATGCAATTGTTATAAAATATATCATTACAAATACTATAAGAAAATATAAAATAGTCATTATTGTTTTTTACATCCACTGGTTTTTCTTATCAGCTAGGCTGTTTCGTAATACATATAAATCATTAACTCCCTTGACAATAATTTTAGTTACGTCATACTCATTAAAAGTAAACATAAATACAAATTTTTCCTCATCAGACATTTTGGTGAAATCTGGAACTATATTCTCTACTTCTTGAAAAAGATTTTGCCTACATTTTTCTAAAATTTGACATTTTAAAGTAAAATGATATTCATCTTCTACATCCTTTTTTCAGAGAGGACATAATCTTTTTTCCAACGGTAATTTACGGTGTCTACCCTGTTAAATATTTAGATAACTATTACTTATTCTTATTTTTATAAAATTTGATATCATGTATCGATCTAAATCTATTAATAAAAAAAAATCTAATTTGTATTCTTTTTTTAATTTTCTGTATGTTCTTAATTTGTTTACATTAGGGTTATTTTGGTCGTTAAAAAAAGACTGTCTTGCCAGAAATCTGTATACCTTTCAGCTAATTTTTTACCTACAGCATTTATAAGGCATTTTTTAGAGAACGTACTTTGATTTTCCCATACATGATTAAACCCTATTTCTGAAAGAGCATTTTTTAATTTGAGCGCAAAACCATTATTTAAATTTAAACTATATTTATAGGCATTTGAAGCATAACTATCTTTTTTTGCATTTATCAAATGGCACCAATAGCCAACAGAAGCCTTAACAGCATCAATAGCAATAGGTAACATACTTATTTCTGCTAAAACTGCTGTGTTTACAGCAGCTTTATCTACACCCAACAAGATATTTAGCAAATTTTATTTGAATTTCTGATCGTAAAAAAGACAAATATCTACATTCAATACTTGAATTACCTTTAACTAACATATTAAGTGCCCATATTTCACTGTAATAAAGTAGTATAGGTTTTAAACAACTTTCAAACAGTTTTAAATGTGGATAAATATTAAGTTTATCTGAGAATAAGAGCTTTCTAATGCAAAACATTGCCTTGGAAGCTTTTTTGCACAGATGATTGACAGCATGAGTGAAAATTCCTGAGGGCTTAAATAAAATACCCAAATATTTATATTCATTGGTCAAATCAAATAAACTCATCATAGATACCAGGACTAAATTTTATATAAACGCCAGACGCGCGTTTCGTCTACAAAAGACTCATCAGTGACGCTCGAATCCAAAAAAGTTATAAAAAGCCAAATAAAGTACGAAGTTGAAGAGCATTGAGATCCAAAATTCCTAAAAGTGTTGCCAAATACAGCTAAGGTAATCTATGCCTGAGGTAGAAAAGCCTAGTTAGTATTTCAAAATATTCAAAATTTTGTAAACAGTTAATTTAAAAATTTAACAATATCAATGATAATTCATGTCAGCACAAAGAGTGCTGACTATTGGGCTTGTGATACCCTCGGGGAAATAAATCTCCACCAGCAGTGGCATCGACCAAGTGGTTGTAAATAAACTCATCATAGATACCAGGACTAAATTTAGTATATGCGCCAGACGCGCGTTTCGTCTACAAAAGACTCATCAGTGACGCTCGAATCCAAAAAAGTTATAAAAAGCCAAATAAAGTACAAAGTTGAAGAGCATTGAGATCCAAAATTCCTAAAAGTGTTGCCAAATACAGCTAAGGTAATCTATGCCTGAGGTAAAAAGCCTTAGTATTTCAAAAAATTCAAAATTTTGATAACAGTAATTCATAAATATAACAATATCAATGATAATTCATGTCAGCACAAAGAGTGCTGACTACTGGGCTTGTGATACCCTCGGGGAAATAAATCTCCACCAGCAGTGGCATCGACCAAGTGGTTGTAAATAAACTCATCATAGATACCAGGACTAAATTTAGTATATACGCCAGACGCGCGTTTCGTCTACAAAAGACTCATCAGTGACGCTCGAATCCAAAAAAGTTATAAAAAGCCAAATAAAGTACAAAGTTGAAGAGCATTGAGATCCAAAATTCCTAAAAGTGTTGCCAAATACAGCTAAGGTAATCTATGCCTGAGGTAAAAAGCCTTAGTATTTCAAAAAATTCAAAATTTTGATAACAGTAATTCATAAATATAACAATATCAATGATAATTCATGTCAGCACAAAGAGTGCTGACTACTGGGCTTGTGATACCCTCGGGGAAATAAATCTCCACCAGCAGTGGCATCGACCAAGTGGTTGTAAATAAACTCATCATAGATACCAGGACTAAATTTAGTATATACGCCAGACGCGCGTTTCGTCTACAAAAGACTCATCAGTGACGCTCGAATCCAAAAAAGTTATAAAAAGCCAAATAAAGTACAAAGTTGAAGAGCATTGAGATCCAAAATTCCTAAAAGTGTTGCCAAATACAGCTAAGGTAATCTATGCCTGAGGTAAAAAAGCCTTAGTATTTCAAAAAATTCAAAATTTTGTTAACAGTAATTCATAAATATAACAATATCAATGATAATTCATGTCAGCACAAAGAGTGCTGACTACTGGGCTTGTGATACGCTCGGGGAAATAAATCTCCACCAGCAGTGGCATCGACCCAGTGGTTGTAAATAAACTCATCATAGATACCAGGACTAAACTTAGTATATATACGCCAGACGCGCGTTTCGTCTACAAAAGACTCATCAGTGACGCTCGAATCCCAAAAAGTTAAAAATGCCAAATAAAGTACGAAGTTGAAGAGCATTGAGGACCAAAATTCCTAAAAGTTTTGCCAAATACAGCTAAGGTATTTATGCCTGAGGTAGAAAAGCCTTAGTATTTCAAAAAATTCAAAAAGTATCGTCAACTTCATTTGTAATAAAATCTAATTCATCACATTTTACATGCGCATTTAAGTCTCCTAATAGCATTATCTACCGTGAAGTACCATATTTGGCTACATCATTGTATAATTTGTCAAATAGCTGTTTGTCGCAATTGGTACGAACAGTATAAGATGAGTTTGCTGGTGAAATATATATAAAAAAAAAAAAAAAAAAAATCCCTTGTCAGACCAAAATAATTTTTATCAAGCTTCATCCACATGATATCATTAACAGAATTATCAATCAATTTAATTCCTGTCAAAATTTCTTTTCTAATGAATACTGCCAATCCACCCCTACTTTTATTTGAATCAGATCTACAATTGACATGACATTTGTATCCGTCTAATGCCAAAATATCTTTAGAAGAAGCATGAGTTTCTGACAGTCCTATAATATCAGAGGACATAAATTTTTTTTAAAGTTTTCATCATCTAGTTTAGAAGTCTTAAGACCCCCACTTAACCTTCTAAACAAACCATTTACATTCCAACTTGAAATGGATATTTTTTTGGACACTTTAATACACATAACAATAACCCCAAATTAAGATAAAAAGCATAGACCTGACATCCTTATAGACAGTATAAACAATTCTGTTTTAATATTTCTATTTTAAAGATAAAAAATCTATGGATTTTTATTCACAATCCTTTTGTTTTTCTCAAAACATATTCATTAAAAACATTGTTAAAGTCATATGAAACCTCAAATTAAAAAAAAATATGCATATGTTTTTTAAAACTAAATGGATAGTTTTCATTATACAACTTATGTACATATACTTTTTTTCTGAGGAAAATTCTTTAATTTGTCCACATTTAGAAGAAGTTTACTTATTTTTAATTGCTTGCTGCCAGGAAGCAATTCGCCGACATATTTTCCGTGTGCATAGTGACCTAAGCGTGACCCTCCTCGAACAAATCCGGTGATAGCATTACGCATGAATCTGTCATTAAAATAAACAATTACCTGATTGTATATGTTAAACACGTGCTAAATACCCATGCTTTTTGTTGATTATTTACTATAAGGTGACAATCGGTAAACTTCGGCTTCAAAACACGGCATTTAATGAGTAGCCATATTTGTTAAATCATAACAGACAGATAGGAAAAAAATTGACGATTATACGATATATTTGCGTAAAAAATGATAAAATCGTGCACAGAGGACTAAATTTATGATATATACATGCATTGGTTCAAGAATTGGATGATCATTATTTTTCATCAGTCACTCGTGTCTTATGACTTTAAAATTGCTCCCAAAAAAGATGCTCTATGTCATTGTACACAATTATATATATAACTATTAATGTTTTGGGGAAATACATGTAACATTTCAGTTTTAAGTTTACACAAAATCCCTGAATACACCAGCAACTGCTGATGCAATAGTGGATGCGAGGTCATTAATGCGTTGATCTGATTCATGTCTCTTGTGACCGTCCCTTCCTTGAATAGAATGACTGTTCCATATGGATTATACTTATGATCTTCTGTCAGCTGTGCCTGAACAGGTTCATGAAAAGACCAACTGTTGTTTGTATTCCCTTCATTGTAACTATAGTTCTGGTGATTTCCCATTGCTTCACTTCTTACATACTTGTCCTTATTTTGACTTTGATAATAATGTTTTGTGCCCCTATTATGATTATTCACAGATCTTTGTGAAGAACGTGGAAAGAGGATGTTTTCCTTTAAATTCTGTTCATTGATGAAGGTTAACTTTTCATTTTCCATTTCACAATTGATTTTCTCCATTCTTACCTCATTTATTTGTTCTTTAAGATGAACTGTTCATTTTTCACTCTCTTGCTTTAGTTGTTTTAGTTCCGTCTCTTTGTTTATTTGCATCTGATCGATTGTTTTTGATAATTTGTTAATTTGGGTGTTCTTATCTAACAATAGTTTTTCTTGTGCCTGGAAATCTTGACAAACTGGAGTTGAGTTTTTTGAATTAGCTAATTTTTGTATTTCAAGAGTTATTTCTCTTTTATGCTAACTATGCTGGCAGCCTTTGCACTTGGTTAGCAACGCATGAATGACGTCACAAAATGACGTATTATGAAAAGTGACTAAATTCGGAAACAATTAGGATTGATTCCGGGTAAAACGGAATTTTACTTTCATTAAACCGCGCGCGCGCGGTTTATCCTAATATGATAAACTTAATTATGTTGCTTTTGAAGGGTAGCTGAATGGAATGACTGTTCCCATATGCATTATACTTATGATCTTCTGTCAGCTGTGCCTGAACAGGTTCATGAAATGACCAACTGTTGTTTGTATTCCCTTCATTGTAACTATAGTTCTGGTGATTTCCCATTGCTTCACTTCTTACATACTTGTCCTTATTTTGACTTTGATAATAATGTTTTGTGCCCCTATTATGATTATTCACAGATCTTCGTGAAGAACGTGGAAAGAGGATGTTTCTAATATTGCTTGCTAGAACTCGTATACCTTGATCTCGTGACAGGCGGAAGCAGTCTTGATAAAGATGAGGAAGCACCTGTCCGCGATGAGAGAAATTGTCGTGTGAACAAAAATGTATATTATCTGCATAGTAGAGATGATAATAAAGTTGATTATTAAAGTTTTTGATTTTCTCATTGAGCTCTGAATATTTGGTTGGAACAACTAATGAGATAATTACTGTGTCAACTTTCTTTAATGCCTCATCTACCATTAACACAAACTTTTTAACAACATCATCTGCACTTTTTTTCTTTAAATTATTTATTCTTACATGTAGTAACAGAGTACGAGCGTGCTGTAACGAACTTATGAATTCTCGTGTTTTCTCTACTGTGTATGACGTGTGTTTGATACCCTCGTAAACAGATCCTGATAGGAGTTTCCGAATATCAATGAAAATGCAAATGCTATCATGCAGAAACAGAAAATCAAAATTGACGGCTTTAGCATTATCATTCCCCGATTTTTTGTTAACTTGAGGCAATTTCTGATTAGCAACGCTTTGAGATTCACTCGCCTCTTTTGAAGGAAATTTTAAATCGGAGTCATTATCTCAGAATGTTATATCACATGTATCAGTACTGTAGGTCTTGTTGTTTCAGGAGATTTTACTTGAAGGTCATCCTGGTTGGAAGCTTCTGGCTGTAGGTTATTAAGCTCCTCTGTAAGCAAATTATTCTCATTGTCACCAGTTGTGTCAGATTTACTTGACATCTGTTTTGGTTTTTGATTGACTTTTCCCCATGGTTCTCCATTTTTGTCATAAAGGAAGGACTGAATCCTATCTTGTAAGTTTTTAATACAGTCTTTCTTTTGAATTCTTTTTTCAAAGTCACTCTTGAAATTTAGGCTTTCCTTTAAATTCTGTTCATTGATGAAGGTTAAGTTTTCATTTTCCATTTCACAATTGATTTTTTCCTTTCTTAGCTCGTTTATTTGTTCTTAAAGATGAACTGTACATTTTTCACTCTCTTGCTTTAGTTGTTTTAGTTCCGTCTCTTTGTTTATTTGCATCTGATCGATTGTTTTTGATAATTTGTTAATTTGGGTGTTCTTATCTAACAATAGTTTTTCTTGTGTCTGGAAATCTTGACAAACTGGAGTTGAGTTTTTTGAATTAGCTAATTTATGTATTTCAAGAGTTATTTCTCTTTTATGTTGATTTTGAAGGGTAGCTGTGTTTGTGAGTAATGAGGTCATTTTTACCATTGACTCTTCCAAAATGTCTAACCTATTGTTTAGCATTTTGATAGGGTCCATTGCTAATTTCTGCTGATTTGGTTCATTGTCCAAAGACAAAACTTTTGGTGTGGAGCGATCACCTTCGACTGAATTATTTTTTACCATACTCTTGATATTCATGTTGTTATTATCATCTGTTTTAGAATTTTTTGATATGGACTCTTGGCTAAATTCAGTTGTTCCATGTTGAGTAACAGGCTCACAAGTTTTTAGTACAGTTTGATCATCTGAATAATTGTTTTCAGGCTGGATATGTTCATGATATGTGTTACTATCTGACATGATTGACACTGTGTTTACAGATGATTTTGTTGTTTGTTAACTTGTGTCTTCTGAGTTATTTTGAACGGAAGAAAGTTGTGAAACTAATGATTTACACTCCTCAAATTTATTATCACAGAAATTTTCCCAATGTTTACCTTGAATCATGATTTTTCCTGTCGTAAGGTAAACAATTATTTTGTAGATAAAGTTATCATCCTCAAGGATTTCTTTTGTTTTATCAGTAAGAATGAATTCCGTCTGAACAATTTTGTCAGTGTTGTCTTTTTTATCAATCCAGTTGACTATGTTTTTTTCATTTTTGCCTTCAGCGACATAAATCAATTTCGCTACTGCTGCTATCCAAGCGTGTATTCTTTTCTTAGGTGTAATGAAGCATGTAAAGTTTGCATTTGCTTTATATATATATCTTTGTCAATTGCTTCAAAGGGTATTATCCTGTCATTACTAGCCTTTTGTTTTGATTTACATGTATTTTTGACTTCGTATATCCTTTGAATGTTACTTAGACTAATATCAATGTCAACACTCATTTTGATAGTTGGACGTATCTTTATTATTGCTGATTTAATAAGCTCGTTAATTAATATATTAGGTGCTTTTAAGTTATAATCGTGATTGTTTAACCATCTAAGGACACAGTTGGTGCTCCTAAACGTGCATTTTGTCAAATACTATAGACATAATAATTTTGGTTATTTTCTTGGTCAACTAAATTCGTGCATGTGGTTCATAAAGCGTATGATCTTAAGTCAATACCGACACAGCAGACCAAAGCCAATTAACTAACCAAACATCAATACGTTGACCTTAAGGGCATACGATACAGTTACAGGGGAGGTAATGACGTTGCTAACGTAAAATATTAATTTCGCGACGTCAAACTGTGACATACCAGGAAAAGATGCATTTTTCGACTGATTTTTATCATTCAAACTGATTTAATTTGAAAACGAGTGCATGCACCCCTATTTTTTAAAACGACATTTTGTTTTATTTTGCAGGGAGATTATGTGGAAATTTTTTTATAAAACTGTAAATAGAGCAATTTTTTTAATTTTGATAAATATACAGCAAAAAATGACATTTTTTTTCTCAATTCATGGCAATTTGATAAATATGAGTTATTTCTGAATAAAAAAAGCATGAATTTCGAGAATACTTATAAAATACAGAAATTACAAATTATTTAACAAAAAACTATTTGTGTTTATCTTTTAAAACAAAAAAAGTTATGTCTTTCTTTCGAAAGAAAAAAGTCGGCCACAAATCCGAATTTTGAGCAAATATACAAATTTCGACCTCATTTAACTCAAAAAGTAGCACATGAAGGTATATTTTTTATTACATATTTGTTTTTATCAGGCAAAAAATGGCCTATTTGGAAATTTTCATCAAACTGTAAATACGGGATCAAAACTGTATCGTATGCCCTTAATAGACAATTTGATAAGAGAATTACTGGCGTGAACAATGAATAGAGATATACAAATAAATATAAACAAACATTGACCGTAGATAATTGATAGCTGTTAATGAACGCTCTTATAAGATAACGATCACAGACAATAAACCATAATACAAAAGTAGTTATTTTTTGTATAAAGCCTTAAACGTCCAGCAGGAAGTATTTCAAGATACCCAGTCTGATATTGTTGAAGTACTGAAAAAAATTTAAAACATGATAAAACTATTATTTTTATTATGCCAATATTTGGGCTTAACACGTTATGTTACGGAAAACTTCCTGTGAGTTAATGAATAAAAAGCGATGAATGTAAACTAACTGACGCCGACATTATACTTAACTATCCACGCAGTGTGCCGTGCACACTGTGTGAATGCTTGAGGATATATTTTTTTCTCTAGTGTCATGTAATTCACTCAGTTTTGTCATATTGTAAATCAAGAACAAAACAAATTACTTGCTACCTGCAGTTGACACAAAACACACAGTATGTACATAAAATGGTAGTGTGTTCTCAGATAATTAAGTATAATTTACCGCTACAAAAACTGTGCGTGAGCTAGCCACACATCTTTAATAGCTGGTTGCTGCTCACAAGGAAGCTATTAAACCAAGAGATCCAAATGGTAAAGTTGAAATCATCCCTTCGTAAATTTTACGGACGCCATCACGAGTTGGTTGACCGTTATGGAATAACCGTTTCACAAATGATATCGGATCTGTTCCTTACGTCGTAACTACCATCCCCTTCCCTTTCATGAAAGTGACCTACCGAATTAGACTATTTACCGGATATGTTATCACATAAGCAACACGACAGGTGCCACATATGGAGCAGGATCTGCTTACCCTTCCGGAGCACCTGAGATCACCCCTAGTTTTTGGTGGGGTTCGTGTTGTTTATTCTTTAGTTTTCTATGTTGTGTCATGTGTACTATTGTTTGTCTGTTTGTCTTTTTCATTTTTAGCCACGGCGTTGTCAGTTTGTTTTAGATTTATGACTGTCCCTTTGGTATCTTTCGTCCCTCTTTTTAAATAGAAATGCGTCAGCATATATATGGTATTTGCATACACGTGTGTGTGCGACTACCAGTCAACTTGTCTCAGAGTACTTTAGCAGGCGGTTCCCTAGCGGTATAGCCTTACTTGTTTTCAACGTGGTCCGCTTAATAGTAAATTTTTGTGGGCATAGACCGACGTGAAATAGAGATGTTGAGCAATCATAATAAGACTATTTCTCGTTAAGGTACGTAGGCACCCTACTTCAAAACAAATATTTGGGAAACGATATTATATTTGGCTCAAATAAAATATCATAGCCCAAAACGAAATATATATAACGTTATGTTGCCTGCCCAAGTTGCATATTGAGTAACCCCAAAATTTAAAGATGATACACCTGATGAAACCTCGTGTCTTGTTAAAATTAAAGCTGATCTAGAGAAAATTAATGTCAATATAAAATTCTTAATCACAATAATGAGATCAACGTGCAAAGAAAAAGACACAATGCCAGGATGGAGGACAAGTTACAAAGTTATAACCGATTAAAAACGTTTGTCTGCATTGTTATCTTTGTTATTTAATCTTTTCCAACGCGGATTTAATATCCAATTTGCAGTTCTAATGTAGCATTTAAAACAATTTGATTTCCAACGTCCCAGTGTTTGTATCATGTTGTCCTCAATACATTGATAACTAGCACTAGTAGCCGCACCTGATCAAAAAGAATGTACGCTATAATCCTTGTCATTATATCCTAATTTCATGAGTATTGTTTTTAGCTTGCTTATAAAATAGTTCCGTGAAAGTGGTTTCCGGTTTCTTTAACGAAAAACGAATCATTGTGCTTTGCTTTTAGGTTTCGTCTCACACTTATCAGCTTGAATAGCAATTTATATAATCCTGGTACCTTTGATAACTATTATACGGACAAACGACGCCATCTATCTCGAACAAGGACATTATAATACCTTGTCGGAAAATATCTGTCTTCGTAGCTTTTATATTTACAGATATTTCACATTCTGAAACAAAATTTATGTCAGAAACGCATACATTTGAATCTGGAACAAAAACAGTTCTACATGTAAACTCATTGCATTTAAGGAAACCAGAAAATGTTTGAAATGTTAAATCTATCTACTAATTATGATTGCAAAATCCACATTGCAAACAAGTTGCTATTTCCTGTAAAATTTTAAACGTTATTGGTAACTTTTGTCGTAATGGCTTACTCTCAGATTTCTTCACTTTATTTAACACATTTTGCAAGTTGGTATGAATGACCAAATTTATCACAAAGGGGGTTCACAAATTCAAAATTAACTCCATGAAAACTAACTCCACCAAGATATAATTTGATTGTTGAATATATTTCAGTTTTACACTGATTGGAAATGGGCCACAAAATAGATCAATAAATCTTTCAAAACTTTTGACACATTGAAACTCCTTGAGCTGAATCCAGTGATATGATCGCCACAAGATTGAATAAACATTGCGGGTATTCACATTGATATTTTTATTTCATTGGCTGTCGACCGCTTGACCTACTTTCACAAAATTTTGGAATGAGGAGGGCAGGTGCATGGATTCGGAGCCAATTGTCGAAACCGCTTCATCCGGTAACGAGAAAAGCATCTGCTATGTTATTTTCTTTCCCTGGTATATGTACTGCATGTACAACACAATTTAATTTAACCGCTCACCAAGGTAAACGTCGTACAAGATTCATTATTACATTACACTTTAAACTACCCTTATTAATAATAGTTATCAAAGGTAATTAATAATGTACACACTAGACATATTATCACAATGAAAAAGAATGCGTTTTAGTAGACCATTCATGCCCTCATAAAATAGCAGAAATAACAATTGGATACAATTCTAAGTAAGCCATTGAGAAAGACTCCTCATCGGGCCGAATAAAATCGGCGGGCCAAATGACTTGAAACCACCTTTTCCTAAAATAACCTTTGTATCCGATTGTTGATGAAGTATCAGTATAAAATCAATGAAAATCGGACGCATTAATAACGTTATCACTGATTAAAAATTAAATACCATTCCACTGACTTAGGAATTTAAACCCAATGCTAGATCACCTCTACATCCCTTTGTAATTGTTCTTTTACGAAGTGTGCTAACGTCAATAAGTACGACACACGCAATCTCCGTGGTATAATTACTTTACACGCATAATTGAGATGTCCCAATAAACTTAACATGTCACGCTTAGTACATGAACGTCTATTAAGGTAACTGTATAAAATATGCTTAATTCGAACAAGTTTCTCCTCGGGTAATTTAGCAATCATATGCATCGAATCGAGAATTATGCCGAGATATTCTACTGAAGTATATGGACCAACTGTTTTATGAGCGCTGAGAGGAATCTTTAAACTATTAAATACATACAAAATTGTGTTCATATTCCTTGTAGCGTCTACTTAAGGATTGTTAATCAGGAGAAAATCTAACGAATGAAGCAAACCGTCATTATTTTGTAAGTTTCAACATATTGCCACTGATAATGTATCGGGACTTGAACGGCAACCAAATGCTAAACGAGTATAAAAATAGTACACGTATTACTTTGAATGCATCGGTTATGTCACACTTACATAATTGACTTTTAATTCCTAAAATAGTACACGTATTACTTTGAATGCATCGGTTATGTCACACTTACATAATTGACTTTTAATTCCTAATGACTTAATTATACTAGTACTTATAACGTCATCAATTCTTACATAGGTTAAGGAATAGTCTTCCTTATTTATTAAATCATTGATGCTGTGATGCTCATCATTGTTGTGAGGAGCCGAAAGGTCTAGAACTAATCGTTTCTTTTTTGAATATTTTCCTTCAACAATACCTATCGGACTTATTCTATTGGTATCAATCGGAGGTTTTGTAAATGGTCCAATAAGGTATCCCTTACGAAGTTCGTCAACTACCAGTTGCGTAACGTCATCGGGAAATGTCTTGGTTGACAATAAATTCCTACATTCCAAACATTTTCTTTGTAGTACGTTTATGCTTGTGTCAAAACTATATCGAAGTCCATTATTTAAATTATTAACAAAAGTTTTATCTGGATAATGTGTTCAAGTTGATCGATATCAATAGGCGTAGACACAAGTCAATTCTTAGCCTGCGCTTGTTCTTGTGACGGCTTACTATTCGGAGTAACACCACTAGATGATCTAGTATTGACATAAGCGAATAAATATTGTGTCCCCTTGAATCATTTTCCAGATAAGAAATTTTTACACACTTACCGATCACGAAAGAAAAGAACGGAGCGTCCTCGTATATCTATATTGGAACCATCACGACCGTTTCTTCCAACTTGTAATTTCTGAAAATGACTTTGATTATAATTATAGAAAAGAAGATGTGGTATGATTGGCTATGAGACAACTCTTCACCAGAGACAACAATGGCACCGAAATTAACAACTATTGGTCACCGTACGACCTTCAACAACGAGCAAAGCCCATACAGCATAGTCAGCTATAAAAGTCCCCGAAATGACAATGTAAAACTGTTCAAACGAGAAAACGATCGGCCTAATTTAAGTTCAAAAAATGAACGTAAAACAAATATGTTTCATATAAACAAACGACAACCTCTGAATTACAGACTCCTGAATTGGGACAGGCATCATCGTAGAGAATGTAGCGGGGTTAAAGATGTTAGCGGGATCGCAACCCTCTTCCTAACCTGGGACAGGCATCATCGTAGAGAATGTAGCGGGGTTAAAGATGTTAGCGGGATCGCAACCCTCTTCCTAACCTGGGACAGTGGTGTAACAGTACAACATAAGACAGAAGTATAAAAATTAGTTGAAGAAGGCTTAACTCATCAGAAGGATAAAAATACAAATACTACAAATACAAGTGGCCGTGGACGTGTATAAGTTGGTTTGGATCGATTATTCGATTGACCAAAGTTTGGTTACGTTTGAAAAACAGCTGTGAGATGCCCTAGATACAGCATGTTTCACATTCCTTATTAATTTGTCCACTTGTGATGGTTGAATAGAGTTTTTCGTCTCTTATGGACCAATCTATAGTTTTTTTCCGTGGGTCAGTTTGATAGCAACTACCTTATTTGCGAAAGCCTTGTTACAACGTAGTACTCGTAGAAAACGGGACCTTTATATCTAGCAGAGATATCTTGAATATACATATCGAATTTGATGCGTCGGTCTTGCTTTTCACAAATAATATTTTTGTAAATATTGAAAGCTTCTAGAAATTCTTGATTAAAGAGAATAAGAATAAGAATAAAAATATTTTATTTTTCCAATCAAGGGTCCTTGATTGGCAGCATAACATGTAAACATAGAACAATACATCATGATTTGTAACAGAAAACATAGACATGTTTCTTTGAAGGCGAGGATCGCGATGTTTGATTGACAAAACGGACCCGTCAGATTAATCAACGATTTCATAATCTTGTATGTTTTCTTGATTGTTAAGTAGAGTAGCCAGATTAATGTACTTGGCTCCTTAAATTGCTTCCAAACGTTCGGCGCCACTGCTTGAACATGCGGAAACATTCCTGAGGAAACCTTGGCAATGTAATAATATTAAGATCCTGTAATATAATTTACTCCATTACTTATATTCCTAACGACTGCAGGTTTACTAATGATATTTGATTCTCAAACTAAAAGCGACTTAATTAAAGTTCCTTGTTTTTGAACGATCTTCGCCATGTTGTTTAAACTGATAGTAAGTTGAGTTGATGCTGGAATTTCGGTCTGACTGCATTTTCTTTCCTGTATTCTCATTTAATAGTTCCAATAACTGTTCTTTGGTGAATGTTGATGGAGCCCTGATGCCTTAATTAGTTTTTCTTTAACTTCGTCAAATGTTAATTCCGTATTATTGAAATTATGTACAACTGGTGTGTCACTTTTCTTACTTTTCTTACTGGAAACACGCTTTTTATACGAACTTGCGACATTTTTAGGAAGTTGTGAAATAACCAAATAATATAGATTTGAGTGTTTGCACTGCTACTGCTACTAACTAATAAATGCAACTGACTGAATAAACCTGACAAAGGTTGAAAATGAACACGTGCAACAAAAATATATGCTTGTTCTCTACCTTTAGACCCAGATAAATGAAAAGTGGTAAAATTATCTTATTTTTATTGAAATATTTTACATCCAGTCATGTGAAGTTGTCATTTTAGTGTTATATATAACATTCATTGTCATAAAAGTGAGAAGTTTGGCTAGCCATAAAACCAGGTCCTTACCACCATTTTTTCTTTAATTGCCTGTACCAAGTCAGGAAAATGACAGTTGTTATTCTATAGTTCGTTTCAGTGTGTTACATTGTCTTTTGTTTTTGTTGCACTCCAGTGTTTCTAATGCTCTGTTGTTTTCCTCTTAAAGTTGAGTTGTTTTCCTCGGTTTTAGTTTGTAACCCGGATTTGTTTTTACTCAATTGATTTATGACTATCGAACAGCGGTGTACTACTGTTGCCTATATTTACATATACAAAATAGAAAGATGATCTGGACTTTAACGACGCTAACACCTAATTGTCTTGTTTTAACACGAGATTCATCCACGTGCGTTGTAAAGTTGTAAATAAGTCGTTTAGGTGACATGTGACGCCATTTAACCACATCATTTGGTCAAATAATACAATTAACGCCTGCATTGTTGTCTACAGCTATAAAATGCACTCAGCTGATTATTAATTTTCTGTCAAAGTTGCAACGAGTTCAATGTGAATTTAGAATATTGTCTGGTCAGGTAAGTCAGAGAAATCCGAAAAAGTACTAGTCAACAAGATGGATGAAATCAAATTGTTATATTTCGTTCGCCACATTCGTTCGCCAATAACGAATTTTAATGGCCACAATTTCTATTTTTCTATGTTCAGAGGTTGCCGTTCAGTGGTGTGGTTCATAAGTGTTTGTCAGTTCTTGTTTTTTATATAGATTAGACCGTTACTTTTTCCTGTTTAAATGGTCTTTCACTAGTCATTTGCGGGGCACTTTATAGCTTCCTGATCCGTGTGAGCCACGGCTCCGTGTTAATGACCGTAATTTGACTCATAATGGTTATCATTGGCACTCATTTTTAATTAGCTGTGATGTCATAATATGGATAAAATATCCATTACGTCTACATTCGATCCTGTATGCAGTGTATTGTACGTTCAATTATCATGTTTAGCTTAATTGTTAAAGTAGAATTTTTAGCCACTTTTGTTATACCCTTGTCTAATCAGTAAATTAATCTGCTTCCATTTCAGATAAATACGATATATCGTCAATGAATATTGTTGAACACTTTGTAAAGACTTCTGCGGCTGATCAAGTTTTTGATTTATTGAAGAATAAAGGAGCTGCATTCATAAAAGGTACTGTAAATAATGTATTATATTTCAATTGTTAATGATAATAACTAGAGGCTCGAAAGAGCATGTGTCCCTAACATGGCTTTATGCATCTTTTACTATAGCACCCCAGCAACATTGTAGGCTAGAATAAAAATGTATTTGCGGTTACTCGTTTATAACCTTTTTTTCTGTTACGAAAAAGGAAAGTATACTTTTCTAAGTAGAGATTACTTTATATATAACATTCATATTAACTATAGGTTAACAATTGATGAGTTTCCCTCCGCATTGGTTTGTGACCCCGATTTGTTCCATTTAAATCGATTTATTGATCAGCGACATGAGATGGACAAAAATACAAATACTACAGATATAGGTGGACGTGGTTTTATTGTCGAGCCTGCAACTTTTGTTGCAGAAAGTTCGACATAGGGATAGTGATCCGGCGGCGGCGGCGTTAGCTCACTTCTTAAAAGCTTAATATTTTAGAAGGTGGAAGACCTGGATGCTTCATACTTTGTATATACAAGTACAACCCGTGATATCGCGGGTCCGTGACTGAATTAAAGTATATAACTATGCCTAAGCCTTATTTTAGTAATTGGTATTGTCATCTGATAAAGTCATGTCGATTATAAGATACACAGTTTTCTCTGCTTTCAAATCTTTCTGTTTGAACCCGTCGACCTGGAACTTATCAATTATTGGAAATATTAATTATTTGGAAAACAAAAGGTCCAGGCTATCCAGGAATGGGGTATTTTTTAATCAACAGCATTGTCCTATATTAGTTATCTTAGAAAGTCTTGCTAATTGCTGAATAAAGCTACAATAGGGAACAATTTGACAATGATTGAATTTAGTAGTGTCAGCCCTTTGATTATGACCCGTGTATATAGCAAAATCCTAAATAGACCGTTTGGTGGTGCGCCTGTCAAATGCGGATCGTACAGATAAGGTAATAGCTAACAGGTGAATATACTATTGGTATCGGTATCGGATTAGATCCGGAACTTGTTAGTTATTGGTAATATTAATTATGTGGAAAACAAAAGGGTCTGGAGTGGTGTAATTTTTAATCTACACCATTGTCCTATATTAGTTATATATAGAGTTGAATTCTTTGATTTGTCGTTTTTAACCGATGACGGCTGACAAATTGGACCTCGTAATTTTAGTATTATAGATATGCTTCATGTTACGAAGTTTCCGTCAGTCAAATGTCCAATGTCCTTGACCTCATTTTCATGGTTCAGTGACCACTTGAAAAAAAAGTGAAAAATTTTGGTAATGTTGAATTCTCTCTTATTATAAGTAATAGGATATTATATTTGATATGTGCGTACCTTGCAAGGTCCTCGTGTCTGTCAAACAGTTTTCACTTGACCTCGACCTCATTTCATGGATCTGTGAACAAGGTTAAGTTTTGGTGGTCAAGTCCATATCTCAGATACTACAAGCAATAGGGCTAGTATACTCGGTGTATGGAAGGACTGTAAGGTGTACATGTCCAACTGGCAGGTGTCATCTGACCTTGACCTCATTTTCATGGTTCAGTGGTTATAGTTAAATTTTTGTGTTTTGGTGAGTTTTTCTCATACCATATGCAATAGGTCTACTATATTTGTTGTATGGAATGATTGTTAAGTGTACATGTCTAGCGGGAAGATGTCATGTGACCTTGACCTCATTTTCATGTTTCAGTGGTCAAAGTTAAGTTTTTGAGTTTTGGTCTTTTTATCTAATGCTATATGCCATAGGTCAACTATATTTGGTGTATGGAAATATTTTATGATCTTTATGTCAGTCGAGCAGGTTTTATTTAAGCGTGACCTCATTTTCACGGTTCATTGCACGGTGTTAAGTTTTTGTGTTTTAGTCTATTTTTCTTAAACTGTAAGTAATGTGTCAACTATATATGTTGTAAAGAAGCATTGTTAGCTGTACCTGTCTGCCTGGCATGGTTCATCTGACCTGGACCGCTTTTTCAAGGTTCATTGGTCTTTGTTTAGTTATCTTGGTTAATGTTAAGTTTATGTGACAGTTGTAATAAAGCTTAGCTTTATACTTAGGACTATCAACATAATATCAATGATTAGTATAGAAGGCGAGACATTTCAGCGTGTGCACTCTTGTATTTTTATTTTGTAATGTAACAATTCAGTCTCAAGTTATAATCATATGGTGGGCTTTTTCCTGGTCGTGTCTTGCTGATCATTTCAAATGCCTGCGGTTTCTGTCAATGCACCAGAGTTACAAAATACAAAATATGAGATAAAAATCTTCATTAAAGCTGTTAGATTTCTTAATTTAGTTGTTTCATGTTTTTCAAGTCGGAGCCTTATTGTCGGGTTTATACTTACATGCGCAACAGTTTATTTTTTAACCTGTGAGTTTGAATGTCCAATTAATATCTTTCGCCTCTTTTCAAAATTTAATAAATTATAGATTCTTGTATTTTGTTTGTATGATTGTGAAATAAACTTAGGTTTAGATTTGTTACGCACATTTTCTTGTATAAAGTAATTGCAACAACAACATGATAATTTCAATAGCTTCAACTTCGTCTTTTGTTAAATGGAAAATATATATGAAGTAAGCAGTCGGTTCGTTACTGTTAATTCAGAAATTATTGCGAGGTTTTTATTATTGCGAAAAATGCGACAGAGTTGTAAACTCGCATATTGAAATATTTTATATGAATTAAATATCAGGACATGTCTGCATAATATTAGGCAGAATGAGAGATCAGGGGGATCTCACCACTTACCTGTGCCCTTTGTCCTGAACTTTTGACAATTTAAAGCCCTCCGTAGATATTGAAGATGCCATTGTTCTGGGAAATCCTTTTGATACAACCTACATAGTCTTATGATATCCTCGAATTTTAGGAACATTGAAAGACCGAGAGTGGGGGGGAGGGTCTCATTGTCATTTCAACGGTAGGTTTGCGCTATACATTTCATTTTTTCTTTTTTTGTGCTTTTCATAAATATTCCTATTCATATTTCTTAATGTTTCTAAAATGATTAGTGTTTGGTTTTTTTTAATCATATATTACATTCAGAATTACAACTTTGATGTCGTTTTATTTATATAAATCTATATTACATAAAAACAAATATGCAACCAGCATAAGGGTTTATATTCGAGGATAACGTGAATTTACGACAGCTTAAAGGGTCATTAAACCATTTCCTACATATCTTTTCACTCCTCTTATCTCTGAAAATCATGCTACGAATTTTATTAAATATTTGAATTTTCTATGATTTTCAACTAATTTGAATATCGAACCGACTGCTAGCAGCCGGTTGAATATGAATATCTAATATCGAATAACGAACCAGCTGCTAACTTGACATACATGGAAAATAAAGACATGTATTGTCATATACACGTGCATAATGGTATGGGGACTAATACACTAATACTGAGGAACTTTCTACTTTTTTAAATGACAATTTTAAAGAAATTTGCTACAACAGATTTTATCCTTACTGATTTTTTTTTTCTTTTAGGTCCAAATGGCGTAGGAAAATCACAAATTGCATTTTGGTATGCTAATCATTTTTACAAAGAAAACAAGAAATCCGTTATTTGGAGGATAAACAGTAAATCTCTGGAGAGCACACACCTTTCCCTTGCCACTTTGTTGTCAACATTGAACATTTATGAGGATCATCTTATTTCTCAGAAAAATTTATCGGAATGTGTGAACAACATATTTGATATAGTCATCAGGACACTTGAGTCAGAACAATGGCAACAACATCAACATCTTATAGTAATGGATGATATTTTCGATCCGAAGGATGACATCATGTGTGAAATGCTTGAAAGGTTTATTCATCTAAAAAACGTTAATCTAATTGCAACATCAAATGTATCATATCCAACAGATCTTGCATCATCGTTTGAGGTCCAAATTTCAAGAATGACTGCAGAAGAAGCAATATCTTTGCTAACATCTGCAAGTGAAGATAAAGATTGTCTAAAAAAACTAGTAAAAAATCTTAATTATCTTCCTTTGGCAATATCCCTAGCCTCGTCTTATATAAAAACGACAAAAATAAGCATCAGGGATTATCTAAAAAACATTTCTGCATTTCAAATGCAAGCTCATCAAGAGGATAAAAAAGGTCAAAATCTACAGGCATCATATGACATGACGTTACAGAACGTTGAAAACAATTTATCTTCGCAATGCCAGAGGGTGCTGTCGCTGATCCCTTACTTAAGTCATACGAGCATATCGGTTGATGTTCTGAAAACTTTTCTTCCAGAAGAAGTTATTGAAAGAGAACTCGAAATCACCAATTTGATTTCAGCTTTACAAAACTATTCATTAGCATCAGCAAGACGAAGTGGTAACATACGACTGCTAGAAATGCATGGTCTATCTGTATTGGTATTGAAAAACAAAAAGAGCTCTGAACAAGAAAAAGAAGACTTGTTATGGTTGCTGAAGCATTATTGCAGAGAAATGGCAATTGACGTAAGATTAGTCAAAAATGCCAACCGCAATATTGAATTTCTGGATCATGCTTGTCTGCTGATGAATATATATCTGAAGATGTTGAACAATTCGTCTTATGAAGTTCTTGTCTATGAAGCTTACTTGGCATTGTGTATTGGGTCCACCTTTAGAATTTATGGTCGAACAGAAATTACTGCGGAAGATTTCTTTGAAAGAGGAAGAAATATCATTGCCAAGCTTGGAAAAATTGAATCAACTATATATCCAGTATCAAGTGCCTCAAACTGTTCTTCAGTCAGTAGTTTCGATATGAAGGAAGAAACTAGTGACATAGAAAATTTCCTTAAAGGGGATGAGAAAATACAGAATAGGGCCTGTAAAATTTTTACAGCACTTCATGATGCTCACACATGTGTTACAGAGGAAATGCTAGAACATTTGGTAATGAAAAAATACAGGAACGACAACGAAATGAGCATTATTATTTGTAAAACTTTGCATATGGATGAAAAAAGGGAAAGAGGGATTCCTGACGTTTTGAAATCAGACCTCATAAGAAGAGGCCTAATTATGCCATTATGTGAACTTCGAGCAACATTCTTGATAGAGCTGTTAATTCTCCTCCTATACAACAGCAACGGTAACAACTGGTGGATAACTGAGAGTGAAGCAGTACATGCCTTCGTAGAAGGTAAGCATATGTCAGTGGATTCTAAATGTTTTGCTGAGTTTCAACTCACCTTTAATATGGCTTGCATATTAAACTCGTTTTATGAAGATAATTATCCTTCGTTCCGACCTGTGATTGCAACTGTTATTAAACGAAGCAGTGTGTTATATTATGTAAGAAATGATACATTGAATCACACTGCGTCTGAAATGAAAAACGTCATCACATTCCTTGAGAGGATGTTAGAAAGTTCGCCAGTTATAAACATATTACTTGGAGTTGTTAATATGCTTTCTGGGTTAGATGTTGACCATACATGTCATGTGCTCGAGCTTCTTATGGAATGCTACATTAAACTTTCCAACATTGACGAAAACAATCAGAACGATTACATTACGCAAGCTCTAGCAAAGACAAGCCTACTTGAGAGTTATATTGAAGATTTGGAGCCATGGAATCTTTTACCGAGGATACATTTGGCAATAGCTGAAATGTGTGTCAGAATCTAAACACCATCGATGGCTAGAAAAGCCAAAAAAACACTTTCGACTAGCAATTCAAGACAATGCAAACCATGAAATTACAAGATACACTTTAAAGTCATACAAATGCTACATAGAATTTTGCATATCACAAGGTGAAGAAGATCTGGAAGAAGCAGAAAGCCTTTGTAAAATAATGATAGAAAAATTTCAAAATTCCTCAAAGAATTCTTACTTCAAGCAAAAGTGTGAGATAATACATGAGTTACAGGTAAATAACTTTGAATGTTAACAATAACCAAAGATAGATACCAGGTTTATAGTTTGGTACTCTCGATGCGCTTTTCGTCGACGTAAGACCCTCGAATCGAAACAATTCAAAGATCAGGTCAAATACGAAGCAGCAGACGTTTCAAACTAAATATATTTAAAATGTTGTGCCAAAAAGTAAAATCACAAAAATACTGAACTACGAGGAAAATTCAAAACGGAAAATCCCTAACCAAATGGCAAAATCAAAAGCTCAAACACAAATACGCAAATGGCAATATGTGCCTGCAAATCAGATTCAAACATTTCAAACAATCATAAATGTCCTAGTATTGCCAAATATTTTCTATTCATGTGCTGCATTATAAAATGTTTTTAAACCATAGTTTTAATTTGGGAAAACTATATTTTTGAAGTAATATATATATAATTATATTTTTATTTTTTATTTTTATAACTTATTTGAAATGATAATCCATTTGCACATGCATTAAGTCGGAGTTTTTTTCCTTTCGGTGAAAAATGTGATATTCTTTAACAAAGATAACGAGCTGCATATTGAATTGCATCGAAAGGTTAGAATATTCTGATATTTTTTGTGTGTCCACAGATTTAAAAGAAAATAATCCTTGCTTCCTTTCAAGTTGTCACTAAATCATACAATAACGTTTTGCATACTTTGTAGAAAATTCGAGCATTAGACAGTACAAGACATAAAAATATAAGTGACAGACCATTTATACAATATGAAAGCAAACTTCAGATAGAGTGTGATGCATTTCCTGAACAAATCGCACCACCAGATTATCAAGGAGAAAATCAAGTATCAACACAGCGAAACTCGATAAGGAATGTTGTTGAAGAAAGGTTAGACAACTTATTTTTATCATCGTTATGCCCATTAAAAGTAAAGCCTATAAGAAATAATCAATTTGAACTTATATTTGATCTTGTTTCTGCAATAAGCTCGAATTGCATAAAATAGGCATTCCAAGGATCTCTGCCGTTGTAAATGGCACTCTGTTTCTTCTCCTTTTATCTAGTTTGGAGTTTTCGAAATTTTGATGATGTTGCTGTGGTCTGCTATTTTGTTGCCTAGGTAACCAGTTTGGAACTGATGAATTGTTGTAATACTGCAAGTAGTCTGGACGTTGCTGGATTTCAGGCATGGTTGTACTAGTATAAGAGTAGTTTGGACGCTGCTGGATCTCAGGTACTGTCGTATTTAAGGGCATACGATACAGTTTGGATCCCTTATTTACATTTTGATAAAAATTTCCATATAGACTTTTTTTTACCTGATTGTATTAAATATGTAATAAAAAATATACCTTCATATGCTACTTTTTGAGTAAAATGAGGTCGAAATTTTGTATATTTACTCAAAATTCAGATTTGTGGTCGTATTTTCTCTTTCGAAAGAAAGACATAACTTTTTTGTTTTAAAAGATAAACACAAAATGTTTTTTGTTAAATAATTTGTAATTTCTGTATTTTAAAAGTATCCTAAAAATTTATACATTTTCTATTCAGAAATAACTCATATTTATCAAATGTTCATGAATGTAGAAAAAAAAACAAAAATTTTTGCTGTATATTTATCAAATTATAAAAAATTGCACTATTAACGTTTTCATGAAAATTGGCACACATAATCTTCTCGAGTAATCAAACTAAATGGCATTTTAAAAAAGAGGGGTACATGAATTCGTTTTTAAGTTAAATAAGTTTGAATGATAAAAATCAGTCGAAAACTGAATCTTTTCCCGATAAGTCATAGTTTGACGTGGCGAAAATAACAATTAACGTTAGCAACGTCATTACCTCCCATGTAACTGTATCGTATGCCCTTAAGTAGGCGTATGCTGGTAGTTGTTGGGTCTCTGGAAATGTTGTATGAGTGTAAGTATATGTTGAACGTTGCTGAGTCTCTGGCAATGTTATATTATTATAGGAGTAGGTCGGACGTTGCTGGGTCTCTTCAGAACGATTGTGAATACTGGTCGGATTTTATCTGAGGGACATGTTGATCATTGTTCTTCATCCTAATGTTTTCATTTCTTAATGCCTCTAATTCTTGTCTCATATTTATTATTTCTTCACTCTCATATGATTTTCTTTTGTTATGGTCGCTATAACACTATCACTATTACTTTGAGTTGGGAAAAGAAATGGGTTTGTGCTTACTTCCCGTTAAATATAATTCGCAGTACTATAAAATGGCCTGGGGCTTGTATTAATCTCCCCCTGGTTTCAACTAATAGCCTGGTTTGAGGCTAGATTAATATAAAAAATGACATCCCCAAATGAGCAGGTATCGATATTTGTAGATGCAACAGACCAAGTGGGAATGATTGAACTCGCTAACATGGTAATTCCCCTACTAAGTGAATTGGACCCCTGTGATATACGAGATCTGTCTCTTAAATTATACATTTTACTTTTAATTGCTAAATGGAATCAAGAGTTTCAATTTAATGAACAACTTGGATTAAACTTTATCCTTGTCAATCTTGGACAGAATTATTCAACTTTGATTACTTTTTATCCTTGTTTAAATTGAAAAAGAATTGCATATGTCTAAGTTTAAAAACACCTTTTATATTATCAATATATCCTTACTTTGTGAAATAGACTATATAAATAACAAATTTGAAAAAGGGCTATAATTTTTTCATGTTTGACCCTATCCAAATATTATTATATATACAACTTAGATTTATTTTTATCCTTGTTGTAAAAAAGAAGCTTTTAAAATTGACTGTTTAATTACAACTTTGAAATAGACTATAAATTTTACAACTGGACCCTTTTGAAAAATAACGTTTTTTTAATATTCAGCTTGGCAGATTTATCCTTGTTAAAAACAGACTCCTAAATTTAAACTCAACTTGGATTAAAATTTATCCTGGTTGAATATGGTATTCATTTTTTATTATATTTAAAAATTCAACTTAGATTAGAATTTATCTTTGTTGATTTATACCCCTAAACTATTTTATTTCAACTTGGATTCATATTTATACTTGTTAATATCAAGGACGTATGTTAGTTATACGTCCTTGTTGATATATATTCAATTTTAAATTATAACCTTTTCAACTTGTATTAAAATTTATCCTTGTTGCTGAATTTTAATCCAAGATGAAAAGGTTATAATTTAAAATTAGTGTAAAGATTGTTGTCAATCTTTATTTTAAACAATATCTTTTGTCTCTTGATATTCAATAGTCTCAGATTTCATAATTTAATAATAACTAAACCGCTATTTAATGTATCAGAAATTATTATTATTACTAGTTATATGAATACAAAGAATAAAAGTACATATTTTTCGGTTGACGTGCGTAATTTTGTGCATGTATTATTCACCTGTTGGGATTCTGTCAAGATCAGTTCAAATTCAATCATAATCATGTTTTCAACGGGAAACCCCCTTTTTTTAATCCAAATCACACAATTACGTTGCGTGCACGAAAATAGATCGTTACAGTTCGGTTAATCATGTAAATCACTGTCCGTACGTACATAAACATTGGATTAAAAAGAAAGCAAGCACGATGACATATGTCTTGACACAATTCAACAATATAAAGCATGTAAATACAAGTAACTAAAGAAATGTAGGAGTCATAACAAGCTAGAAAACAAAGATGTTATTCGAACGCCACATATTGCCGGAATTTCGTAACGCTAAATCGGCAACTGACAATTTTGCTGGGAACGACGTTATGTTAACACAAAACGTTATTGCATCGTTATTTAACGTTCACAACAATCCTAGAAAGTTGGTCATTTTTCTAAATTTCCAGTTTATAAAAGTATGAATTTTTCGAAATACTAAGGATTTTTGTACTTGTTTGGCTTTATAAATATTTTGATTTGAGCGTCACTGATAAGTCTTATGTAGACGAAACACGCGTCTGATGTATTAAATCATAAGCCTGGTAACTTTGATAACTATTAACATGTCGAAATGTACTAATGTATTGTTTATTTGCGTATTTCTCTGTCATGAATGTTCTTGCATTGATTTGTTATGTATTCCTGTCACGTAATGGGTGTCATTTTAGTGTTATATTTAACACTGTCATAAAAGTGCGAGGTTTGGCTAGCCACAAAACCGGGTTCAATCCACCATTTTTTTCTGAAATTGTCCTGTACTAAGTTAGGAAAATGGCAGTTATTATCTAATAGTTCGTTACTGTGTGAGTTGCATTGTCCTTTGTTTTTTGTTCACTTCAGTGTTTCTGTTGTTTCGTTGTTTTCCTCTTATATTTGATGTGTTTCTTGGTTTTAGGGTGTAGCCCGGATTTGCTTTTGTCTCAATCGATTTATGACTTTCGATCAGCGGTATACTACTGTTGCCTTTATTCATAGTATTCGTATCAAATTTGTTGTTCTCCATCAGAGGTATATGTCATTTAAAATCGGAGTACGTTCCAAAACAAGGTAATTTTAGTAAAATTGATTGACCATAACCAAAAACCGGTGAAAAGCGATACTAAGTTAAAATTACTTCATAATAATGCCAAGAAGATACATTTTGAGTTTAAGTTTGGTTTTGCTTTAATCGTTTTCTTTCATGTCCAGTAACAAATTCCAAGTAGTATTTGATAAATCATTTTTTTTTTAAATGACCAATTTTAAATGTTTGCCTCCGAGATATTTCAAAGTAACTTATGTTCAAAAGGTTTGATGGGCAAAGTAATTAAAACTGCTGTAGACCATCTTGTTTCTATACATTATAATATACATTTAATACTGTTTATTTAATAAACGATGGTTTCTAAAGATGCACAAACCGAAATTAAACTAAAAATTTCAAAACTTCAAAACTACCTGTATAACAAATGGAGTACAAATCAATTTAGCGTACGAAATGTCAGTTTACCTTCTTACATAAATAAGTTCTATTGAAACTATTGGTCATACTTGTTTAAACTTGATTTACTTTTTACTTCTAGATTAGTTGGTATTGATAGTGAACGTCTGACTATCGAAAGAGAACGACACGATGAAAGACTGTCTATCGAACGAGAACGACTGTCTAGTGAACGAGAACGACTGTCTATTGAAAAAGAGAGACTTAATGATGCAAAGAAAACCAATGAAATTCTTGAGAGACTTGTCTCCCAACTACAAAATACTAGATAAGTATTCGTGACTGTGAAACTGTTAACAACTGCACCAGCACATGTGTATTTTATATATTTTGACACAGTTTAAGAAAATGTAGCTGAAATAAAATTATATTCACTAGTAGAAAAATAAAATCCCAACAATGTCGGGAGCATGTGTTAATTGCTGTTTGTTGTTTGACTTTATATGTATATCACCTTTTCATAGGAGTCGGGTGTTGATGGTTAGTGTGGTTTGTTGTTCTTTGTGATATTTTTTTCTTATTCTTGTCGTCCTATTTATACATAACACATGTCGAGTATACCACTGTCATACAAGTGTGATGTTTAGCTATAAAACCAGGTTTAATCCACCATTTTTTTTATATATATATATATGGTAAATTCCTGTACCAAAAAATAAAGGCAACACTAGTATACCGCTGTTCAAAAGTCATACATCGATTGAGAGAAAACAAATCCGGGTTATAAACAAAAACCGAGGGAAACACATCAACTTTAAGAGGAAAACAGTGAAAAAAACAGAACACAGGAGTGCAACAAAAATGAACAACAATGTAACATTCATAGAAAAGAACTATTAGATAACAACTGTCATATTCCTTACTTGGTACAGAACATATTAGGAGTGTGTCAGGTATATGACAGTTGTTTTTCAGTCTTTTTGTGTGTTTGGGATTTTGATTTTACCTTCATTTGTTAGAGGTAGTTCCGTTTTGATTTATAATCTTGGAGTTCGCTATTTCTATTATTTTACTTTTTTATGATTCATTTTATTTCACTAGTCCTTTTATTACCGGGATTTCAACATATAGCTGACTATTAATTGAAATACGTTGTAAAAGTCTGCGAAAGATGCTAAGGAGATATTCAAACTTTTATTTAAAAGAGAAACTCAGAACGACATGGAAAAAAAACAACAAATATAAAAAAAAACCATCTTATAAGTCCAGTAACACTTCATTAAAACACAAGACTGAGCATCACTAACCCCACAGGCTCTTTTGTGAAAACAATTAATAAAAAGGGCTGTAGTGTCAACCCTACAATTAACAAAGAGGTCAATGAATGTGAATTATTTTTTACGTCTGGGAACATTTATCATGAACATACCATGCATGTGCATATTTTTATTCAAATATGCTAGGGTCTACTCTGGAATTGAATAAATTTGCATTGCAGCTCGGATTGCTATAACCAACAAAAATCTGCTGTCACATAAGCATTTCCTTATTTAAAGTTGGACTTGTTGCAGTCAGCAGTCAAATTTCTACCATTTTAAAGACGACAGCAGTAAAGAAGATGTTGAAATATCATTTAATTAGTTATCAAAGGTACCAGGATTATAATTTAGTACGCCAGACGCGCGTTTCGTCTACATAAGACTTATCAGTGACGCTCATATCAAAATATTTATAAAGTCAAACAAGTACAAAGTTGAAGAGCATTGAGTATCCAAAATTCCAAAAAGTTTAAACATTTAAACATTTTAAACATCTAGTAACAGAAACGATTGAGAGAAACGTAATATATGAACAGACTATAACGAGATTGAATCTTTCCTAGATAACAACGGGAAATAAACAGATAATAAGAAGAAAATATCGACTTTACAAAAAGATCAAAGAATCAGACAATAAACACTGGATATATTTTAAACTTTATATACAACAAATTAAAAAACAACTTTATATACAACAAATTAAAGAACAACTTTATATACAACAAATTAAAGAACAACTTTATATACAATAAATTAAAGAACAACTTTATATACAACAAATTAAAGAACAACTTTAAAACTTGTAGAACGAACACCACAAATATGTTAAACACCAGAAGAACCGTCATAACTAAATATACAACAAAATAATTTTGGTCTTATATAAAAGGTCTGAAAATACAGTAGCAGCACTTCTATGCTTAAACAAAATAGGAAAGACATCATATATGCGGGGGGAAAGCTAATTTTCTTAATCAGCATTCTAAGAAATGGATGCTAACCAGACCGTATCTATAAATAATATATTGAAAAAAGTATCTAAGAAATTTCTTAACGAGCGGGGCTGGGATCTGCACTATTTACTTTTCACTTCTACGACATCACCGCCTAGCATAGCGAGGATGCGTATCCTCCTCTAACTTATTGAGGTTCGTGTTGCTTAGTCTTTAGTTTTCGATGTTGTGTCTTGTGTACTATTGTTTGTCTTTTTCATTTTTAGCCATGGCGTTGTCAGTTTGTTTTAGATTTATGAGTTTGACTGTTCCTTTGGTATCTTTTGTCTCTCTTTTATTACCACTGGGTCGATGTCTCTGCTGGTGGAAATTTTGTCCCCGAGGACATCATACGCCCAGTAGCAAAACTACAATTGCATGAACTTACGAAGATCAAACAGGAAACTGGCTCGGACGTCGCCCGGTATAAAAAGGTCCGAAACAGACGTCACCATGGACACGGTGTCGTCTGATATGGCAGGTGTCCTCTCATCACCAGACATGACAAATATCTCAAACACGACTCATTCAGATCGTCGTCCTAGTGACAATAGCAATATTACACATATACAGCCATGTTCAGTTCTCCTTAAAGACATTTTGGTTTTTGATGACACAGTACAACACTGTCGCATTTCAAAATGTGAGACCAAAGGCTGCAAAACTTGTGCTATTTTAATTACAGATGCTGAATTCAATAGCAATTTGACCAAGAAGTCATATTTTACCAGAAGTTACGATGATCTGAATTGTAAATCGATAAATGTGGTCTACGGATTAGAGTGCAACCTTTGCGGATTGGTATACGTCGGTGAAACGAAAGGAAGGCTAAACAAACGTATGTGCGGTCATAGATCAGACATTAACCTCAATGCTAACGACATTCTATACCAGCATTTCAATCAGCCCGATCATTCCATCGTTTCTATGACAGTTCGCATTATCGAAAAGATATACCATAGCTCTAACAATCCTAATCTTTCAACAACTCTCCGTAGACAAAAAGAAGACTACTGGATTAGACAGTTAGGAACTGCAACACCTTATGGCTGCAATGACAAAATTGATGGTATAGGTATTCTATCTAGTCCTTCGTGTAACTCGGTGAATGTGGTGAATATTTTCAACTCGACTCCTCGACGTAAACGCAGTCATGGGCATCGTCGTTATACATCACCTTCTCTGCGTGATGTCTCTATTAATGACTTGCTGCCATTCATACAAAAGCCGTTAGGTATTCATCACATTCGCACGAAACTTTATTCATTACCCCTTTCAAAACGTCATTCTCTGTTAAATTTATGTTTGGAATCCACTGTTACAAACCCTCATTCAAACCAATACAAACTTCAAGCTATAATTTCGGATATTGCAAGTCACAGACTTTTCAAGCCAGTTCGCATTGGAAAAGATGAAAAAGAGAAAAGATCTTTTCTAAATCTTTCCTTTGCCAACAAAGGTCTCGATGGCGTCAACCTAGGCAATATCCTTCATCATAAATTAGTTCAATCGAAAATACCTCCTTATTTCAAAGACCAGTCTGTACCAATAATTTCTTCTACCTATACCAAACCTATTGCAACTAAAATTTTCAATTACAAACGCGTTTTGCAGGATCTCGATATTGACGACTTCAAGTCTAAACCTCCTGATTGCACTTGTGCAATTTCCCAATTCACATATAATCCTGCTGGCCACGTTATTACCGTTGACCTTAACATTGTTAATAACACTTCTCTACGAAATGTGTTATAGAAACGTCCGAAATATCGTGAGCCTAAATCCATCAATTGGAAATACAACTTTAAAATTTTGATGGATTCAGTCGAGGATTATGCCAGGCAATGGGCTAAGCGCGAGAAGGAAGACGTAGACACTCTTTCCGAATGGATTAAGGCAGTGAGGTCGTTGATACAAATCAGAATTAGGAAACTGAATGGATCCATCAATGCCCATGCTACGTCAACCTTTAAAGACCCAAATGTTGCAAAAGACCTATCCGACCTCCATGACAAATATGTTGTTGTCCCCGCAGATAAAGCCCCAAATAACATCGTTTTTGTGTGTAAAAGTCATTACATTAACTACTTGATAAACGAATTATGTATTGACAATTCACTTGGAAACTCAACATATACCCTCACGACACTTACCAAAGAAGAAATCCTGGATAATCATAGGCCTGTTCTATGTTCCTTTGGAATTTCAACCAAAGATGAAAAACTGTATCTTCCATCACTGTATTGGATACCTAAACTACATAAGTGTCCTTACAAACAACGGTATATTGCTGGGTCTTCCAAGTGCTCCACGAAACCTCTTTCTAAATTATTAACATCTATTTTATCAGCAATCAAAAACGGGCTTCAAAGTTATTGTGAAACTGCCTATTCTAGAGGTGGCGTGAATCAGATGTGGATACTTAAAAATTCCAAAGATCTTTTAGAGTACATACAATCTAACTCTCTTTCATCTTGTAACAGTATTAAAACATTTGACTTTTCTACTCTTTACACAAGTATTTCACATTCCAAACTAAAAGACAAATGGAAAGAGTTGGTATTACTTTGCTTCATAAAAAAGAATGGCCAACGTAGATACAAGTATCTTGTCTTAGGGAGGGATAAATCCTACTTTGTAAAGAATCACTCTGATTCAAACAAAAAATTCTCTGAAACTGATATTATCAAGATGCTTGATTTCTTGATTGACAACATATTTGTTATGTTCGGAGGACGTGTTTTTCAACAGACTGTCGGCATTCCAATGGGAACAAACTGTTCCCCTCTACTTGCCGACTTGTTTCTTTATTATTATGAGGCTGACTTCATGCAGGAACTTCTTAGGAAGAAAGATAAGAAGTTAGCAATATCCTTTAACTCTACTTTCCGCTATATAGATGGTGTTCTTTCACTAAACAATTCAAAATTTGTTGACTATGTGGAACGCATCTATCCCATTGAACTAGAGATAAAGGATACTACAGATACAGTTAAGTCGGCTGCATATCTTGACTTACATCTAGAAATTGACAATGAGGGTCGGTTGAAAACAAAACTTTACGACAAAAGAGATGATTTCAGCTTTCCAATTGTGAACTTTCCATTTCTAAGTAGCAACATTCCAGCAGCACCTGCATACGGGGTATATATCTCCCAATTGATACGATATTCCCGTGCTTGCATTTCCTATCATGATTTTCTTGATAGAGGGTTGCTGCTCACAAGGAAGCTATTAAACCAAGAGTTCCAAATGGTGAAGTTGAAATCATCCCTTCGTAAATTTTACGGACGCCATCACGAGTTGGTTGACCGTTATGGAATAACCGTTTCACAAATGATATCGGATATGTTCCTTACGTCGTAACTACAATTCCCTTCCCTTTCATGAATGTGACCTACCGAATTAGACTATTTACCGGATTAAAATTTTGTAATCACATAAGCAACACGACGGGTGCCACATGTGGAGCAGGATCTGCTTACCCTTCCGGAGCACCTGAGATCACCCCTAGTTTTTGGTGGGGTTCGTGTTGTTTATTCTTTAGTTTGCTATGTTGTGTCATGTTTACTATTGTTTTTCTGTTTGTCTTTTTCATTTTTAGCCATGGCGTTGTCAGTTTGTTTTAGATTTATGAGTTTAACTGTCCCTTTGGAATCTTTCGTCCCCCTTTTGTATGTTTATCTTTTTGGGGTTATTTTTGCCATGGCGTTGTCAGTTTGTTTTCAAACTATGAGTTTGACTTTCCCTCTGGTATCTTTCGCCCCTCTTTTAGCTATTAAAATACTAAACAGATATTTAGAATTATGGCTATGAAATCTATCTAAACCAACTGAAAAAAGTATGAAGCCCAAGAATATTACAAAACCTGGAAGTACCAAACCAAGCTACAGGGGCTGATCTGGTGCCATACAGATTCGTGTAAGAAGAAACAAATTATTGCCCGATACATAGAGATGAATTACAACAAATCCATAAAAACAGGATCAGTACCATCTGATTTGCTCGTCGGAAATATTATCCCGATTTTTAATAAGGAAGAAAAAAACAGATCCAGAAAACTACCGACCCGTTTCCCATACGTCTATCCCATGCAAGATCGTGGAGAACGTCATTTTTTTTTTCGATTTATGAGTTTGACTGTCCCGCTTTTATCTTTCGTCCCTCTTTTAAAAGTATTACCGTGATAGAAATTAACTCTCATCATACCTGTACGGATTTAGAAAGAGCAACTCGTGTGAACAACAAATCATAAACACTGCTGAACACCTATAGACCAGCGAGAGAAAAATAACAAAATAATTACATGCACCTATCGAACATATGGCTAAACTATATACTACTGAAAACAAATTGTGAACTTTCAGATAAATGATACCGTAAGCCTGAGAAGTATTCATAAAATATCCTAAATGAGGTTAAATGATTACATACTTTCAAAAGGGGGACGAAAGATACCAAAGGGACAGTCAAACTCATAAATCTAAAACAAACTGACAACGCCATGGCTAAAAATGAAAAAGACAAACAGACAAACAATAGTACACATGACACAGCATAGAAAACAAAGAATAAACAACACAAACCCCAAGTATTGTCATAGCTGTTAATTTCAGTAATTTCAAATATATTCAAAATTCGGAGAAAATTATTTTATTCAGCTTTTATGAAACCTGCTAATTAAGAAACTAGCGAAAATAAAAGGTAAAAAAAGAAGTTATGCTTCTAATGGATTTAAGGAAGGCATTTGAAACCGTATGCCATTGCTTTCTAGTACATAAGCTGAGACATAATGGTCTTGAAAAGTTAACAGTCAATTGGATATAAAACAGGCTCCAAAAAGAATTCTAGATGGGAGTATCTCACACCTGCGACAATCCTCAAGGCACTGTTCTGGGCCCACTTATACTGTAAATTCACAAATTATTGCGAGGTTTTTATTATTGCGAATAATGCGACTAAGTTGTAAACGCAATAATTAAAACTCGCATTTTGTAATATTCTAACTGAATTAAGCATGACTTTTCTCAAAATCGTAAAAATTAAAATCGCATTCAAGTGTAAAATGACAAAATCGCAATAATAAATGCACGCAATAATTTCTGAATTTACAGTATTTCCTTTGTACATAACTGACACAGTGGATGAATTAACAAACTGGTAGCAGCTTTTGTAGTTGGACTGTTAAGTATACTGTAATAGCAATCTAGAAACGACATATAAATACTACAGAAAACTTTACGGGTTTGAAAAAAGATGGTCTATGAATTGGAAACTGTCATTCAATCCAAAGATGATACAAGTATGCTTTACAAGTTACTCAAAATATCCTAAATAGAATTGAAAGACCTTACTTCTTACATGGTACAAACCTTGAAGTTAAAGAGGATCACACATACTTAGGAGTTGAACTGGACAAGTTCAACTTGAACTTTCACATTACCTCCAGGATAAATAAAGCATCACAACTAAATTGTGTAAGTAAAAATTTATTTCAAAAGGTAAATTCACAAAAATACTAAACTCAAAGGAAAATTCAAAACGGAAAGTCCCTTATCAAATGGCATATCAAAACCTCAAACACATCAAACGAATGGATAACAACTTTCATACTCCTGAATGCCCTCCTGATATCAAACAAAATGCTTATATTGCCCCGGTTCTACCACATCTAGAACACAGCAGTGCAGTAAGGGACTCTCATTGGAAAAATGGCATCAAAAAAGTGGAAAGGATTCAACACTGAGTGACAAGATTTTTAATTTGAAGGTGCAAACAAGCCCTATTTTTTCTTCTCCTCCATGCACATGATTTTACAATTGACAAAAAAACATTTTAGAAATCTGGCATCAGTGAAAACAAGCAAGTTTGTTTTTATAACAAATTTTAATTTTAAATCAACAATGTTTGGTGTTGAATAAAACAAGTATAAAAATATCAATCAACAAAAATAGAATAAACAACATACATATATGAAAATACATTATATCACAAAACTTTCAAATTATATAAAGTACAATTTTAAAAATACAAAATATTTGTAAGGAATCTCTTTCTTTCATATAAACTGTTTATCATACAAGTGTTTACAATTTATTGTAATATTGTAAACTGATCTATTCGATCTGAATCTTGCACTGGAGATGTTCAAACAATACTTTATACTGAAGCCAATATTGTTTTAGTAACAATACATGCTTTAGGTGATTTACCATTTGGTAAAACCAATTTCAACCTTATCAATTTCAGATATTACACCTTTCAATTCAGAAATGGCTCGCCATAAATGCAAATGTAATTTGACAAGTATATAATCCTCAGCAGTTATTTCAAATCTTAAACATTCCTGATTTTTTTAATTTTATTATTAAAACTAATTACTACATTCACATATATATTTTTTTTTTAATTTGCTGTAAATTTATAACAGAAATTTATAAATTTGAGAGTAACAAATTTTAAAATTTTATATTCAAACTAGAAATCCTGTTTCTTTATTTAGGCTTATTCAAACTAAGTTAAAGAAGAAGTACCAACAATCAATCCCCAAATTATCAGGCAAACTAGTACAAAAACATCAATATAAAAAGTCCATAGTATAACATATTTTCTGTGAAACTGATTTTGAAAGATATATATAGACTTTCTTTCGCCAAAATAAAAGTTCAAGCACACTTTATTTTTAAGATGAAAAAAGTTCTGCAAGCACAAACAATCATTTTCTTAAAGCACTTGATAGTATTTTTATGAACTAATCACTCATCACTATCATGAACTCAATGTTTCAATAACCATTTCACTAAGGTGTTTCATGTTTACCTCCAAAAAACACAATATTGATAGAATTCTCATGATATATAAAGCAACATTATGGTCATAGACAATAACACAATACCATACTTAATTTATTTGACATGATTAGAAATGCAAAGTGTTTAATGCATGTGACAACAGTTCTGCACAAAACTGGTCAATCCCATTTGACAACTTTCACTCTGATAAAATATTTAGTTGACTGGTATCCTGCCTGATATACTTGATGCTGGAGTATTCCTGGACTGTTGTGTCGACTGGTACCTTGATTGACCAGGAGACAGGGAGAACTCATAAGGATCTGCACTGGTAAATATTCTCATCTTATCCTCTGAAAAATAAAATATAAAATGTTAGGAAGTTGCATTTAGTCCTGAGACTGAAACCACAGGATAAATTGGTACAACAAAAGATTTATACACAAATACCATTATAATTTTCTATATGAAAAACAACTCAATTTTAAATGATTAATTGTATGCCTTGTACAAAACACTATCTGAAAACCAATTAATCAAGGAGTTTCCCAAATATCACAAAACATTTCCATCCACACATTAAATATTTTCACTGTACCATGAAACAGACAGCTACATATTTTCATTCAATGTAAAAATGAAGTTACATGACATGATTGCAAATCAGTTGACCAACTGTAGACCAATGGAAAAAGAAGAAAACAACTACAAAATGTGAAAAATTCAAAAGAGATAATCAATTAAAGTTTATTAACTTATTGTGTACAAACTCTCAAAGAACTCATTGTAAAACCTGTATAAACCTACAATTCAAAAATGTGAACAGTTTAATATTTCTCAGAGACAATCAGGAAGACTTTCTATAGGCTTTCCAAATGTCAAATGACCTTGAACAACAATCTGGTATTTCATAATTTTAAATGTAAAATTCTGACTTTCAAAACTTTAAATAAAATCAAAATAAAGAGACATATAGAATGAGAGAAAAGTGAAATGTATAGTAAAGTGTGACAATCCTTGCTAGGCAGTGAAAACACTTAAATAAATATTTGCTAGCTTCTACTTAGTAATTTATCTTATAAAGTAGTTCAGGAACCTTTGTTTTACTATCTTAGAAATCTTGAAGTTTATCTTATCCTACATGTGATTGACAATGAAACTCATATCAGGAGATTGGGAAATTTTGGTTAGATTAGACCTCAGATCAGAAAGTCTTTTTCAAAGTGCTTTTCTTCAATTTTCCATCTGAATGTAATGTGTACCCTTGTAGTAATTCCATGTTAAGACTTTCATATAACTTATTTAAATCATTTCATATAACAACAAATTATTTACTAAATTTCACAACTACTGTGGTTTCATAAGTATTCATGGAATAACATTTTTCATGGATTTCTGTGTATAAACAAACAACAAATTTAGATGTTAAACAAAGTGTCAATTATAGTTAGGGTTGTAAGCAGACTTTCCTAAATCAATGAAAATTGATTCCCACAAGTTATATTAATCAACAGTAATTTATGCTCGACCATTTGAGTTTTCTCATTTGAGCCATTGTTAAACATGATTGCCTACAAGTCACACAAGTTTAAGGCCTAGTGAGGAAAATTTGTATACTTCACACAAGAATCTGCTTAAAACCTTCATAGCTGCTCTTATCAAAACTGCCTGATACAATAAAATGGGCTCCAATCTTTTCAGTTTATATTTCGACACTTATTAAAGACCATAACTCAATAAGTAAACAACTTCAAAGAAAGATGTTGTTATTTACATATATAAAATACATTACTTAAGGATTTTTTTTCAAAATAAAAAGTCAGAAATTTGAAAATGTCAGTGAATAATTATAACTTAGTAAGCACAGTGAATGCAGGTGAAGATAAATAAAATGTTTACATTCTGTGATCACATGGAAAGCTTAACGAGCAAATTACTAATGATGTTTCTTTCCTGTGAATAAAGCTTATATTTACCAATATATAAATATTTAACTTTTAATAAGCTGAAATAAAATCAGATAAACTGTAAAAGTTAAAAACCAGCTCCACACATAAACATATACAAAAGGAAAACTCAAATCAAAAATGCATTAGTAGATGAATGAAATGGGTAGAAGTAAAGAATCACACATAAACCATCCTTAAGGTTGTACTTTGTAAATACATCTGTTTCTCAAACCACACCTCTTTTGGGGAGATCTTGAATATTCATAGAAAATTAATTTTGTTTACATACTGGTTCCCAGTTATGCTCTCTGTGTTCCATCTCACAGAGACATAACTTGGGAATGTTACCAGTAAATAAACATGTGCATATTGTTTACATTGAAATCTGTGGTAACCTTTGAGGTTAAGGGGCAGTTAAGAAAATTAGTGTTAGTTTAAACTCTGAGAAGTTCAGGGCATATAAACGTTGAAAATATGCCACACAACCCTATATTTTGACATTTGAAAAAAAATTGTAGTGCATATGAACTTTCAATTCTAGGATAAGATTTTTTTCAAAACTTCATAGTAAAAGTGGTACAGTTTTAGCCATAAAAGGAGTTCCTATGGGAAATTGCATTTTCAATATTTACAGAAATGCAACCTATATTAAAAGGACCAATGAAAGAAGGATAAAAACAGATAGGGTCCAGTTCATTAGGAGTTAATGATGATGTCCATAAAAAAATTCTTGGGTGATATGGATAGGTCATACTGAACTATTACTAATAATTATGGCATACAAGTTATCAATACTACATGTATATCTATACATGTGCAAAACTAATTACCAAATCTATAGGATTCAAAAATTTGTAAAAAAAAAGTCAGTAATCAATAACAATAGCATGTTGAGAATTATGCATACACAGCTTTCAGTAGTATGAGCTTATTATAGTTCATTTTCATTTAATTTTTTTATCATTAACACTAACAAAAATTAAAATAAATTGTTGACTATTATGTCAAAATATTCATAACAGCATCTGAACTTCTTTATAGTCATGAAAATTTGTATCGATAAAAAATATTATACCACAAAAACTCAATCAGGCATTGGGGAAAATTGGACCATAACAAGGATTTAGGATTATGTCTTTTTAGTACATATAAGTCAGGCTTTATTTTACCTTCAGTTACAATCTGTTTTCTAGGTCCTATAATCGAAGCATGGCATCAAGGGTTAAGTTTATACATGATATGAAAAAATAATTAATAAATATTTGATCTTACATATTTTTATATCCTAAAAAAAATCTTTTAAAATATTAGATATTTTCAATTTTTCTAACAGAATTCTTGTAGGAGTTGGGAAAAGGAAGAGATTGACCATTGCAAGTAGATATGATGTGTGAAGATGCTATAATAAAGGGCACAATAATTGTTATCTATTTTCATCTTAAAAATACACAGTGGATAGAAATCTGACTAGCTAAATGAGCTAGTGACTAAATCATTTGATTCTATTCACTGGTAAAATAGTAAAAAAATACAAAATGGTTAATTCAGATTGAGATTTGATAATATAGCTTGTAAAACCCTATACCTATATATGATATAAAACAACACAAACACATAATGAGTATGTATGTACCAAAACTTAGCTTTGTTTAATGAAATGATATGTATAGCAAAAACATCTATCAATATGACAATTTTCATGAAGTACCAGCTTTTATATAAAATTTGAATTTATATCATAATTTAAAGGTTTTCAACAGAAAACAAATCTTTTCATTTGTAACTTTGTCTGCTGCTGTTTGTTACAAAAATCTATGAAAATTCAATTCATAGCATGCTGCATTAATCATTATAAAATGGCTTAAGCTTACTTCAACTAATGTATTCTTTCAAATTAAATTTCTTTCAAGAGGTTGTATAATTTTTTTATACCATATAAAGCACTATAAAAACTGGTCTGACATACTGAAAATATTGATACATTTAATGACAAAACTCCCCTTATACCCAGCTTTTGTATCAATGAATGTAAACAAACCTTCTGGAGGTCCTGTCTCCCACTTTCCTAAAATGTAGCCATGGATATGTTGTATTCTCTAGTTTTTTCAATTAATTTTGAGTTAATTTAAGGTAAATTTATCTACCCATTATCATATGCATGTTAGGATACATTTTTTTTTAGACATCTCAAAGATGACGATGATGGATTGGTGTTAAACCTCCAGTGACCAATAGTACATGCATATCTGTAAGTTATTATTTATGTGATAGGAATATAATATGAACCCTGCTTTGTACACTCTAAACTGGATTTTTATTTGTTTTTTCAAAAAATCATATGTGACCTGTGTTAAATAGAAATCAACTGTATGCAAGTGCACATATACATGTGACATTGTTTAAGACTTTGATTAATTTTGGAACAATCAAATACGAAATAAATGATGAATTTAGGTCTGTTTTGTGGGGTTCTTATAACAAATCAATTTTTAAACCATTACAGACATTCTGTAGAGTTTTTTTCAACCCTAAATAGGTTAACAGATGTATTGATATTCATTTGCATAAGATCGATTTCTATCCTACACAGCTCATGTACAGCATCATTTCTCCTTGAATTATTAGTCATGCTGTTGATTGTCTTAGTTTAGATGTTTGATATCAAAATGATAATACAAATTTTAATCATAAGTTGGCAGTATACTGTAATTAACTCATTAAATATTATCAATATATATATATATTGGTACATTATATTATACATCGATAAACATCTATATATTTGACCACTAATGCTATGTAAGCTCTATACTTTTGATAACATGTATGTTATAGTAGACAATTATGTTTGAAAACTAATCTATACTGTAAGCAAATGAAATAGTGCAATTTTAAAGTGTTTTTAAAATTTATATGAGTAGCAAAAAATTAAATCTGTATTTAAGGAATACATTTTTGATGTTTTTTTCAACTTTGACTAACAAATGTACAGATTTCAATAAAAATAAATAAATTAAGAATATTCTTTTAATTTTATTTACAATTTTGTCAAATCTAATTATATAAGTTATGTTATTTAAAATATTCATGTGTTCAATTGAGGCATTTATGTGACAAGTACTTAAACATCGTGTAAAGAAGACCCCCTTTAGAATTTACAAGCTCTTGTACAAATCATTGTATACAACCTATTACAGGAAATGTTAAATTGAAACAAAAAGCCTTGAGAGCAAAACGTAAACTGTTTCTGCACTGACCTTTTGGTCTTCAGAAGAAAAAAGTTAACTTAAACTAGGATTGCATAAAAAAAATGTAAATTAAAAAAATAGAATACAAACCTATAAATTTCTCTGAATTTGCACTGGTAGCTACTTCCTTCCATCCACTCAAATAACTGGAAAAAAAAGATTTTAATATGAAAAAAAGATTTAATTATATTATAACTTTTTAAAATATTGATAACAAGTATAAGTCAGAGAACTACAGTTTCTCTTCAAACCACCATTACCATCGTGGTTTTTTGTGTGAATAAGAAATAGTATGATTACTTTTTCAATATATCTTCTGGCATAAATCTGCTGAAATTTGCTTTGACTTAGCATTCATTCCAACTTACTCATCGAAATTAAGACTAGTGGTCCAGTCGAGTAACTCATCCACTTCCCAATCCTCTAAGGCATCTGGGCCCATCTTTTCTACTGTAGCAACCATACCAGCAGCAGCTCCCTCAATAAGGTTGATTGTTTCCAGATCATCTGACTTGGCTTTTAACATACCATCTTTGTACCTGAATATTTAGAATTAGATAATATTGATTATCCTGTTTTCACATTTTAAAACAAATGGTCATATTTAGACAAACAACTCTGCCAATTAGATCTGTATAGTACATTATCCAATTACTGATGTTTTTCAATTTAAAAATTAATGGCAAAGGGAAGTAACAACTAAATTAGACAAACTGTAACCTTGCTTCTAGTACACAAACCTTAAGGTAAGGGCATGTTTTGATTGTTTTCATTTATTTTTATTGCTCAATCATAATGTTTTGCAAAAGAGAAATTTGTTATGGCAAGATCCTGCACATTCATGCTCATTCCAATGTCTTTGTATAGACAGGGATAAGGTTTGTCCAACCAAGTTCATTCTCCTTAAAAAAAAAAGAGAGCCGTGGTGTAGTGGTTAGTGCATCAGACTACTAACACAAAGGTTCCTGGGTCGATTCCCGTCTGAGATGAAAATTTCAGGAATGAATTTTCGGCTCTCCCTTGACACCATTTGCGAGTATGGTCTCGAGGAATCGATGATAGTCTGTCGGAAGGGGACGATAAATGGCTGACCCGTGTTAAGAGAGAGCCATATATCTTGCACGTTAAAGACACCCTTGTAGATTTCGAAAAAGAGCAGGCTAATGCCGCTACAAGGCAGCACTCACACCCGCAAAGTGGAAAGGGATTAATATAAGTTGCAAAACTTGTTTCCCAATCCACTATAAATAAATATGTTTAAACTAAACTTAACTACAAAAACTTTAAAAATTGGGATTTAAGCTTGTTGATGGGAAATGGACACAATTAAGGCATTCTCTTCCATGTAAAACACTTTTACAGTCATTATTTTATACCATTCTTTTTATGGAATACTACTTATATTTTCTTGTCTTACAAATAAATTCTTGATATTTAATTGGCTGACAGCACTACTTCTGATATAAATTTTTCTTTACAATCCTCCAGAAGATTAGGCAGTATCAACCAGAATGTCAATAGATCAAATATAAAGGTTTGTACTCTGAGTACAGTAAATGCTTGAAATTTTTAATGTTTGTGATGTTCATGATCTAAATATCAAGCTGAACTGAAACATAATAAAAAGCTGCGCCATTAGCGCATGATACGCCCGACCTCTTGTGTGGAAGTTTTATGCAATAATCATAAATAGTTTCTGAGAAAGTTTTAAGCAATTACCATTTATTGCTTTTGAGACACGGCGGGACATGTGAAACCCCCCACCGTTTTTTTTTACAAATATCACTAAAATAAAATTTTGAATCAAACCAAAAAGTATACAGATCTTTAGATTAATATAACAAAGTGTATACAGTTTCAAGCAATAATCATAAATTATTTTTGAGATACGGCGCGACATGTAAAATCAAAGCGCGAAAGCGCTGTAAAGGCAGTTAATTACAGGTTGTGTGTATTTCTAGTCCAGTTATATCATTATCTTCCATAGAACAGAGGTGGTTTGTAGAATTTAAGATTTAGAGTTCTTTTGTACCTAGTTCACCTATATCTATAGTCTACTGTTTACAGTATATTTTCTGTGCCTCGCCATGAAATGCATTTTTAGCCATGGCCTTGTCAGTTTGCTTTAAATTTATGAGTTTGACTGTCCCTTTGGTGTCTTTCGTCCCTCTTCTTTAGACATATAAGAACTTTTCCTTTTCAATATAAATAGACTATTTTTAATTATTGATTGTATATGCATATTCTATGACTCCCATAAAAAATAGTTCACAAAGATTGACTAGTCTCTGTACTATGTGTATAGCAAGAACATCAAGTAACATAATGGTAAATGTACGTAGTAACACATCAACTTTTTTGATGACCATACCTGCCAACTGTCAGTATTTGCAGAGTATTTCCCCCATCGAGCTCGAGGCTCCCAAATGGAAATTTTGTAAGAGCAATTTTGTCGACTATTTTAAAGAAAACAATTAATTCAACAATGGCAATGAGCTTGTTTATGCACGAAGAAGCCAAAAACCACATTAGAATATATTTGAAGGGAATCCATGACAAATCGCCCCATTAGCAAATAGCCCCACTTTTTCACTAACTCGCCCCACTTTAAAAAAAAACTGCCCCAACCTGGATAACCAAATCGCCCCACTTGTGAAATGTGTTATATCCCTTAATATTACTCCTGCCAACTTGCCCCACCTAATAGAAAACGATAATATCTAGATAAATATATTATTAACCAGGAAGAATTTACTAATGCCAACTCATGTAAAAAGATGTTATCCCGTTGTATATAAGTTAAATTCCGTTAATATTACTCCTGCTAACTGGTCCCACCTAATGGAAATCGGTGAAATCTAGATAATATATTATTAACCAGGATGAATTTAGTAATGCCAACTCTCCCCACTTATGGAAAAAGATGTTATCCCGTTGAATATAAGTTAAATTCCTTATATTGCATTATGATACAATTAACAGGTTTCTTTTCAATTGTTATGCAAATAACTAAGCTTCAAAACTTAGTTATTCTTCAACAATACATTTTTTTTTCAGAATTATAATTTCAGTATATCAATAATAGTAATTAAATAAATTTTCGGTTTGTTTGTTTTCTGTGTAGATTAGTTTTCATTAAAGTGGTGCGAGTTTTTATTTTTAATTATATATATATATATTAATCTAAATATTACCGTTTTTTTATTTTTTATAAGTAGGGCGGGTTAGCAGGAGTAATATTTAACATGATTTAACCAATTTCACATGTGGGGCGATTTGATAAATCAGTTTGTGGCGTTTTTTTAAAAAGTGGGTGATTAGCCAGTGGGGCGACTTGTCCTGCTTCCATTTGAAGGCCCCCTTGAAGGTTTTGTATGACTATATGAACCATCTTTCACGTAAAACCCCCATGTGCATTTTGAAAAGTTGGCCGATATGTTTCTAACTCCAGGCAAAATCTACCGGTATGAATGAAAAAGAAGTTTTCAATTAAGGCTCTGTGGCCATAACAGCTGTCTCATCAGCATTTTAACCACTTCCCATATTTGCAATTAAAACAATAGAAGAAAATTATTCAACGCAAAAACAAAACTTACTTGTAAATATGAAATTCTCTTTACGGTATGAGTTTTTCTCATTGTTTGAGATTGTACAGTAGTACCTGTAACTGCTTATACCTATTTCTTATTCACTTTTGCTTAATAAACTCACTAAATATCATGTATATACATTGTACCACATCTCCTTATTTTAATATGCATTCCAATAACATGAACAATTGTAATTCAATTCTATATACCAAAGCAAAATGAACTGCACCACTTTCATTCACTAGTATGCATCTTTTGGCAAAATACAAGTTCTTAAATGACACAAGATATATTTATTGATAAAAAAATAAAATTTAGTATACAACTCTTTAACAGGTATAAAAAAAAAGCACAGCTGTGTCATAACTTGTGAAATCTGTGCTGAAAACATAGACATTGATGGTATTTGAGTAATTCCATATGTGAAGCTCAACATTAGCTCGTCAGTTGGTGGTGGACAGTTATAGTTCCTTTCTGCAGGCTAGGATGAATGACTTTTCAGGAAAACCAATTTCACAAATCAAAACTTTCCTCTAGATTTCTCCTACAATATTCATCCAGTTTAGTTCTTTTGGTTTAATTGGACACCGTCCTGATTTTTAATTTTGCAAACCATTCAGTCTCTTGCTTGCAAATGGTGCATGAAAATAGGATGGGTATGGCAGTAGACAAGTCTCTTTAAAGTGGGTTTGTGCCCTGAAAAAAGTTTTATAACTTAAGTTTTTTTGAAACTTGTGCAACACACATACCTAAATAACTATAAAATAGAAGAGAGCATCATTCGTGTCAATGTTTTGTTCCTGTTTACATTGTCATTGATATTTTTTCAGAAAGCCTGAGGCATAGCTCATGAATTCCTGTCATTACATCCTAAATTAACATAATTACTGCTAGAATAATTATCAGTATGATATACGTACACTATCATTGTACAGCCCAAGTCTTCAGTATATATAATTGTTGCATTCATTCACTCCTGTGTTCAGTCGTTCAAAACATCAACAAATGAACTTTAATAAGGACAAGAAAACACTAGAAAAGATACGTAACGTGACGGTACCCAAATTGCACCTATTTTGACAGTTTTTTCACCTACGTTTTTTTATGATCAAGTAAAATATGTCCATACTGTGTTTATTTTGTAGCCCTATCCTTCTTCATTGTATAGGTACACTAATTTGATTTTTAATCCATACTGAGTCCATAAAAAAATGGGTTTGAATCAACCTCCAAACTATCCAGGATTCTGTAATGAGGAGTACCCAAATTGAATCCATGCTTAAATTCACATCGTCAAAAGTCTAATAACCGAGCTTTTGTTTAATTTCGTCAAATATTTTGAACAATTGGATATTAGTCCATGCTTACTCTTCATATTTTACAAAATGGATGCTTATAATATATTGTTTTTGCTAATTTTAAAAAGATGACGTTTTGATGACGTTTTCGAACATTTTGCTTTTTCAGTAAACAGTCCATCTGTTGATAAATACTGTGAACGTTTTGTGTATATCTAAATATGTTTACCTATGTTGAAATACGTGCATAGTATAAAATCAAAAAAATACAAATTGTTTAGTCTCTAGGAAATGTTGCAAGATTTCCGTTGCTATTTTTTCTAAATAGGTGCAATTTGGGTACTCGGTGCAATTTGGGTACCCTTACGTTACATACAACCCGTGTTTAAGTGTATTTGAAAGAGAAATATATCTGGTTAAACGATGTATAAAGGAGGAAAAAATTGTAGATATTGCATTACGATGCTTTGTACCTAATAGCACGTGGATATGTTTACATATTTAGACTTGACCCAGTATGACCCGTACCTTGTAGGTCACCGCCGTCGTTTAAACACTAGACTACAGTCGTGTATAAGACAATACAATGCTTAAGCCTGTACTATTTGTGTGAAGTAAATGTGTTTTTTTCTGTACATTTAAATTGTTTTACCTGATAGCAAGGACGTATATCTATCCGTTTCCTTCTCAATTCACTTTGTCAATTTCTTCGACCTTCTTCAAAACATGCGTATTACTGCGCCCGGAAGTGAAAAAAATATTAGAAATCCTCGTAAAATAATGCTATTTTCAATTTTGTGGAATCCACTTTGTTATATTTATTATACAAAGATAAAAAAAAGTTACGATTAATTATGAATTTGCATATCATTATACGGAACGTTTATGGACTATTTTTCCATAGCTGTAAGTCGGTCATTTTGGCGGGAAATCATGTACACATACACACGTAGATTGGCTGGTACCTGATCGTAATGTTACACATCAGATATATCAAATAGCTAATACCCGGAACGTAGTACCGGGAACCAGGATAATACGTAGACAACATACATAACTAATACCGAAATTGAAAACGCTTTACGGTTTCTCGTTTATAAACCGAATTCCGCTTTGAATTATAGAAGATGCAATATTAATCATGTTCAGTCGACTTTTCATTGTTATATCAACGTCTGAACTAATTAAAAAATCTTTAGATGTCAGATAACACTCGAAATTGACCCGACCTCTTTCCACACGGAATACAAATAATGATAGTTTGTAGTCAGGTTGACTGCTTATAATGCAAAATACACATTAATAACAAGTTCTATAAAACGAACAATACACACTGATCGTTTCTTTAGTTCCCAATATAAATGAAAGAAACAAAAACCATATCATACCATAAAAAGAAGAGGAGAAATTCGAACATTTCTGAATCTATTTCTGGCCAAAAGACCCCCTGCATAGATTGCGTATGAAAAGATTAACCTCATGACTTGAAAGTCAGGCCTTAAAGCACTGCCTTTAAAAAACCCTCCCCTTTTTTACAAAATACTCAATAACTCAAAAATAAAATTTTGAGTCATCACCAAAAAGTATACAGATCTTTAGATTAATATAACAAAGAAGTGTGTAAAGTTTAAAGCAATAATCATAAATCGTTTTTGAGATACGGCGCGACATGTAAAAAACCCTCCCCCTTTTTTACAAAATACTCAATAACTCAAAAATGAAATTTTGCATCATCACCAAAAAGTATACAGATATTAAGATTAATATAACTGAGAAGTGTGTAAAGTTTTAAGCAATAATCAAGAATCTTTTTGAGATACGGTGCGACATGTGAAAAAAAACACCCCCCTGTTTTAGTTACAAAGTGCCGTAACTCAAAAAGTTTAAATCTTATTTTCACCAAAAAGTATACAAATCATTTGACCATCATAAAAAACAACTATATTAAGTTTCATGAAATTTAGATAAGTCGTTCTCAAGTTACGGTGCGACATGTTTACGCCGGACAGACGAATGGACAGACAAACAAGACGGACAGACGGACAGACGGACGGACGGACGGACGGACGGACGGACGGACGGACGGACGGACGGACGGACGGAACGGACGGACGGACGGACAGACAGGACAGACAGACAGACAGACAGACAGACAGACAGACAGACAGACAGACAGACAGACAGACAGACAGACAGACAGACAGACAGACAGACAGACAGACAGACAGACAGACAGACAGACAGACAGACAGACAGACAGACAGACAGACAGACAGACAGACAGACAGACAGACAGACAGACAGACAGACAGACGACAGACAGACAGACAGACAAGACAGACAGACAGACAGACGGATTGACACCGGACATTTGTATACCATAATATGTCCTGTAAAAATTTTGACGGGCGTATAAAAAAGCCTGTATCTTTACTTACAAAAAATAAGATACTATATTACATTTACTGAAATGCACCAAGGTTCAAATTATATGTCAAAATTACATAAAACAAGTTGATCTCAAGAAGCAAAGCAACATTACAAGATGTATGCATATGCTTTAGTAACTGTATACAGTCATGGGTTACTCCTTCAACTTTCATGTTGGGGCTTAAGATAACATTTTAGAAAGTCCAAGTGTATGCTTGCATTCTACATTTTTCTTACATTTTCTGCATCCAATCTATTTTTCTCTGTTTCTTTAACTTTGAAACATCCTGTATTCTTTGAAGCTAAAATAAAACAAGTATTAATAATCTTTCTTAATACCGCGTACTTTAAAGTAACCAGAGTTGGCTAGCTCCACATGAAACTAATTAATTAAAAAAAAACTAAATAACCTTTCAATTTCATGCATATAGTGCCATAGCTTCAAATCTAAATACAGAACTTTTCCACAGTTGCACTTGGCTTCTTTTTTTGTCGCTATTTTATCTTATCTAAACTTTCATAAAGTGAATGAAAGATCTTTTGTTAACGTTTTCAAACATATTTTTGACATATTTTCCCATAAACTGTAAACATGCTTATATATGACTTGAAACTTACGAGTTTCACCTAGTGATTAAAAAGTATTTATCATCCATTTCTTTGGCGAAAAAGGGTGTTCAGATTTTACATAACTTTTACAGTAATTCTGAAAACTTAACTTGACTTCTTTGGCATTAAAACACGATAAAATCATATGAAAATGACTAGATGACAAGGGTTGACCATAATACATTGTGACTGATAGACAACAGAAGCCAAGAAGACCAAATGAGGGATATTTTTACCAGGTGAGCCTAATATGTTGCATCAATACACAAGTAAAAATCTGTCCTACCTTATCATGATTAAATTCATATTTCTTATTTGATGATTCCCAGGTAACAGGATCAGCCATTAAATGATGAATAAGACGATCTGAGACAAGTCTCCAACCATTGTTATCTGTACGTTTGTACCATTCATTTTTATCTGTTAATGACAAACACAAAAAAATTAAATAAATTAATTTTCTCATAAACAAGCCCTCTAATACATGTACTATCACATTTCCATGTTCAGTGAACAGTAAAACTTTGACAAATTAATTTGACAAACTTAATCTTTCAAAGTTCACATCATAATGTAAATATGTAAGAAAAAGTTCTATACTTTTTTTTACAAGAATGCAAGAACCTTTTGAACATCGTTAGTATTTTACTATTGCCATGGATAGAGCATTTCCATACAGACCATTCAGTGTTATTTTTCTGACTATTTGCACACATGTTTTTTTTAATACAGAAAACATAGAAGAAAACTTTCATTTCATAAAAAAAAATCATAAATAGCAAATTGTGTCAATATTATTTGTGTTTTAACCCTTTCAACGCTACACAAAAAAATAGAAAATGGCTGCTGCTGCTGCATTTTTTTTGGTGTTCATTCATTAGAACAGAACATTCTTTTTCAGACTGCTGTATCTTTTATATTATAAGAGATACAAAGGAAGTTATTGCATGAAAAATGCTCAAAAGAGCATGAACTGTAATGTTAGGCAATTACTTCAGTAAAATTTTTATCAGGTTACCTGAATGCATTTTCCGATAATTAACAGGTAAAAGGTGTAATTTATTACACTTGTGTTGAATTTTGAATAAAAACTACTTTTAGTCTTCATTTATTTTGTTGTTTTATCTGCCATATAATAAAGAAGACACCAGTTGCTGGATTCCGTAACGTATTGCACCATACACAATGTATTATGTAAACGTGGCACCAATAAGTGGCTCCGTCCTCAAAATTTTCAGTCAACCTCTGTTTTCCACCCTTTTTCTACGTCTCGTAATGATCCATCAAATCTTATTTCCCACACGAATTAAATGTAGTAAACACATTGGGATAACAAGAAACCTTTTAACTAATTGTCGTTGTCAGCTTCGCTATAGAAATGCTGAAATATTTACATATTTACAGCTTCGTTTCCGATTTCCACCATTCGCATTTGTCAAAATATTTGTTTTTATTTTCCTTCTACTGCCTGATTTTACTATAAAAATTACCAGGATTTCAATCGCATAGGATAATTTGTATATCCTCGATACATACGAGGAAAAATTAAAGAGGACCCAAACTAAAACCGAATGGTGTAAGAGTTTGGAAGAAAAATTCATTTTCATCGCAGCATATGCGAAAAGCAGTGGCGGACTGCTTACGTCATCACAGCATATGCCGTGTATAGCATTGAAAGGGTTAATGAAATGTATGATTTTCACGTGATTTTAACTTTAAAACTAATTTAAAACAATCTCTCCTATCCTACCTGGAGCTTCTGGAGCACCCCTTACTTTACTGTGGACATCTTTTGCCATTTGTAGTTTTACTGTTGATACTGTGTAATTTTTTGGACTATTTGCACACATGTCTTGAATAGGTCTGTGTGTAAAAATCTTATAGTATATATTTGGTGGAAATCTCTCCTAGACAAAAATAAATAAAATAACCTTAAATTATAGTAATTTCAAGAGATATGAAAGTAAGATACAATTCTATATGGATTAAAAGTTTAATAACATAAGTATTTAATGGCATTTTTTTTTGCTTCATTTTGCTTTTTACTACATGTACATCTAAATAAAACCAAGCATCAATAATATAAACTTTTAGATTTCTCTCACATTTCAATAAGTAATGCATAAACAAACACAGAATTGCTTTTTAATAAACAACAAAACGGGAAAAACTGTTATAGCACTTCCAGATACTTTGTTTTTTCAGCCATTCTGTTAAACATGAAATAGCGAGTACTCTGTTGAGTGTCATATTTTTGTGGTTTCCAAAGCCATTTATTTAAACAGTACTTCAGTTTGTGCCAAACACTTTGGATTATAGGTTTTGTCTCACTGATCAGATCTTTGTACTGTCCAAAGATAAAACAATTACAGTAATTTAGCTTATTGTGTTGTTTAAGTTTTTAAATGTACTGTGTTGTTTTATGATGAAATTCATTGTAAAAACTGCATTTAGGGAAAGCAGTTAATATATTTTATTAATTATCATGATTGCTTGCCTTGTCAGTCACATTATGTTTCAAGGGCTTACTGGCTTTACCTAGAAGTTTTCTTTTCTGTGCGCACCCATATCAACATACAATATCAAGTCACAGAACCGAGACGGTAAAAACAACAAACATAGGGAATGGAATTGAAATACCATTTGGCGGAACTGCAATATCTGTGCATACTTCCAAAGTTTGTTTGACTTACCCCTGCCAATCTAAATTTAACATGTACACCAGAGGCACCATCTAATAGTTTGGCTTCATTAGGATTTATACATCTTAACATTAAGGCAGGGTTCCCTCTGGCCTTAAAGTTGATTAAATCTCTGTAATATCTATACACTTGTATATCCTGTAAATAAATATGTTTACTAAACTACTTCAGTCATAACAGTCTTCATCATTGAAAAAAAATGTAACAAGTGAAACTGCGAGCTACTGCTCACTGTTGATAACCCCGCCGCAAGTGGATAATATTAATTGTGTAAAAATATGCAAGTGTTCGAATGTGACGAAAAATATTCATGGGACGGACGGACTGACTGACAGACTGACGGACTGACGGAAGGACAGACAGAGGTAAAACAGTATACCCCCCTTTTTTTCAAAGCGGGGGTATAATAAAAGGGATTTAAGTTTCATTCAATTACCATTATTAGATCTTTCTAATGTACATTTTTAAATTCTGCATTCTAAAAATATAAAAATTCAAACAACTAGTTTATGCCCTCAGCCAAAACAAATAAGAATCTGTATATCTCTTATTTGTCAGAAGAAGGACAAAGCTGTAACATCCTTTTGAAAGGATTGAAGAGTTGTACTATTTTAAAAATTTTAGAGATCAAAGGAAAATCAAAGTCAAATATATTACATGCATTAAAACATAGGACAAATAAAGGCTAGACAGCATTTTGTTAAATGTTTCAAATTTGAGATAATAATTACAATATGTCTTCTCCAACTTTTCTGTATAATTGTTGCTGCTAATCTTTCTGTTAAAGGTCGACGAGGTCGTGATATTTGGACTGGCATTTGTACTGGTTGAGGTTTAGGAGGTACATACTGTACTTGTTGTACAGGCGTTTTAACTTGAAGCTTTTCTCTATGTTTTTTCCACCAATTCTGTATGTATAGGGCACAGAATTCTTCATATCTGCAAAGTAAATATAAAATAAAGGCTGTTTTAAAGGTTAAAACATTACAAATTTAACAGCAAGTGATATACATTACAGAACTGAGTTAACCTTTTTTAATGTTATATTCTGATTATCTGTTATTGCATAATAAAAATATGACATTGTTGTTTAACACGGCAGTTCTTCGATACAGAGAGCATAAACCAGCAACATTAAAAGCTGAAGGTCAAGTTATAGAAAATTGTACTTTAATTCTATTGATGTCCAGGTCATATTTATGTGTTTATGCATACAACAGTACCATTTTCAGGAGAACTCTTTAAACTTTATTACTGAGAGTTAAGTTTACTTTGCTGTGTTATTTCTGAGTAATATATAGCTAATTGTTCCATTCTTTTCCACTTCAGTAAGTTAAGACGTTTAACCATATATTAGGGGAAAAAATTAGCTGCAAATTTGTAAAAAGAACATATACCATATGTTTTTACTTACGACATAACTGGCCCTGGGTCATCTGATTCCTGCATTTCAACCAGATAGTCATTGTAGTACAGCCTTAATCTATCTTCTTTAGGAGGACCAACTTCACCCTAATTATACAAGAAATATAAATACAAAATCAACTAATCTCTATCTAGATGTATTAGAGTATTTCTAGTATTAGATGAGGATGGATGACTGTTCCAGTGGGAAGTTAAATTAGGAGATAATTGTATTTGTATTTTAAGCTTGGCCTTCGTAAAATGTAGATTTAATTGTCGCAAATTGAGTTTACCTAGCAACGCGTAGGTAAACTCAATCAAGTTACTATTAAGTTTTACAAAAGCCAAGGTTAAAATACAATACAGTTATCTCCATTCTAATGCAGCATACATACTTTTTAACAAACATTTTGGCGTAAAATAACATAAATGAAAAGTCCACGAAACTGATGCATTATAAACAATGTGACGTCATATGTATACTCACAATGTCAAACATAAAACTCTAGACATATTTATACCTTTGAACGCTTCAAAATGGTTTCAATATGACAAAAAGAATATTTTGATGCTCAAAATGTCACTTTCATGCTGATTTTGCGAGAAATTACAAACCCCAAAAAATCAGAATTCAAAATGGTGGCTTTCTTAGTTACAGAATTTACCCCTTCAAAATATTTGTCAATGTCCAATGAAAATTATCGTTACAAACATATTGCATTAGAATGCATATTTAGGAAAAGAACATGTTGATGTGATATCAATATGTAGATGTAAAAGGCTTAATTTTTTTTCAAAGTCGACAGGGAGACATATACCATCCTACCTGGATATTTCCTTCTATAATTGAAACAAAATGTTTTATACTCTTTTTAACGACGTTTTACGTTTCCGCAAATTGGCATTACTTTTCTGGAGAAAAAAAATGGCGTTTCCAGAAAAAAAGTCTACATTTCCGCAAATAAATAGCTTACTTTTCCGGGAAAAAAGTAGTTATTCCGGAAAAAATAAATTACTTTTCCGCAAATAATTAAGGAATACCAGTTTGTCAAAGCAAAGCCATAATAACAAATACATATTTATTAAGTTAAAGGTCACCATAACATGCAAATAAAATTCATAGTTCAAATGTATGAAAAAGTTATTAAAGGTCATCATAACATGCAAGTAAAATTCATAATTGAAATGTATGAAAACGTATATTCAAAAGTCAGCACTAATTAGATATACATGTATCTTGTTATGAGTTCATAAGTCAGTTCTGGCAGAATATTTGTAGCCAACACGTCGTACAAAGGCCACAGTACTAGTACTTATGTTGACCGTTTACAAGTTTTGTATTTTGTTCAAGAAGGAAGTGAATGAATGAATACTTTATTTTCTTAAAACAATTGTTACAGAGAACATTTACATATTTACAATATCATCTTCTCCTTTTCATATTTCGAACGGTTGCTTATACAGTTAGAGTTCTCATCTTTGCATGTGTATGATGTTGTTTGCAGTTTCAATAACACATCGACAAAGACAACCAGATGCTCCGCAGGGCGTAGCTTTATAGCTTTATACGACCGCAGAGACTGAACCCTGAACGGTTGGGGCAAGTATGGACACAACATTCAAGCTGGATTCAGCTCTAAATTTGGATTGTGATTAAATAGTTGACACAGCATAGGTTTCTGACACAGAATGAATGTGTTCTAATGAACTTAAAATTTTTGTTTTCTCTTAGAGCAATTCACTATGCTGTTGAATATTAATCCTCTCAAAAAAATGTTTGAAGAAATTTTCTTTTTTATTTATGAAATTTCAAATGAGAAAAATTGAACCCAATTTTTTTAATCACATCCCCCTTTCCCTTATTCCAAAACTAATATCAATTAAAATTTCTAATGGAGTTTGCAACAATAACTACTCATTTAAATACATCATAAAATATTAAGATGCAAAAAAACTGCTTGTTATCACTGAATGGTAAAGATTATTTTAATTTATCAGTTGGTAGTAAAAAGTGAATATACATTGTATATTGTATGTAACAAAGATTTAAGTTGATTCTGGACAAAGAAAGATAATTCCAATTAAAAAAAAATCTTGCTATTGCACAATATTTTGCAATTAGATATTTCTTGCTTACTATTCTGAACAAAGAAAGATAACTCTAATTAAAAAAAAATTTGCTATTTCACAATATTGTGCAATTAGATATTTCTTGCCATTGCGCAATACTGTGCAATTGAAAAGACTTGCTATTGCACAATACTTAATATAATAATTTTAGATCCTGATTTGGACCAACTTGAAAACTGGGCCCATAATAAAAAATCTAAGTACATTTTTGGATTCAGCATATCAAAGAACCCCAAGATTTCAATTTTTGTCAAAATCAGACTAAGTTTAATTTTGGACCCTTTGGACTTTAGTGTAGACCAATTTGAAAACAGGACCAAAAATGAAGAATCTACATACACAGTTAGATTTGGTATATCAAAGAACCCCATTTATTCAATTTTTGATGAAATCAAACAAAGTTTAATTTTGGACCCCGATTTGGACCAACTTGAAAACTGGGCCAATAATCAAGAATCTAAGTACATTTTTAGATTCAGCATATCAAAGAACCTAACTGATTCATTTTTTGTCAAAATCAAACTAAGTTTAATTTTGGACCCTTTGGACTTTAATGTAGACCAATTTGAAAACGGGACCAAAAGTTAAGAATCTACATACACAGTCATGACAGTTAGATTCGGCATATCAAAAGAACCCCAATTATTCAATTTTGATGAAATCAAACAAAGTTTAATTTTGGACCCTTTGGGCCCCTTATTCTGTTGGGACCAAAACTCCCAAAATCAATACCAACCTTCCTTTTATGGTCATAAACCTTGTGTTTAAATTTCATAGATTTCTATTTACTTATACTAACGTTATGGTGCGAAAACCAAGAAAAATGCTTATTTAAGTCCCTTTTTGGCCCCTAATTCCTAAACTGTTAGGACCTAAACTCCCAAAATCAATACCAACCTTCCTTTTGTAGTCATTAACATTGTGTTTAAATTTCATTGATTTCTATTTACTTAAACTAAAGTTATTGTGCGAAAACCAAGAATAATGCTTATTTGGGCCCTTTTTTGGCCCCTAATTCCTAAACTGTTGAAACCAAAACTCCCAAAATCAATCCCAACCGTTCTTTTGTGGTCATAAACCTTGTGTCAAAATTTCATAGATTTCTATTAACTTAAACTAAAGTTATAGTGCGAAAACCAAGAAAATGCTTATTTGGGCCCTTTTTGGCCCCTAATTCCTAAAATATTGGGACCAAAACTCCCAAAATCAATACCAACCTTCCTTTTGTGGTCATAAACCTTGTGTTAAAATTTCATAGATTTCCATTCACTTTTACTAAAGTTAGAGTGCGAAAACTAAAAGTATTCGGACGACTACGACGACGACGACGACGACGCAGACAACGACGCCAACGTGATAGCAATATACGACGAAAAAATTTTCAAATTTTGCGGTCGTATAAAAATGTAAGGATGGCTAGCGTAAAATGATCATTCAGGTGGGGATGAAAAGACTCGACACCATTTGTTGTTCTTACCAGAGTCAATTGGTTATATTTAGTATATTGTAGATATAAGACCTCAACCTTTTCTTTATTAAAAAAATAAAATAAATAATTTATCTATCAACTATTTATAATTTACAGTAACCAGGTAAATTACAAGAAAAATAATAAATACAAATTGCGGAAACGTAGTATGGGGACTTTGAAAAATTAGCAGAAAAGCAATATGCCCATTTTTAAAACTTTGTTTCCATTATATACACATGGAAAAAAGTATTTCAACACCAAATTGAAATTCAAATTAAAAAAACATTTTTTATTTTTTTGTTAAATAATTTGTTGAAATAGAACTAATTAAACATTATTTAAATATCACCTGAGTTTAATCAATAAATATCGACTCTATCAGTTCTTATCCGCACATGCAGCTACTGTACTCGTAAACACTAAAATCCTCATTGTTTTCAATACTTAAAATAACCAAGTTTATAAATTTATGTAATTGGTCATCCACAACTCATAACTGGAGCAAGATAGCAGATATCAAGCATAAGGGAAGCAGGTATGTCGCTGTGATAATTGCACATATTATTGGTCATCACCATTCCACTATAAGTCGTTTTGAGAATAAAAATCAGGCAAGAAACGATGTTAAAGACCTTCCGAGGTCAAGAAAAACCCCTATAACATCTGCTAGGGAAAATAAAGCATAATGAAGGTTGATCAGAAGGAAACCCATTGCAAACAATACAATCCTAAAAAGAGAATGATGACCATACAGGAGCCTTTAAACAAGAACTGTTCGAGATCGGCTCATCGCTACTGGTTATCGTGCGATAATACCATTTCGGGGACCTTTGCCTACGAACAGACATACAGATTCCCGTATCCAAAATAGTGCAGAGATCGCCAAAGTTGGAAATTAGCGTCGTGGAGGAAGATCCATTGTTCCAAAGGAATTCGGTTTATCTTCCTTGGCCCAATCGTAGCCCGAATTTGAACCATATCGAGCATATATGGGACACTTTTGGGCGTAAAGTGCATGAAAGGACACCCCAGTTCAAACAAGACATGAAATAAACAATACCATTCGTCAAGAATGGTTGCTGCTAGCTTAGCAACAAATTAGTCGACTTGTGGCAGGAATCAGAAGACGTTAAGATGCGGTTATCCGTTTGAATGGAGGCTGCGCACAAAGTACTAATTCTTTGACGTATAACAATCAACCATGATGTGAACAATCATCGAAAGATTAATTTTGAAATGTCTGACATTGTAAAGTGCGACTACAGTAAAAGTTGTAAAATGCATTTTTTTGTACAAAAAACACTTCATTTTGTTATAAAAATTTTGGTTAGATAAAACTTTTTTTTTCATATATTTTTTGTTCGTTTTAAAGCCAATGTTATCATTAACTACGTTTCAATATTATTTTACAAATATTTTATCATATTCCATCCAAAATAAGAGACTGATTTTTCAAGTTTTAAAAAATCAAGGTGTTGCAATACTTTTTTCCATGTGTATAGTAAAACATGATTGAATGATTGCAGTTTGCTAAATGACATGTTGTATACATATATCACGATAATGACCAGTTTTTTAAAATCTATTATGTAAATTTATCCCATGCATGTTCATTACAAAATAAATGATTTTAGATCCTACATGCTAAAGATTGACTAGTTATTAAACGTTTATTGTTTGGTCATAATTCCATCAAAGTCAACAGAAAAAAAATTCATAAAATCTGCCTTTTGATGAGCGTCAGTTTTTCTTTGCTGTTATGAGATCTAGAGTATGAAGAGACAATTAAGTACTTATCATCATAGCCCTTTCACAAAAATATTTAAAAACAAGAATGTGTCCTCAGTACACGAATGCCCCACTCGCACTATCATTTTCTATGTTCAGTGGACCGTGAAATTGGGGTAAAATCTCTAATTTGGCATTAAAATTAGAAAGATCATATCATAGGGAACATGTGTACCAAGTTTGAAGTCGATTGGACTTCAACTTCATCAAAAACTACCTCGACCAAAAACTTTAACCTGAAGCGGGACAAACGGACGAACGGACGAACGGACGAACGGACGAACGGACGAACGGACGGACGAACGGACGCACAGACCAGAAAACATAATGCCCCTCTACTATCGTAGGTGGGGCATAAAAAATAATTATCAACTGATAGCTGATCAATTCTAAATCTCACTGTGGTTTAATTTTCCAGGTTCCAATTTTCATGGATTGAGGGAAATTAAACTTTTGTGATGTTGCCAAATATATATCAATAGAAAGTTTATACTATATAGAACATTTATGTAAGTGAGTCAATAGTGGTTTACCTATACCCACAAAATCCATAAAAATAGGTATCCAAATGAAAAATAATGAACCCACAGTAAGTCATTTCCTCAAAATTATACATGAACTGAGTTACTTTTTGTTATATGCCAACATGACACAATTTTATGTTAAGTATCTGACCTCTTCATCTGTAATTCCATCAAATTCTTCTTCTCTTGCAATATGGTGTCGACTGTCACTGTAAACAGCTGTTTTGCTGACCTTGGGGTTAACTGCTTCATATACATGAGACCTGAAATCAAACAGAAATAATTGAAACATATTCAAGAAATATTTCAATTACTTATACACATTTTGTATATACAATTCGTCTAAACATCAACCCAACAATGTTAGATCTGTAAATTTGCTTTCGCAAATATTTTGTTCTTCCCTCGCCGGATTTGTATATATATATATATTTTTGACAGCCTTACAACATTTGATGTTAACCTATCAGATTAATTTTGACTTCTACAAGTAAGTTGATAAATTGGAAATCTTTTTACATGATTTGAAAGATGTTTCAACTATTTTCCTTTTAGAAAATCCCTTCCAAGTTTTAGGACTAAGGTCCAATAATTTACAAAATTTGTCCACAGGTTCCTGATCATTAAAGAGTGTAAAACAGCAGAACAGATATGCATGGTTTATCTTTTTCTCATGTGCTGATTATCTAATTTGAGGATTTTCTCATGTAAATGTTCAGGTCATTTAAAATATTTCTGTATAACTACATACCGACTATTATAACCTCTCCAGTTTCTCTGTATTTCTATAGCAGCGGATATCCTGCCTTCCTCTGAATCTGGATTAGATGACAGTAAGGTCTGTAAGGAAAAAAAGTATATATTTGATACAATTATTAAAGATGTAAATATAATTTGAAATTGCAGTTTAAAAGTTCTTTAAGCTGTACGTGTAGGTGTCATAAAAAATAGACAATAAATCACATCCAACTTGATACACATGAAGTTCATCAATATCAACTGATTCTACCAAAATGATATTTCTCAGTATCTCAAATTTTGTACTCAATACAGAATGCAATCATGTACAAATGTATGTATTCCACAATGAGCACTCTAAACACATTTATAAATCAAATTATGCCGTGTTTGTTCCACAGTATAATTATTTTCATTTTATGATGGCAAAACTTGGTTGCTTTGGCATATGTTTTGAATAAATTATTTCAAATTTTGCTAACCAACCAACAAAAAAAAACAATTTTATTTAATATTTAAATAAATGATTAGCCTTTGCAAGCTAGTGACAAGTTAAATTCAGTCTAGTAAAACTGTCAAACCATTAAACAACAAAGTAACTGAGATTCAAATTATGTGTACTCTGAGTTTGAGTTCAAAGTTCAATAAAGGTGAAAATTTCCCTTACGCAATTCTGATGCTTGACATCTAATGCCTAAATCATTTTTAACTGATAGGCTGGAAGTGTTTACGTTAAAGGGAAACTTCGCAAAAAAATCAAAAATTGATATTATGTCCATTCTATATAGAAATACTCAAATTTATAGATATTAAAGTTTTATTCCGCTAGATAAGAGATCACCATCAATTTTAAATTTAGAGTATCAATTCTCTGCGTTCCGCCATTTTGTCGTCTTCCCCGATTAAAAATCAAGATATGTCTATAAACCACAAAGGACCAAAACTACAGTAACCGATGTAGTCGTAATTGCATGTTGATATCTTGTCAATCGTACGGTTGTTTATCTGACAAACTAACTTGATACGGAAAATGTTTTTATCTTTTTTAAATAACCATAGTCGGTTATTTTTAAACTGTTAATATTGGAATTAGTTAAAAAGTCAAAGTTTAAATCATAAATAAGTGTTCCGTGAAAACTGTTTTCGTAAATCTAATTCGTTTATAATTCATTAAAGTAATAAATTTTATTCAAATAAATTCGGATCTTCCCTCATCTGATCACCAGCCTGACTAAAGGTATTACTCCCAAAGGTATTGTGAGGGGTGTGAGGTGACACGTCCAGGTATTCAAGCGATTTCCTGTCGGGCTTGCAAGTTCATGCATCGTTTCACTTCTGTAGGTATTGATCAGTGTACACGGCCGATAACTTATAACTCGCCATTTTGAACTATCAGGTGTATAATATACATCTCTGTCTTGCGTGTCCGAAAGTGATATAATATACTAGTCATTACTAAACTCATACGCTTGTTTATAAATAACATTACTCAGTCTGGTGTAAAGAATATTATTTATAAAAATATAAATAATACCAGAAAAAAAAAGATTTGATAAAATAAAAATCTATTTACATTTTTTTTCCAAGGTTTAATTTGGGAAAATGTAATATATACTCGTTGTCAATAGTAAAGGACAGATTGGAACATACCAGAAATATTGATTTAAAAAAATGTACGCACTTGTCGACCATTCATTTCTAGGCCTGGATAGAAAGTTACGGAGCTATATCGCAATTTAAAATATATACATGTATACATTGAACATAAGAAAGAAACACACATTTTGTGTAAATTGGGGTAACAGTTTTGTAAATAGACTAGTCCACGAATGCCAACAGTATGTAATCATGGAATTCGATAGACTATTGTATACCAAAAGAAGAAGAAGAAGAAGAAGAGGACCAATTTGATTTAAATACAGGTCGATATAATAACTTGCTTCGGTTCATCGAAGTTATGAACATAGTAAAATCGCAAATTTATATATCAATTAGATCGTTCTCCAATAAAGGAAGAAATTCGACATCATCACAATTGTTCCGACATTCATGTAAAACATATGCAACTGGACGTACACTAATAAACCCCAAGGGATGTGAATATTTTCTAGGAAAACTTTTGAGTATTAAAGTTTCAAATTGATTTCGGGATTTATTTTCTTTCTTGATATTCAATGACAGCAATTTAAAAAATAAACTGCTTGTCCGCTTTAGGGGTATTCTTGCCAGTTGAACAGACTTATAATTACATTCAAAAATAGGGAAATTAAGATGACATTAAATTCGTTGTCTTTTTTTTTAAACATCGTTGGTCAAATAGCTAAAGTATTATTCGTTGTGAGAAGAAGACTATTTTAATATAAGGACGCTCCCGATTATGAATAAATTTGGTTGACGTTTTTCACACTTGAAAAGAATTTCTATTCGTAATTTTTCGATTCCATTCCAAGAGGATCCTTAAATTTCCTGTCAATTTTTTAAAACATCTTTTTTTCAAATAGCTGAAGTATTCATGCATGCGTTGTGAGATTTAAAATATTTTGATTAGAACATTTATTCCTAAATAGGTAAATAAAGATCGCTTTGGATGGACTAAATTATATAATTGCAATCTGTTTAAAATATTAGAGGTTGGCGATTTTAATTTAAAAAGGTACAATTTTTAGTTCATACACTCGTGTTTAGAAGGCTATTTTTATTTATAAATTTATTCAATTAAAATAATTCAGTATTTTATCGTTACAAAACTAATCAGAAGTCATAATTCATTTAAAAGTGAGCTTATGCAAAATATATAAAAATATACAACAGCTATCCAGTTATTGTGCGACCTTATTTCTCCCGTAAATTCATTTTAATTCTTTTTCTTACATTTCTGTGTCTATAACTATAACTGACTCCTGTATATCATTCATAAAATGTTGTTCACACCTGAAATGCTGAACCGTGACGCCTAGGTGTCACTGAATGAAGATCAAAAGATTAGAATTACATAATGCTAATCTTTTAATTACCTTGAGTTTAACTACGCATTCAACATTCACTAAGTGTCACAAATTAATACACATTTAATTTCCACAGTATACAAGCAAGTGAAAATGTTTTCTGGAATGAAGCAAAAAGTTCAGAATACAAACATGTATTTTTTAATACACTATCGATCGTGTCAGTTTCATATGTTTGTTTAAAGTATTTGAAGAAAAAAATCATAAAAATGTTCTATTGTATTATTTACTTTAATTACTAGAATTCGTATAACAAATCCACACATGAATCCTACAATCTAATTTAAAAAGTTGCATGGCTATCCCTTACTTTTCGTTGGTTAATAGCTACACCAAAAGTCGTCGATGCGCTTTAAATAGCGTTATTAGATGGTTAACGAACAAGACTTAAATGAGATTAATTTCACTCCCGGCATGCTCAAAGGCTTAAACTACGTCACATAAGTCAGGAAGTTTGATAAAATAAAATTAATAATTCCCAATTTTCTCCTTTATTACTTTTCATATCGAAATAAAACTTGGTGAATATGTTTTTTATGGTATTATGAACATAATAAGATGAAAAGTGAAAAATCGCGAATTATCCCTTTAACTGGAGTGATAATTTCAATTTAAACATGTCAATTGATGGTCATGACTAAAAACCCTTTTTCAGGGATTTAAACTTGATACAAGACAAATTATGACTGCAATTTAAATCTTAAAGTAGATACTTACATGTCTTAATGTCTTTGGTGCACCAGCTAATTTGTTAGCCTTTGACGAAGAAGTCTCTGAAAAATATCATTACCTTGATTATCATCAGGACTTCAAGTATAATTAAAATATAAACATAACACACAAATCATTTTCCATGAGAGCCTTTAAAAATATACTTCAATCCATAATTATATTAAGTGATTTGAACTAAAAGAAAGACCCTGTTTGCTATCTTTATTATATATAAAATAATGGATTTTTATAGACATGAAGAATTGCTTCTGTGTCTGCCAGATAATGGATTATGGCCATACACAAAGAACTGAATATACTGTCGTGGATTTGATGCACAAACTGAACCACACCCTCCCCTAATATTTTTTTTAATTTAGTTCAGCTTTGTCGTCGTTGCTTGGCCAGATATTTACAAACCCAGGAGGTTTAGGGATCCAATCTCTGATGGTTTTTGGAAGAAATTTTTTTTTGTGATAATCACAGGACGCTGATGGTAACTGAAATAAATTGTTCTGCTTATTTCTCAATTTTTTTTCAGTGGCACATGTATAAGACAACCTTTCTTTGACACAGACACTTTTGTGTTCTACGGATGTCCTTGTTAGTTGTTAATGTTGGAGCATGATGCTAACGCTTGAGTGGTTATGATTTACAGCTTCTGAATTTGTGTGGTGTTAACTTTGTAGTTGTTAGAGCATGATGCTAATGTTTGAGTGGTTATGATTTACAGCTTTTGCATGTCTGTTGTGTAAACCTTAGTTGTTTACATCCTTGCTTTTCGGTTCTTTCCCATAGACTATAGTTGTCACATGAGCAATCATGCTACATAAGTCTTTCCGAGTTACATTTGTACTATGCTAGTTTTACGGGGAAATGACGTTGAGATTTGTTTGTAGTCTCACTGAAGCCTTGAAGGGAAGGTTCAATTCAGCAAAGATCGATTATTGTTATTTGTACGTATTTTTTTTTTAGTGTTTACTCTTGCAAATAAAGTACATTTTCTCAGAATCATACCTTCAAGGTCTGATTTGCTATATATTTCTTGACCTCGATTCATTTTGAATAAGAAAACTGTATAAAAAAAAGAAAATGTTAAAAGAAAATAAAGAAAAAATTAGGTTGTCAATTTCAACAATGATGGCCGACACAGTAACACACATGCGCAGATGCTATACTGGCGAGTAAACTAGAGGCGTGACGGTGTATCAGGAAATTTGTAAACATAATGCCTCTTATAAAAAAAATAACGCAATTCGGAGTCTTTAAAATAATTTAATAATTTCTTAATTATAGACATGGGAATTTTCCGATGGGACTAAAATTATCTCGATTCTTAAGCCCTTTTCAGTCCCTCCCGATAATATTCCATCTAGTGTAAGGCAGCAACCTCGGGGGGGGGGGGGCTATGTTTTTTTTTTGGACAAATTTTTTTTTTCGCGACAAGTCGAAAGCAATTTTTTCTTTCAATTTAAGCATTACATATAGTGGCAGCTGAGGGTGAAACAAACATTATTGTTTTTCTCAGAATCAAAAACAAATTATTTTTTTTCTCCAAAAACTGGAACACAAACTTTTTTTTCTCAAAAAAAAACATAGCCCCCCCCCCCCCCCCCCCCCCCCAAATCAAATGGTTGCTGCCTAAATAAAATGACAACTTTGAGGAGCCAAAAATTTATACAATTAAACTTTTTTTTCTAAACCTGTTTTTTTGGTTTATATGACTGTAAAAAAACAATTGTTGAAGAAAATATCATATGGTGGTGCACTTCTTTTTTTGCTACGGCCCTTTGAAAGTACCCAATATTGATGATTTTCCCATTTTTCATCAATTTTTACCTATTTTTGGGCTATAATCATGAAAAAAATCACATTTCCACAATTAAACTTTTTGTCATACTTTCAATAAAGATGAAGGGGACCAATCTGAATAAATTTGAATTAAAAAAAACTATAGGTAGGTGTTAATATAAGAAAGTTTTATCATATTTTGATGCTTTTTTGTGTCAAATTTACCATGATGTCAATTTTGTAAATTTGTGATTTTTCTCCGTTTTAAGGTAGAAAGGGTCTCTTCCTCCATCTTGGATTTTGAAATTACCAGAAAACAAGGTCTAGATCTTTGATAAAATGTGCAAATTTTGAGAGTAGTAGGTAATTCATGTGTAAGAATTTTCATTCTAATTTAGAAAATGCCATGTTTTATCATATTTATGGTTGTATTTCACCAAGGATTTGTAGAGTCTCACTATACAAATCCTTGATTTCACTAAAACACCAATTCTTTTATTTTATTCAAATTTTTCCAACTATGCCATATAAGGGGAGGCAACTAAAATACAAGGGCAGATAATTCAGATAGTTTTACTTTTACAATAGGATGTGTTAGGAATGTACCCATTTTATTATGTAGAAAGAAAGCGAGTCCGGTGACCCCATTTTTTTCTTTTTCTTATCTGAAAGCATAATATTGGAGCTATGTTCTCATGTTTTATCTCAAAATTCTTTGGTGTAGTTTTTGTTTTATGGCAGAAAATTGGGTTTTCCATGCATAATCTATACAAAATCTGTCAATTTTGCACAACCTGTAGTGTGAAAATGAGTCTGGTGACCCATTATTTTTATTAATGTGCTTAAACAAGCAGGATATAAACTACATTTTGGCAAATTATCAAAAAGTTCTATGGATTATAATTTAGACACCCATCTACCTTAGGTACAAATTAATTATTTTTTCAACTTCTTTGTTATAAATGATTGAAAAAATATATATCTAAGAAATTTGGAAAGAAAAAAGGAATGTGGGATGTACATGTTTATGATAAAATCATTTTTTGTATCCCTCACCCATTTTCTCAAAATTTTGGCTAAAAAGACTGACTTGATTGGTAATAAAATTTGAAAAATTGATTACTCAAAAACTACTCATTGGAAATACCAATTTTTTTCACAGAGTTAAGTTTGACTATAACATTTTTTAAATTCATTGATATTTTTCACTTGTATTACATTTTTTAGAAATAATTCCAGAACAAGATTTCAACAAGACTGAACGAGACTGAAATGTCAGAAGAATACATCCTTAAATGTAGCCAGGACACCCAGGAAAAACAAAAGCGCCAGGGGAAGAAAAGAAAGCGCCCAGGAGAATAAAATAGGAATATTTTACAACAATAAATGTTTTCATGAATAAAAAAAATTTAATCATTGCAAGTTTTGTCCTTCATATAAATGGGGATATGTATGATGCTACATCTAAACTGTGTAGATCAAGTTGTTGTACTTTTACATTTTAAATTTCAAAATTGTATATAAGTAAGTTAATATAAACAAGAGTATGTAGAAGAGTCATGAGCAATATTGTTCTCGATCAAAACGTATATTTTGTTATTTAAAAAAAACCAGTGCACAAGGTATAATATTTGCAACTGCATGGTGAATTTATTAAACACACTTGAATTGACGGTGGAAGATTGTGGAAGGTTTTTAATATGCCTGCCACTAAGAAAAGAAAAGTTAAACCCACTGCTAAAGCATATATATTTTGGCTTGTGGAATATGCTGTAAAAATTGTAAAATTGCAAGCATCTGTTACGACAATTGTGATACATGGTACAATTTACGATGTTCATTTTGATATTGTTTTTGAAAAACATGTCTTTTGATAACTAACATTTTATACATCTTCAGCATAAACTGTGATCCATGATTATCTGTCTTTTGAAATAGTATTCATTATTGTTAAAATTGAAACATTCATAATTGTTTTTGTGCTTTATTACAAATGTCTATTATCTGAATTTGCAAAATACTTGTCACAAAGTTGTCTCATGCCAATACAATATCTATATATTTTTCCTGTGCGCCTTTTCTTTTCCCTGGGCATTTTTTTTCCTTGGGCACTTTTTCTTTTCCCCCGGCGGTTTTTCTTCACCCTGGTGCTCCCTGGCGTTTAGTAGAACCCCTTTTAAATGCTTAAATTTTCATTGATAAGATATGTGTTGACCACCACTGCATCCATTTATTCCAGTCATGTCTCAGTCATTACAACTGAAAGGCCTATGTTATGCCAACTCAGTTACTGATGTCTGAGGGTCTGTATACTAGGTATTAGAAGGACCACCATTTCACTGTCTCATGACTTTGGTCATGATAATGCTTCCTGTCATTGTTAAAACGATGTCCAAGACTCATCAACCAGTACTTCATCATCGTGGTTAGTGGGCTTCACAGTTGACCAACCTGGTCCTGAAAGCAGCTGTTGTGAAGGCAGTAAACAACAACAAAACAGTCAACATACCAAAAAGATCATATCAAATCCAAAATAGCTGCCATCCTTTCCATTTTTTCATAGTTACACAACAAAATATTTAATCGCTCACCAAATGCCTTCAAGCACTGAGCTGACCATGCAAGAGCTGCAGCTGTAAAGCTTTATTGTTTCATCCAAAATCTGGCTATCAGTTTTCTTGTATGGATGGTTTTACATTTTTATGCCTGGGCCTTTTAAAGCTGACTATGCATTAAGGTTATGCTCATTGTTGAAGGCTGTACAATGTAATCCCCTTCCTTGGACTTTAGTTGATACTTTCTCATCTGTATACATTTTGTCATGTAAGGTTGTCATAGTTAGCTATGCTGTATTGGTTTTGCTCATTGTCAAAGGCAGTTCAGTACAGTTACTTAAATTTACTTCATTTCAGCTCTGGTGGATAGTTGTCTAAATTGCAATATAATAGCACCTCTGCCTATTTCTAAATTAACAGAAAATCATAAATGTCCTATTTTCCTTCAAACCATTAACCATGGTACGGTGTTGCCATCTTTAGTAAAGTAAAGAAAAACACAGACATGAAAAAATGATACAAAAAGATGTGCAAAACACACATTTATTTTTCAAACAAATAAATAACACCAAAATTAGCTCTACACTCAGAACTTATTTATACTTTGTCTACATTTTCTCACACATCTATAAATGATTACGGGTACATTTAAACACATAGCCATATCTATGAATAGTTGTTATGTACATTCTCTAATAAATAATTATGGTTTTATTTAATAAATGTAAACAAAAGTTGCACAAGCTAAAATGTCTTGCTTGTGTATCTGAGTCTGACCATGATTGAATTTTATGTTAAAAGTGTGTATACAGAAAAACTAGAGGCTCTCAAGAGCCTGTGTCGCTCACCTGTTAATGTGTTTACTGATGTCGGCCATCTTCGTTGGTAGGCGGGGTCATTAGACACTTTTTTTTTAAATAGATACCCTAGTACAATGTATTATGATTGTAGCGAAGTTTGGTTAAATTTGGACAAGTCGTTTTAGAAAAGATTTTTATACAAGTTACAAAAATGACGAAAAGTTGTTCAATATTGACTATAAAGGGCAATAACTCCTTAAGGGGTCCTTTAACAATTTTGATCATGCTGACTTCTTTGTAGATCTTACTTTGCTGAACATTATTGCTGTTTACAGTTTATCTCTATCTATAATAGTATTCAAGATAATAACCAAAAACTGCAAAATATCCTTAAAATCACAAATTTTAGGGCAGCAACCCAACAACCGGTTGTCCGATTCAACTCAAAATTTGTGAGGGGATATATCTTATTCTGATGGACATTTAAATGTTGAAAGATTTGCCCTAAATGTCTTAGTTTCAAAGATATAAAGCAAAAACTGCATTTTACCACTATGTTCTAATTTTAGCCATGTCAGCCATTTTGTTTAGTAGGCTGGGTCATCGGACACATTTTTTAAACTATAAACCACAATGATAATTGTGGCCAAGTTTGGTTAAATTTGGCAAAGTAATTTTGGAGAAGAAGATTTTTAGAAAAGTTAAAAAAAATGACGAAAAGTTGTTAAAAATTTACTATAAAGGACAATTACTCCTTAAGGGGTCAACTGACAATTTTGGTCATGTTGACTTATTTGTAGGTCTTACCTTGCTGAACATTATTGCTGTTTACAGTTTATCTCTATCTATAATAATATTCAAGATAATAACCAAAAACAGCAAAATTTTCCTAAAATTACCAATTCAGGGGCAGCAACCCGACAATGGGTTGTCCGATTCATCTGAAAATTTCAGGGCAGATAGATATTGACCTGATAAACAATTTTAACCCATGTCAGATTTGCTCTAAATGCTTTGGTTTTTGAGTTATAAGCCAAAAACTGCATTTTACCCCTATGTTCTATTTTTAGCCATGGCGGCCATCTTGGTTGGTTGGCCGGGTCACGCCACACATTTTTTAAACTAGATATCCCAATGATGATTGTGGCCAAGTTTGGTTTAGTTTGGCATGGTAGTTTCAGAGGAGAAGATTTTTGTAAAAGATTACTAAGATTTACGAAAAATGGTTAAAAATTGACTATAAAGGCCAATAACTCCTAAAGGGGTCAACTGACCATTTTAAATATGTTGACTTATTTGTAGATCTTACTTTGCTGAACATTATTGCTGTTTACAGTTTATCTCTATCTATAATAATATTCAAGATAATAACCAAAAACAGCAAAATTGCCCTAAAATTACCAATTCAGGGGCAGCAACCCAACAACCGGTTGTCAGATTTATCTGAAAATTTCAGGGCAGATAGATCTTGACCTGATAAACAATTTTACCCCATGTCAGATTTGCTCTAAATGCTTTGGTTTTTGAGTTATAAGCCAAAAACTGCATTTTACCCCTATGTTCTATTTTTAGCCATGGCGGCCATCTTGGTTGGTTTGAAGGGTCACGCCACACATTTTTTAAACTAGATACCCCAAGGATGATTGTGGCCAAGTTTGGTAGAATTTGGCCCAGTAGTTTCAGAGGAGAAGAGTTTTTGTAAAAGTTACGGACGACGGACGACGGACGACAGACGACGGACGCAGACGACGACGCCAAGTGATGAGAAAAGCTCACTTGACCTTTCAGGTCAGGTGAGCTAAAAATGTAAAAATATAAATATTCTGACAGAGTATTTGCAATGATCCCTGTTAATTGCATGCAATAAAAATAGCATTTTTTAGTTTTAATTTTTTTTCTTCAAAATGGTCAATTGAGAGAGCAACATTTATTATCTACCAGTACATACAATATACTTCTTTTTTACATCCTGCATTTTCACACTAAATAAAGTTATACTTAGCCTCCAAAAAAAGCTATAATTCTGATTTCCAATTAAATTTAAATTGTTTTATTATATTAACCTTAAATTTTAATTTAAAATACAGAAATATCTCCCAATAATTGTCAAATCATCGTAAAACAATGGCACATTTCTGTCAGGTCTTGTGTCATTCAATAACAAACTGCAGAAAAGTCTGTGTTCAGAAACGGCAATGTATTTATGTTGCAAAGGGTGAATAAAAAATACCAGTTTCTAAAAAAAAAATATAAACAGAACTGTACAATTACTGTAAATGTATTTTTTTTTATTATTAATTTAGGATTTACAACAGACATCATCAAGGTGCTTGCATAAATGTCTTTTCTCATTTTTTTGACTTTTAATAATATATCTTATATAACATGTACTAAACACACACTTATAATTTAAAATACTTGCAATTGTTTTGTAGCCTTTTGAGTACAAAGTGCATACCCAGAATGGAAATCTTATTTAAAAGTGCATTAATATGAAAGAACTAGGCAATGGGAAATAATTCCTGTTAACATTATAAAATAAATGTATAAAAATGATTAACAGTTTTGTAGAACAAATCTAGCACTGATAAATTACAATACTAAAATATTATAACTATTTGAAAGTATTTCACATTACAGCACTGAATCAGTTTGGTGTTGATATGAGTATGTATTAAAAGTATAAGTGCAAAAGCATCCCAAAAAATGAGAGTGAATAAATATCAAATATCAATCAAAAGTATACTGTATCTGTACTTTTTCACTTTCACAACCATAACTATACTAAAAGGCCGAGTTCACTTGAAACTCTGAGTTAACTTTACTTACTCGGGTTTCAACAATATGATTTTATTTGAACCACTCGAGTTAACCCCTCGTACTCTGGTTCCAACCCTCACCGAACCAGGGTTAAACTCGAGAAACTCTTGAATGACGTCAAACCAATGAGAATATTTTAATTTTTATGCTTAGTCAGAGACTTAACCTAGAGTTACTTAGAGTTGTTTCGAATATCAACTCGAGTGCGTTCACATGATAATCTATTAACTCTGAAGTCGATTGAAGAGTTTCAAGTGAACTCGGCGAAACTGACAACATAGAGTAAATTATTTTTACTTTAAACCAGGTAAACCAATAAATAATAATGCTAATAGTATAATGAGATTGTTGCCTCCTAATATCATGCATATCATGAATATCATGAATATCATGAGTTACAATTTACAAATAATTAAACAGAATCAGCCATTATAAATACATTTATGTATATGACCCTTTTAATGTCTATAAACAAACACAGTCAAACATTTTGCATATTCCATTTTTACTTCATCACAGGCATGAGACAATAAAATCAAGGTAAAAATCTAGTACATATGTATATAAATCTGAACTGTTAACATTTGGTATTCCTGAAAATCTGCGGACAGAAATTTCATCTATTTCCTCAAGAAAAGAAGCATATTTAACTCAAAAATTAATTTATTTTAAAACTAAAATACTGAGCAACTCATAGAAATTAATGTAATGATTTGTATAATACATGCATATTTGTTGAGATAAAGCATGTCAACAACTTTAAAGTTAATTAAAATGAAAAGTAAACAATTCTACTGATCGTACCTTCAACTTTATAATGTAGTTGATCTTTGCAAGTGACAAAGGTAGATTTAGATTTTCGTGGGTACCAATTTTTGTGGTTTGAGTGAAATTTGCATATTCGTGGATATTTGATTTCAAGGTTTGGCCAATATCTGCTTACAAAGCTTATTAAAACCATGCTTTTGTTTGAATGTTTGAATTCGTGGTTCACCTGTATCCATGAAATCCATGAAAATTGGTATACAACAAATAATAATGATTCCACAGTAACAGAAGATACCTAGTATATTCTAGGCACATGAGTTGCGTTATTATTGCTTGACAACTTATAAAATAAATATTTAAGTTGATGAATTACGTTTAGGATCTTAATCAAGTCTGTTTCTTTTTAAATCAGTTTGTGGGTTACTATAACAGTGCTACTTTTGTCACTACCTCCTAGAGGACCTTGGTTATAGGTTGGATAATGTTGCTATTGCTGTATGATATCATACAACCTATAAGATTTCGTTGAATATCCAAAATCCTAATTTAACTATATAAGAAACTATAGAACTAAGAAGTAATCTAAAAGAAAAATTACAGACCTTACAGAATGACTTAACTTTTATATTTAAATTGACCATAATAGTATCCTATCAATTTTAGGGTTTAAAGGGCCTATATTGCTCACATAAACTATGTCCAATGTCAATAATAGAAACCCATTAATATAAAAATAAGGAGAATTGGTATGGTGACAGTAAAACAACTATCAACCAAAAGACCAAAGGACATGGATGTAATCAATTATAATTTAAGATCTGTAGCAATTACCCTGGCTCTTTACCTTGTTTACTGGATTTTATAGAATTTGTCCTTACATTTCAAAATCCACCAGAATTTTAAAATACTACAAAATAAAACCACTAAATTGTATATTATACTTTCAAATATGACTGAAATTTTCTTACAGAAAGAACACACTTTTTTAATGTATCAGTATCTAATTATTTCATGAGATAAACCTATTTTGAAATGGTTACTGTTTACTTCTCCTTTTTCTCTGATGATACTTCTTGTTTCCTTCCTTTTGTTTCTTCCATTTCTTTTGCCTTGAATTGTAGGAATATGATAAGTCTACACATCAGAAGGAAGAAGAAGACTATAGATAAACTCATTTTATCTAATGGACTGTCCAGCATATAATGGCAATACACATCATTCATTGTGATTAAAATCATCAAGACATTTGCTGCTCCCTTTAAAGGGCCTGAAATAAATTTGATCATGAAAGTAAGTTTGAAATTAATAATTTCCTCTAAGTTGTCAGTTGTCAAAATTTGGTTATTATAAAGTACACCTATATATATGCTGGTTTGATTGTTGGTTGCTGAATGTGGCAAATACTTCAAACATTTTCAGGACGACACCACAGGCACTTTTCTCAGAAAAATAAATCCTATATAGTTTTATACCATAATATATTACGGTATATAGGGAAAACATTTCTGAGACAAGTGCCTGTAGACGACACACCCATAAAAAGTCTTAAAATTTGTGTTTTACAATATATATCGATATCTAGTATAACCAGTACTAGAGCCACCATATATCAAATCAATACGTACAGAAGATTAAGATATTAGTATTGTAAAGTATTTTGATTTAATGCTTGTGATGCTAGTGATGCTAGGGACTGTTTGATGTTTAAACAACACTAGGGACTGTTTGATTTACAAACAACAATGATCAAGTCAAAAAACAATAACAACAACTTTCCTTTGATATGTTTTTTTTGTCCGCAAATTATTTCCTGAGATTTTTTATCTTGCCATCCAACTCATATCCTTTCTTTCCTTGTTTATCTATTTATTCAACTTGCTTTGTTCATAGATATAAGAAGATTTGGTAACTCTCCATCCAAGTCACAATTTGAAAAAGTAAACAATTATAAGTCAAAGTATGGTCTTCAACACAGAGCCTTAGCTCACATCAAACAGCAAGCTATAAAGGGACCCAAAAATGAAAAGTGTGAAACTATTTAAACGGGAAAACCAAGTCTAATCTATAAAAAAAAAGAGAGAAACAAGAAATACATAGGACAGGTGCAAATAAAGGCAGCAGGGTTAATTATTTTAATAGGTACCAACCTTCATCCTTACCTGAAAACAATTGTGTAACAACACAACATAGAAAGACACACTACATGCACTATAAAATATCAATTGAAATGTTTATCTTAATAAAGATGGCTTACCTGGAATGAAAGCTAAAATAACACCACATAGTGTCTCAGCTCCACCAATAGCTTTCCTATATATATGTGGACTCAACTTCCATTTCAATAATTTAACCGGAGGGAATACTCTTACTTGTTGAATGTAATTTTTTCTCTGAAAAACAAAAGCAATTAATAAAAGCGTGAAAGTAATACCAAAGGAACTGGATACAACTTTTATTTAGAAAATAGTACAATAAAATTTGCATTTTCATGTAGAAACTTCTAATCAATTGTTTGCCACTTTATTTTATGAATTGTAAATTAAAAGTACCATGACATTTTTGTATTAGTACTGAACATGCTCAAGTTTACAAACTTTGAGATTGAAAAGTCTTGGAAATTATATACTGGACTAACGTAGTGCAACATGTATGGATAAATAAAACTGTAAATGGGAGCAAATGAAAACCTAGTTATATATTTTAGTCAGACTGACAAATATATTGGTAATACATCTCTTTTTCTATTTTAGAATTTTAAAACTTTAGAAAAAAAATTAACAAGCAGAGTGACTGAAACAGAGTTTTTTAGCTAAAATATCAAATATAGAGACTGATAACATGGATAATATCTTTATAAAAACTGGTTTTTAGGCCACACCAATTTAATTTCTTGTTCTACGGATTTTTGGACTCCAAAATTTGGGGCGAGCGAGCGATTTGAAAATTTTAATAAAAAAATATTTAATTTGCAAATTTTTGAGGCAAAGCTTGAAAAGTAAAGGCGAGCGATTATAATTTTTTTTTGTAAACATAAAATAGTAGGTTTTGACAATATTTAAGCTTGATTTCTCACTTGTACTTTGACATTTCTTTAATTTCTGAAGTATTTTTTCCCTGTTCACCAAGAAATAATTAAATCTGGTCTATGTATGTGTGACTGACAATGAGACAATTCTCCATCCAAGTCATAATCAGTTTGGGGACAACCCCTTAATGTTATAAATATCCCTTTTACATGTTTTATGAGGGATTAATATAAGTTATAATATATTTGTTTGTACAAAAGGGCTCATATTTTCTCAAAGAACTATATATCTATCTGGTATTAAATGGTCAAAACATATCCAAGAATTTTGTAATATTCCTGGACTTGAACCATGTTAACACATTTACTTTAACGGTTTATTATTATTTAAAATAAGTGGACCCCTCTTTTAGAAAAAGTTGTTTAAAATATGATGTAACTTTCCTCTTTTTGAGTACAAAATTTTTCAAAGGTTTTGTATAGAAGAACTATACAAATCCTTGGTATTTCTATTTTCTTTTCTACATCAGTAAAATTACCCCTTGTCTGAGGGAGGGTTGTTCTCAACCTGATAATAACAAACACAGGTCAAAGTACGGCCTTTTACACAGGGCTTTGATACAGACCAAACAGCAGGCTATAAAGGACCCCAAAATTATTAGCGTACACAATTCGAACAGGAAAACCAACGATCTAATTTATATATCATGTATATCCAAACGGGAAAATACCAATGAACAACATCAACAAACGATAACTGCTGAACGACAGGCCCCTCAATCAATCCGGACAGGTGCATAAACATGCAGCGGCTATGGATAGTTTTGTTTCGCCAGCATACAATATAATTGCAGTTGAAGGCAAATCCTTCAGAAGTTCTTTGTACTTTATTCTATAAACAACGAACATTTTTTGATAGGGAACATAAGTAAGGGGGAAAGTAACCAATTTTTTGTTCTTTACAGTTCCCGCTGATTTAATTTATTTCGGAGCACTCCCGCTTTAGATAAATAGGTTTCATGCTGAAACAAATATTCTCACAGATATTTACAAAGTGTGGTAGGGTGCTTTTATGTTTAAAATCGTTATATACAGGTTAGACTGTGATTTTAAAAACAAATGTTGATATCTTTTTATAATATTTACAAAAAACGGTGCGGGAAATGGACATGATTACATTTCCGGATGCGGGAAGCGGGAATATAAAAAAAATTAAAAAAATCTGTTTTGAAAAAAATAGGTGCGGGCGGGTCCGTCGAACAAGGAATCAAATTGGTGTGGCCTTAGGGAAGAAGTGTGTTTTCATGTTTATTTACTATCATATCTTTATAGAACTCATCATGTTTATTGCCTGTTGCTTTAACTAAAAATTTTAATATCATACTTTTGAACGACAAATAGTTGATTTTGATACTTGAAGTCACACCCCATTTACAATTTGTATAAGTTAACCTGTACACTGTATCTAAATAGGTTACTATAATCACATGATATAAGATAAGTCTAGCCATGTTTATTAAGTTGATACTGGACGCTGTATCTAAGTTGCTTACTAAATTAAACAAATGTTATCAATTGTACCAGTTGTAACCAGTTTTGACATACAATGTATATACTAAATATATTGTCTTTATATTGACAGTTTGTGTTATAAATCCAAGAGCTCAGTTGTACCAAGCATTTTCCAAGTAAAGATATTGATTAATACTTTTCATGAATTAAACATGTACATGATGTATGTAACTAAATAAAGTGGTAAAAAATCATGCAAAAGCATGATTAAATGTACACTTTCTTGAAGACGATAAAAAAAAGACTGATTTTGAAGAATCATATCAAAATATTTCAAATAAAGCCGTAACAATAATTATTTGAGATCTCTGACAAATCACGATAAAATTTTAACCAATTTGATGCTATTAACGTTAGCTAGGCGAAAATGACCTTTAGACGTCGACAGAAGAGGGCATTAATATTCCTACCCTCATTACACATATTACAGGTGAAAGTCAAATTATTTGTGCATGAAAACAGGAAATGAGATTGGATGGAACACGTGAAATTGCAAGCGTTATCATCACAATGATAAGCAGGATACATAAATCTGAAAAAACAATAATCTGGATCCAGGATCAGACCCCCCTACCTATACACCTACATGTATTAATCGCTATTTATTCCATTCCAGGTAAGTTACAAATCACACAACTTTTTAATCAAGTTGAGGCTATCTGGGACCCTGCTAATAGAATGCACCATGCCCGATACTTTCTATTAAGACCTGCAGGGTTCTCGGTAAGGCGAGGCCATGAGTCCTGGACTCATCAAAATCTGTCTGGACTCACCATTTTCATTTTGATACTTGAAGTCACACCCCATTTACAATTTGTACCCAGTTACATGTATAAGTTAACCTGTACACTGTATCTAAATAGGTTACTATAATCACATGATATATTAAGATAAGTTTAGCTGGTGAGTCCACAGATGCATCAAGATTGAAATATTTTGTATAAACTGAACACAGTTAAACACAAATATCATCATTTTATAGCAAAAGTTTAAAAGTATCTGAACTTAATGTCATTTCATTGCTCTGTTAGGCCATGGAGACTAAAATATTACATTATATTGCAATAAAATATCTTCTTCTTACTGTTGGACTCACCATGGCCAAAAATGATGAGTCTCTGGACTCACCTTCAAAAATCCTTAGCGAGAACCCAGGACCTGTTTAAACCATCGTAAATACTTAAAACAAAATAATTTTTTTACTGTAATTTGAGTATCGAAAAAGTGGATCATAATCTATGAAAGTTTCCTAGTGATTGCTTTCTATTTTTTTTCCTCCCTCAGCTCTTTACTGATGATCTTTGTTTTGCTTAACTGTTGACCCAAACAGGAAGTTGTCTAAATGACTGTTTTTTCCTGAATTGGACTAAATAGCAATAAGGTGTATTGCAATGAGACCTCTTTCTACATAACTCATCAGAGAGGGTAGTAATGCCCTTTACCGTCACTAGAAACGGTCATTTTCAGCTACATGTACTGTTAGCACCAAATTGATTAAATCTTTACAGCATTTCGTCAAAATATCCGTATTGTGATTCTGTAGAGGTCTCGATCAAATAGTTATCATTACTGTTAAGGAAATCATTTAATGTGATGCGTCAAAACATTCAATTTTTCTATCCCTTAAAAGTAAGTGCTCATTTTATTGTAATGCACCAAAAATTACCGTTCACATCATTTGGCAAAAAATAACGGTAAAAATTCTTGCCAAATTACTTTAACAGTAATTTTTGGTGCATGATGATAAAATTAAATGTACATTTTCTTTTAGACGATAATTATAAAAAAATCGACTGATTTTGACAACTCATATTAAAGTTTTCCCAAAAATGACGGTAACATTAATTATTGGAGACCTTTACCTTTACCTATCCTGTATTTGCCACCTCTATCAGATGAACCACTGCCACTGGCACTGTTGTCCTTTGTCTCTGACGAATCACAATACATCAATACAGATATTTGTGACAAATCAAGGAAAAATTTTAACTTATTTGATGCTTACAGTACCTGAAAATGACCTTTGAATGCTTGACGGATAAGGGAATTACTACCCTCATACATTTTTGTACATGACATATATAATAAACAAATAAATATATACCATTTCTTTATATAGTTCATCACTTAAGGAAGGCGTCAGTTTTAATGATCCAACGAATACAAAAAATATTCCTAATGTTACAGATAAGGCTTTCAAGACCATAGCTGTCATCTTAAGTGGTTGAGTTGTTTGCGAATGTCTATCTCTTCTTTGTTCTTTTCATAGCTTCTGCTGCTGAATCCAACTTCCGATTTGGTCAATGTCTATTTGATGCTTGAGAAAAAAATATGTATTTGCATCCAATTCATTGATATCTAAAATAACTAAAGGCATTTCAGATTAATGTCATGAATGGGAAATTTCTGAGTTAGAAATTGAGGGCGAAGTAAGTGCTGAATTTAACAAATAATACAGTACAGAAGGAAAACGTTTGTTTGATTAAGATAGTATAAAATCGGTTGACGGACACCTGTTCCGCATTAATTGTAAAGCGCAAAATAACCAAATAGACCTGTTTACAAGTAAACACTGCATACCAATTGTTAGAAGATTTGGCATGCACAATGCGTTATTTTGAGAACAAATTAGCAGACTATAAAGCTGGTTCAGAGGTCCTGATCGATAAGAGTAAATGGATAGGATGTATTGAGTCACTTGTAAATATAACTTTTGAAAAATTACCACCCAGTTCAGACTCCTGTGATGGAGGATTGTATGTTGGAAACATTGGTGTGGCTTACATGCTGTATTACTTGTCTAAGCAAGAGTCTTTTAAAGAAAGGAAAGCAACATTTTTAGAAAAGGCAGAAGCATATGTGAAAGTTAATCTTGAATACCTCTCGCATCATCATTGTAAAGACCCACCATCTGCTTTCATCCTAGGACCAGCAGGCATCACTGCCACTGGGTGTCTCTTAGCCCAGGAAGAGGGCAACATCAGTCGTGTTGATCAGTTTGGTGAAATGTATGCTGCAGCTGCTGAAAAATGCATGAAAATAGATTTCTTTAAGCATGGGTCAGATGAAATGTTAATAGGCAGGGCTGGTTATTTGAGTGGTGCATTAGCTTTACAACAAAAGCTAGGCAAAAAGGTTAATATTTATTAAACTTAAATGCATTTAAACCTAATTTGTTGAGAGGGTTTGTACATGTACCAGTGCCTTAATTGTGGGAAGGTATTTTGTACCTAATTTGTATCTAATAGATTGGATCTAGATATAAGGAGATGTGGTATGAATGTCAATGAGACAACTCTCAATTTATTTAGGCACAATTTGTAAAAAGTACATCATTATCATGATTATAGGTCAAAGTACCACCTTCAAAAAAGAGCTTGACTCACACTTAACAGCAAGCTATAAACAATAAAACATCAATAAAGGGCCCCAAAACGACTAGTGTAAAAAAATCAAACAGTCATGACAGTGATCATTTAAAAGGAAAACCAATGGACTTATCTATAAACTTGATAAAAGAAAAAACCCAACAAGAAACACTTATGAACAACATCAACTAATGACATGAATGACAACCACTAAACAATATATACATGTACATTTGTATCATTTATAGATATACTTGGACCTCTGGACTGGAGATAACACTGGTTGTTTCAGTAATCTTTTTTAGATTATAAATGGGGCATGTTTTACATGTATTACAATTTATTATTTAAATCATATTTTAAGTACTAATGTACCACAGAGCTTTTTAAGAAGTTGTACAAACCTGAATTGATTAAACAGAAACAACAAACATTAGGGGTTTTAATAATAAGCTACATGATCTTTTTAATGAGGTACCCAGATCCATTATAAATGGCATACATGAGCCATAGCCATGTAAAATATTAAAAGAGATGGTTTTGTAAAGTTATGCCTAATTGGCCTAACTCAGCAAATTTGTAAAGTTAATTAATAGAAATATTTTATTTGAATGTTTTCAGGTGTTAAATGACACAACATTGAATCAGCTGTGTTCTGTAATGATACAATCAGGACAACAACATGCAGCTAAACACCTCTCAAAATCACCTCTTATGTATGCTTATTATGGAACAGAATACTTGGGTAAGATCACTTACATCTTAAAAATGTATTTTCTTCCTGAGTGAAGAACAGATAAACTTTTGAAATTGATGTTTAACAATTTTTTTTTTATTAATTATGCAAAATGATGCAGGTACACTCAAATTTATAATTTTTCAAATTGTATACTTTCCAAATGATGAATAAAAACCTTCCAAATTTTTAACGATAACATTTGTGTAGACATCATCTGTTTTGGTGCTTACATCACTGTTTGTATAAAACAACAGTATAATATGCATAGTACTGTAGTACAAAATGTAGTAAGCAAAAACTTAAGTAACTTTTTCCTTGCAATGTCAACCATTTGTTAAAATTTGTTTATATTCAGGTCAGTTTACTTAAAGGAGAACCACTAATACTTGTACAACTGAATACCTTAATACATGCATATTTAAATACCTCTGGTACATATAAAACATGTATCAACTGTTGCATTGAATACTTTAGTGGTCAGGTGATAACATATTTGTATGACTGAATACTTAATAAATTTTTTTTTACTCACATCAACTGTTACAATGTACATTGAGTTTGAACACTTTTGAAGTCCGATGAGTAAGATGTATGTATGATTTAATACCTAACAAAATCAGCTCTAACGCATGTCAACTTTGGACCTAATACTTTTGTTGTCTGGGAATAAATGTGGATGAAATATTTTACAAATCAGACCATATCGTCTCTGGAACTGAATACTAAAGAAGTGAGGGCTATACATGTATTACAAAACATATAATTGATTTACTTTTATCAGGTGCAGCACATGGTTTATCAGGGATTTTCCAAATGTTAATGAGCTTTCCAGATTTTTTCAAATCCACACCTTCAGCTGAGCCAATTGTTAAGAGTGCTGTGGATTATTTCCTAACATTGGAGGATGCAGATGGGAATTATCCACCAGCCATGGATGAGGTTGGTTGTCCCAGACCTGATGGGGAAGAACTGGTTCATTGGTGTCATGGAGCTCCAGGTAAATGCAGAAGATATTCAATAAAATATATCTATATTTTATATTATTTAATGTTTTCCAAGAGGAGGTTATTAAATATGTCTAGATTTTACATAAACAGTATCAAACATTGAACATCTGCTGTCAATAATAAATTTGTAAGTGGACAAAATCATAAAGCTCCTGACTTGGGATTGCTACATTTACACAACCAAGATTGATCTAATACTTTAGTAATAATGTATAAGTCCTTGATATACTTAAAGGTCTTTATTTTGTGTGTTATTAAACACTTTTTTTAATGCTGAAGACATAGAAAAATAGATATTTATAAACAAATGTTTGACAAGCAGCCATTGGAATCGGTTTGTTTCCCAGCCATAGCAGAAGGGGCATTAAGATTTACCCTTGTGCATCTGTATGTACATCTGAAATTTGGTTTTCTTCTCTAATTTTAGTTTGCCTCTGACAATCAAATCTTATGAAACTTATATACAAAGCTTAATATCACAAAATTCAGATCAAGTTTGAATTTAGGTAGCTTCACTTTAACCTTTCTAGAGCTATGCCCCTTTATTAATGGAAAAATTGTTGAATTGGCTCCTGTTAACCTGATTTTGAAAAAAGATTTGAAGTTAATGTCGGGTGATCAGCATTTGTTGTTTTTTGAACAATTTTACCATCTACAAATACACTCTGAATTTCTCAGTTTTACCATGTATAATGTAAATTGATAATAACAGATAGCTTGTACTTTGTGGTGATTAGGAAAAATTCGGAAAAAATGTTCTTGTTCACACCATGTAAAAAGCATTTGGTGTGATATGGCCTTTCAGGTGGTATCAACATATCTAGTTTAATTTCGACATTAGATCCATGTAACATACATTTTATATACATTTTAATAATTTCAACTTATTGTAGGTGTAATCTACATGTATGCCAGAGCCTACAAAGTGTGGGGTGATGATAAATACCTGCAAGCTTGTATCAGATGTGGAGAATTGGTATGGAAGAAAGGGCTTTTAAAGAAGGGTCCAGGAATCTGCCATGGAGTGGCAGGTAGTGGATATGTTTTCCTGCTTCTCTTTAGACTTACCAATGACAAGAAATATCTCCATAGAGCTTTGATGTTTGCAGAGTTTATGTTCACGACAGAGTTTAAGGAGCAGGCAAAGGTACCAGATAGTCCATACAGTCTCTATGAAGGATGGGCTGGTACAATTTGCTTTTTGTCTGATTTGATGCAACCAGATAAAGCAGAGTTCCCATTTTCTAATGTTATTTTCTGAAGAATAGATAGTTTTCTATTTGATATTGCAATTGAATTACATAAAAAGTGTCAACAATTGAGCTTCAGAAATTACTTGATTTCTGTAAAATATGTAGACAGAAATAAAGACAAAAGTATTATCTTTTTTAAATTCATACTCATACCTGTATTTGTAAACTATACACCTTATGGCTATATTAGAAATCTTTCCTGTTTGATCTTTTGACATCATACAACAATCATTTTTGCATTGTGGCTTCAGATATTTTCTATTTTGATGTCAAAATTTTATGGGAACTTTTGTGATGTCCAGTAATGGCAACAAATAGCGATAAGGTGTATTACTAAAAGGGAATTGACTTGTTTGTTTTAGTCAAATAACGAATTGTTCTGTATTAATATTGTTATTATGGTTGAAGGTCCCATTCAATTATATTAGTGCCAAATGTTATTCATTGATAACTGAATATTAATCTGATTTTTTGACATTTTTATACATTTTTGTAGTGCCATATTTTAAAAGTGTTAGTAAAAGGGGCCATATCAATTTTTGGAGGAAATATAAAGACATTGATTAAATTGATTGTTAAGCATGTTTAGTTTAAAAATCAAATATTATGAGACTTGTCCCAAGTTTCACTATCAGCATATAAATTTAATTTGTGTTGTCTGGCATCATCATCATTATCTTTTTCGTAGTTCATGTTCATACTGAACATGCATGAAACATTTGCCACTGGACATTAGGCAATCCTTTAAAACAGCTTTACAGAATTCAACCAAGCTTGTGAATACTTAAATTTTAAATCTGACTTACCCATTACTTAAGATATCCATTTATTAATCTTTAAATGCTTGGAAACAACATGACAGATTTCAACCAAACTTGGACAGTTTTTTTACAGGACATGCAGTGGTGCACCTGCTATTTTGCTTTTCAATCTAAGTGATTTTTGGGTTTTTTTCCATACCAAAACAGTGTATTATCCTTTTAATGATATATTATTTGGAGACGAAATGTGGAACACATCTCCATTAGAAGACTGGCACATCTTATTAAAAAGATATCTGGGTAAATTTTAGACAGAAATACTCATGTATAATTATAATATTTACGTTTCATTCAACTGGTATGTTCATGAATTTTTGTTAAAGCATTCAAGTTCACTTCAGATAACAAGTACCATATTGAATATGTATATAGGATTTTCTTTTTGTAATATTTTTTTGGCCATATTTTATTGTTGTCATTGAAATCTTATAGCCAATAAAGTGTGATGTATTAAGGTAGATCATAAGTAAATATTTTTTGAGACAGAATTTTCTTATACTTAGCCAGAATGAAGATTTTAATATGCTCTTTTCAAAAATATAATAAAAAGGAGTAGTCACCGTGCTATTTTTTAAGCTATGAGTCGTTGAAAATTGCCTAAATTTGGTTAGATTGTTCATGGAAAAACACATTTGTGTGCATAAAAAAAATCTATGAGATAGAATTTTGAAATAAATTGTGAAAAGATAGGTTTTGTAATATGTTTTAAGAAAATAAAAAGAAAAAATGGTGTCACCGAACTTATTTTCTTGCTACAAGTAAAAAGAAAAAAATTCCCTATCTGTCCAGTATAATTTTTTTACTAAAAGAGTTATCTTTCCTTTAATGGCTCATTTGAAAAAAATTATTCTAAAAGCAAGAAAAATGATATTTGTTTAAATATTTTACATTATACAATATATTGCCAAGTTTTCTTTATATTATTAAACAGTCTAACCATTAAATTGCAAATATGTCTTCAAATTTGCAGATTTAGGCAAATAACTAGACCGATTTTTTAGCTCACCTGGCCCGAAGGGCCAAGTGAGCTATTCCCATCACTTTGCGTCCGGCGTCCGGCGTCGTCCGTCGTCGTTAACTTTTACAAAAATCTTCTCCTCTGAAACTACTGGGCCAAATCAAACCAAACTTGGCCACAATCATCATTGGGGTATCTAGTTTAAAAAATGTGTGGCGTGACCCGGTCAACCAACCAAGATGGCCGCCACAGCTAAAAATAGAACATAGGGGTAAAATGCAGTTTTTGGCTTATAACTCAAAAACCAAAGCATTTAGAGCAGGGGTAAAAATGTTTATCAGGTCAAGATCTATCTGCCCTGAAATTTTCAGATGAATCGGTCAATCGGTTGTTGGGTTGCTGCCCCTGAATTGGTAATTTTGAGGAAATTTTGCTGTTTTTGGTTATTATCTTGAATATTATTATAGATAGAGGTAAACTGTAAACAGCAATAATGTTCAGCAAAGTAAGATCTACAAATAAGTCAACATGACCAAAATGGTCAGTTGACCCGTTTAGGAGTTATTGTCCTTTATAGTCAATTTTTTACCATTTTTCGTTAATTAAAGTAATCTTTTACAAAAATCTTCTCCTCTGAAACTACTGGGCCAAATTAATCCAAACTTGGCCACAATCATCTTTGGGGTATCTAGTTTAAAAAATGTGTGGCATGAATTGGTCAACCAACCAAGATGGCCGCCACGGCTAAAAATAGAACAAAGGGGTAAAATGCAGTTTTTGGCTTATAACTCAAAAACCAAAGCATTTTGAGGAAATCTGACATGGGATAAAAATGTTTATCAGGTCAAGATCTATCTGCCCTGAAATTTTCAGATGAATCGGTCAATCGGTTGTTGGGTTGCTGCCCCTGAATTGGTAATTTTGAGGAAATTTTGCTGTTTTTGGTTATTATCTTGAATATTATTATAGATAGAGATAAACTGTAAACAGCAATAATGTTCAGCAAAGTAAGATCTACAAATAAGTCAACATGACCAAAATGGTCAGTTGACCCGTTTAGGAGTTATTGCCCTTTATAGTCAATTTTTAACCATTTTTCGTAAATTAAAGTAATCTTTTACAAAAATCTTCTCCTCTGAAACTACTGGGCCAAATTAATCCAAACTTGGCCACAATCATCTTTGGGGTATCTAGTTTAAAAAATGTGTGGCATGACCTGGTCAACCAACCAAGATGGCCGCCACCGCTAAAAATAGAACATAGGGGTAAAATGCAGTTTTTGGCTTATAACTCAAAAACCAAAGCATTTTGAGGAAATCTGACATGGAATAAAAATGTTTATCAGGTCAAGATCTATCTGCCCTGAAATTTTCAGATGAATCGGTCAATCGGTTGTTGGGTTGCTGCCCCTGAGTTGGTAATTTTGAGGAAATTTTGCTGTTTTTGGTTATTATCTTGAATATTATTATAGATAGAGATAAATTGTAAACAGCAATAATGTTCAGCAAAGTAAGATCTACAAATAAGTCAACATGACCAAAATGGTCAGTTGACCCCTTAAGGAGTTATTGCCCTTTATAGTCAGTTTTTAACAATTTTCATTAATTTGGTAAATTTATGTAAATTTTTACCAAATATAGTTCTCTGTTACTAATGGGCAAAGTTCATTATAGATATAATTGTAAGAAGCAAAATCGTTCAGTAAAGAAAGAACTTCAAACACATCACCATCACCAAAATACAATTTTGTCATGAATCCATTTGTGTCCTTTGTTTAATATGCACATAGACCAAGGTGAGCGACACAGGCTCTTTAGAGCCTCTAGTTACTGTGATTGTTCAATCAAAGATGGCGGTATACCATGAATCTACCTTAATGTTATGTAATTATACACTAAAAGTGTTCATTTGATGTTATATAGCTTCTTTTAAGTTTATAAGTCATTTCTGAAAATGGGTAACTGCTTTTGCGGGATTTCTATATAACTATATTTGAATCAATCATATAAAGGAAAAAGTGTTTTGTATAGTATTAGGTTGTAAAGATGCATGCATGGTATTTAAGTTTTGCTTACATATATCTTGATTTTACTGTAACAAATAATCAAATACAAGTATCTATTTACCTACCTCTACTAAAGATTGCTAGTGGAACTCATGTTTTCCTTTATATTCCAGCCATAAATCACTTCATAATGAATTCATCTTGATAATTGCTTTTGATGTTAGAGGTATGTTGTGAACTTCCTGAACTGATATATCTGTAACTGAGACCTAGTTCAAACATTTTTCTTTTCTTTGAGTTATTCACAGAATACCAGTTTTAAAATCATTGATTTATTAGATCCTTTTTAGCATGCTGGTTCAAAGGGCCAGAGAGCTTTACTATCACTTGAAGCCTCCATCATTGGTTTCAAGTTTTTAACAAAATCTGCACCTCTAAAATTAGTTAGCCAACTGGAACTAAACCTGGCCTGTATCACCCTTGAGAAAATCCAATAAAATTATTGCTGCTGAATTTTTGCAGATTGTACATTGTATATACAGGATCTTAAAAGAGCCTCTTACTATAAATCTTTATTATAAAAAAATGTTGTTTAAAATTCATGACATTGGCATATTTGTGAGCATTCTTTAATGAACTTTAGGTTACAATAGTAAGATAATAAAAGTGTACGACTTTACAGGGTATGGCTTAATTTGAACAGTCAATTAGTATTTGAATTTGATCTGATATGAGGTTTGTCTCATGCAATGAATGGTTTTTGTGATTATCTCTAAAACAAATCATGTATATAGACAGTGGAAAAGGGCATTATTACCATAACTTTAAAACTATCATGTAGCAATTGATTTTTCCAGGACAGTATTTACCTAGATCAAAGCTCTTTACTAAAATTGATGCATAACTAAATTTTGCCCATCAATTTATAAATTTTTTGATATTAATCTGCTATTGATGTGGCATAATTTATGTTTAATACAATTAAACCATTTACATTATAAAAAAAAAGACGCTGTTATCTATAGCAATATTCATGGGATAAAATCTACATGTATGAAATATTTGCCACTGGATGTTAAGCAAATAACAATCAATTTGTCATAGATAAGAATCATGACCAATTGCTGTCTTCATTTATCTTATTTTCAACTAGCCGTTAATTAGTGCATGCATATTTTATTTTATTAACAAACTTCAGATACATATCATCTATCAGGTTTACATTGTTGCAGTAATATTCCTAGGCTTTTGATAAACATAAACTCATTAAAAGTAAAACTTCTCTGAACAATAGTAGTACTTTAATCAACAATAGAAAAACACTGACCAAAACTTAAAATTACAATGAACAATAGTAAAACTATGCCAAGTGAAATAGCAGCCTTTAATTCTGTAGTATTTTAAACTAATTATTCATAGAGAAAAATTTAAATACAAACTAAGCTTTATCATTATTATTACGTTTGCTTATCATAATAATTCAAATATAAACCATGACAAATTGCATAATATTTTATTTCTTTGTTTAACTTATTAATTAATATTGCTAAAAAAGTTGTAAAACAATACTGGCCACAAATATTTGTATTGGAAAAAAAAGGGGACACCTAGGCTTTTTAAAAGTGTTTTTCCATCACTTTTGAATGTGGTACGTACAACACACTTGGATATAAAGCAACACTCTTGGTATGTCATCATAAATGAAACTTTAGAGATTTCAGATAATTGTGAAAATTACCCTGAATCAGCCTGTTTATCCTCAACATTTGTTTTGAGATATAAAGATTGCATAAAATGTGACCAAAACCCTTGGTACTGACTTGATATATAAATCTTCCAAGGCTTATCACTATCCATGAACATTTCTAGAAATTTATCAATGTTATATACACTCAGATATTCAAGTCACAAAATGATGTTATACTTGTCAAGAAAATACGATTACTTTTGTAAGGTGCAGGAATCTAATATCTGTTCTTAAAATATAAATGATGTCATTGTTAAAGTCATCTGTTAAAAAGTTTTTAAAAAGTGGAGTTATCCTCCTTTGTCCAGAATTGTTATTGAATTAAGTACAACCAATAATGCTTCATACATTTGCAATATATAATTTTAAATTCTCACTGATAAATTATGCAATCTTTACCCTTCAGTGCTTACAAGCACTTTGCTTTGATTATCCTCTTGGTATATACTGCCTTTTTTACATATTAATTTTTTTAAAATGATCAATTTATTTAATTTGCAATTCTTAGTGAGAACATTTTGCTTATGATCATATAAGAACACAATTTACTCATGTTTAACCTATAAACTTTATAATGGATTTATTTTATTGTTGTGTTATAATGTTGCTGTTTACTACATTTTTTATGCTTGTTGGGAATTTGTTTAATGAGATTTCTTATATATGTGCCATGATTGTTTATTGTATAAAAATTTTGATTCATTTATATTAAAATTGAAATTTATTTTTTTGGTAGTTTGAAATAGTTATTTGTTGCATCAAAGTATGACTGTCTCAGGTGTGGGAGGTATAGTATTAATCCCCAGACAAACAAACAAAGATTTCTTGGTATTCACTTTCCTGCCTACCAATAATGAATCATTTTAGAGCAAAGGCTGGTTGCCTTGAAGTTAGAACAATGTGGAAGGTAGAATTGACATAACTTATTGAAGTGTAGTACCTTGTAGTTGGAAAAAGTATAAGGTTGGATTGATATATCTTTATTAGGACTGGTACCTTGAAGTTATAATTATGTGCAAGATTTGATTGACATATCTCCCCGAGAATTGGAACTTTGAAGTTAGAACAATATGTGAGGTTGGATTGACAAATCTTATTGTGGAATGGAAACTTTGATTTAGAATGATATGTAAGATTAGATAGATATATATTACTGAGAACTCCTGCCATGTGAGAAAACTCGTTATTATTTTTGCTCACATGATCACCTAGAACAAACCATATTGATAATAATATCACAGTTTTTTTTCTAATTTTCTTCTTGAGTATCAATGAACATCAATTTTTGCAGATATGTTCATTGCATTGTCCTCTTATTACTTTGGTGGTGAAAATTTTTATAACGCATAACATCACTTTGACCATTTTATTTCCTAGACTAAGGAACCATGTGAGCTATTGCCATCATTTGGCATCCAACGTTGTTGTAAACTTTTCAAAAATATCCTCTGAAACTTGTATCTTAAAAAGTAAAGCAGTTAGGGCAGCTGCCAACTGTTTCCTAGCAATAACTTATGAACCATTCAACCAATGCCAATCAAACTTATGTTTATAACAGTGACAAAAAGGTCAGGTTTTATATTGACACTTTTCTTTTTTGCTGTACAGGAGTGATAGTCCTTGATAGTTTAAAAAATAGGCATAGAATGTGGAAAATAAAAAAAAGCTTGAAAGTGCCTTGCATAATACAGAAAACCTAGTGTACTATCAATTTGACAGCTTATTCTGTGTTGGTTATTATCTTGAACACTAGAATAGATAAAAAGACATCAGCAAGCATACTTTCAGGTTTAAAAAAAGAATTCGTCAATTGATTCCTCATAAGAGTTTTTGCCCTTTTAAATCCTATTTATATATAAAAAAAAAATGAAAATAATCAGATCCTTTGAATGATAGACAGAAGTTTCAACTATAAAAAAAATAAGCAAAGTTAAACATACAAATAAGTCAACATGACCAAAAATGACAATTTATTCCTTAGAAGATTCTAAACACATATTTAGTGTTTCCCAATAAATATAAAACAGACAGAACATTTGAATTACAAAAATGTTCAGGAAAGTAAAACTTACAAATAAGTACACATAACAGAAAGTGTACTGATTCCTAATCGTATTCATTGCACTTGAAAAAATATTTTTTTCATATGTGTGGTTTTTTTAAAGAAACTATGATAGATAAAAATGATCGTTTAAACACACATTTATATACATTAAATAGAAAAATAGTCATTGGTGCCAGACCTGTAGAAAATGATTCAGGTTTTTAAGGGCCTCCTGTTTAGTATTTAATTTTCTGAACTTGGTGAAAACCTCTTAAAAAAGTTCTATTAATTGCATGAAGCTAAACTCAACAGATATGTTTATGTGAAAGTCCTTCTAAATTGTTTCGTTATTTTGGTGCTGATCAGAAATTCAAAATGGCCACATGTGGAAGTCCAAGTTGATATTCAAACCTGATGGGGAATTCCATTTTGCCTTTATTTTTTGTTTTAAAGATGAAGTGAAATGAATACAAACCATGCAGAAATGTCAATTAGAAGAACCTTAGTAAGTATTGAAACTTTGGGCCAAATCAAAAGCCCAATACCTTCTCCGCGGACGAATAAGTGTCCAATTAGACTTCTTTAGAACGCCTGGAGAAAATTCAGTTTAATTTTCCAGATATGTTCCTGCGAAGGTCTATTAAAAGTGTTGCTACTTTGATGAAAACTGAAAATTCAGTGTGGCTCCCAACTGATGTCGAAGTGCATAACACCGTATCATGAAGTTTATTTTGCTTTTCTTTAATCTTTTCAAGATGGAGTGAAATAAAACAAAACATGCAGAAAACTTCTGTATATTGTACATACCAATATTCTGTTACATTGGTGCTGATGAAAGTCCAATATGACTAAGGAGTCCCAAAAAGGGTTCAACTTGTCAGATGGTCAACGATTTTCTTTTAAACCACTTAACAATTTGCTGCCCTAATTCCAAGATATTTTCACAGATGCTGATTGTGAATGGTCACAGCTGATGTCATTTACATTAAAAACCATATACGAAATGATATATTTTACTTTATTTCCTAACAGCCGCATGGACATGCAAGATTATTTCTATAGCCAAAAAGTAAAACAATAAAAATACTGAACTCCGAGGAAAGTTCATAAAGGAAAGTCCTTAACCAAATGGGAAAATCAAAAGCCCAAACACATCAAACCAATACAAAACATGCAGAAACCGTGATACACACTTTACATACAGAAGTATCATAATTATTGTTAAAGGATTCTCTGATCTTGCTTCAAGTTAGCCAACAATGGGGTTTATTTGTCCAATTTTCAAATTCATCTCCAGGACTTTAAAATCAATTAATCGAAACCTGACATGTACCTTTGTATGTCCTTAACAAGTAAAATTTAAAAGGCTGCCAGCAGTGTCCAATTTTTATTGGAACACTGTTAAATTTTGATTTCTATTTAAGAACTGATGAAGAATGATAATATACCACAGCGCAATGTTCTTGCGAATGTACTTGCTATATGCTATATGCTATATACATATTATATATTCAATTGTGATAATTTTTCAGGCTCCTTTTGTAATGTATCCAATCTGTAGGCTGGCCAAACAAGCATTCTTTTTGTATTTGAAATCATTCTTGAATGGATACTCTCAGTGGACTTTGTACCAAGAAGTGTTGAAATTTATTGGAGATAAAATGAACGTGTTTTATAAAATGAATAAACCATACAGCTTATGACGTGTCTACACACAACATATAGCTAAAAGTTGTAATTAAATATTCAATGAAATAATTATTCAGAAAATGTGCAGATAACATAGAAGTAACCTAACCAGCCAGTAGTTTCAGATCGAAGTACGAAAAAGTTATTTCAGTCATCTGATGCTTTTGCATAGCATACAGCAAGGTAAACGAAGATTTAAACTTGGAAGGTTGCACAATAAGGAATATTTCAAGAGACAAAGAGAACTGAAGAGGATTCTTGTGAGTGAGATTTAATCGTCATCAAAGTAACACCCCTTTTTATGAACTTTTCGCAGGGAAATATCTAGAAAATTAACTACATTTTCTTCAGGGGTTCCTGAACGGACTAAAACATGACACTTTTTCTCCCCAGGAGAATGCATTGAACTTTCAATCTGGCTTTTAAAAGTGCCAATACTTGATAAGTTTGTTCTAAGGGACATTTCATCATGGATTGTATTCATCTCACTTCATCTTAAGGTAATTGACAGGTATTTTCATGTGAAAGTATTATTTTGGTTTTGATCAGAAAATCAAAATGGCAACCTGTGGACGGCAAAGTTTTTTTCAAACCAGATGTAGATTGTAGAATAAGAATTACCGAATTAAACTATTTACCGTGTTTGTAATAATATAAGCAACACGACGGGTGCCATATGTGGAGCAGGGTCTGCTTCCGGAGCACCTGATACCACCCCTAGTTTTTGGTGGGGTTCGTGTTGCTTAGTCTTTAGTTTTCTATGTTGTGTCATGTGTACTATTATTTGTCTGTTTGTCTTTTTCATTTTTAGCCATGGCGTTGTTAGTTTATTTTCGATCTATGAGTTTGACTGTCACTCTGGTATCCTTCGATCGTCCCTCTTTTATAATGTTTCCAAACGTACTTTAGATATAATTGAAAAACTGTTTATACCAGACATCACTTTTGCTACGGAATATAAAAAAGTCTAGTCTTACACTTTTTACCATTTTTACACAATTCAAGGGCATGCCTCTAGTATCATAATTATAGAATTAGTAAACAATTGAACTCTTAGTAATGATTATAAGTTACTTAAGATAATAGTAATAGGTTTCACATAATAGCAGACTTTAGTCATCATCTCAAGATTTTGTTCCAGCAGCAACGAAGGTTGTTATGACTTAGACCTTTGAATGTTTTCGCACTGTTTTATCTCCACACTCCATAGAATCGAAAAAAAATTGAAAGGAGCTTGTTGACCCCTTTCCTAGCAAAACTGACAATTTTACTTTTGTTGTATAACCTCCAGATGTTCAAGATATCGTAAGCAAAAGAAAGGTAAGATTTTTAAAGTATTGATGACTATGATAAGTGGCACAGGAATATGTGAAAATATAACACGACTTAAATTTATTTATACAACTTGAATCGGGTAACTGGATGGGGGTTTAAAAAATGATAGTTTGAATAGAGAACCAAATATAAAAAAACCTTATACGAGTGGGGTGAAAGGCACAGGAAACCAAGACCAGTGTATAATAATGCATTTATAATCCCCCTAGTAAAGAATTGAAAAATAATATGGCAAACTGTAGAATGACCAAACGCAAAGAGTTTATATGCCGGTTTATAAGTTAACTTATTTTAGACAATGGAAGATGCCACGGTAATATATTCATTACTGTTTAGTTATCATATACCAAGGGAGTTGAACTCAGCTTATTGTCTTTTACATAAGTATACGAAGGGAGCCTAACACCGAAGACGACCTCGTATGTTATACTCAGAGTATACAACATGTAGAACACTACAAAATGACTGACATAACATCCTTTTGTTGAATTTGTTCTGTACATGGTAAACAATGGAGTGACTTCATGTCGGTATGTAGTACATAAATATACAGCAATTATATGAGATGAGTTTCACAAATGACCCAAGGGTATTTCTTCTAGCAAATAATTATTATAATGTTGAGTCATTGTGTTATTCATTCAATATACTAATATGCAAAGTATTGTCAACATGAACTTATCATATACAACGCTCGTTTAAGCATATATATATATTGCATTAGTCGCATATTGCACGACTTTCCTCATTTTATAAGCAGAGAATTGAAATATATATATATATATTTCAATTCTCTCTGCCTTTTTATATTTGATTTAGTTTTCTGTTTCGATCGCCACTAAATTGACTAATGATAATCTCAGTTTTTTTGTAGACGTAACGCGGGTAAGCGTACCAAATTATAAGCCTGGATCTTTGATGATGTTCACATTTGCTTCAGCATTGAATTGAGTTTGCTGTGCGTAAGGGTATCAAAAATTATATGTCAGAAATTCGTTGATTGTTGGTAATCATTTTTGTTGTTGAGATTCTTTGACTTAAATTAAAGCTACAATAGTTAACCGATTTTCAAATATTTAATTGCAAATCGATCAAAACAAAATCGAGGTAGCAAACAACAATCGCATGAATAAAAGAAAGAGTCGACAGGGAAAATCAGGCTTTTAGTAAGTACGTAAGTAATGACTTTATTTAAAGAGGGTGACGTTTCGCTAATCTACCTTGAGGCCCTCACAAAGAACAAACAGTACAAATTTACAAAGCTTACAGTTTCTAACATATTATTTAACTGCAATAGTCATGCTAACTATAAATTGTCTGTAGAACAAGAGAAAAATAAATTCAATATATATATATATATATATGTTGTAGAGTTGTCACTGACTCAGACGCAAATTTTTGGTTCTTCCCTCGCCGGGATTCGAATATATATATATACATAAAATACAAATCATTAGAATATTTGAGTAAGTTGTTATAAACAATTTATAGCAAGAAATCAACACATTTTTGTTTAAAAATGTCCAGGTTTTCACAACATTTTATGTCATTTGGTAGTTTATTCCAAGGTATTGATGGGCTATATGCAAAAGATTTCTTCATTAAATTTGTGTTCGGTCGTACAACAGCTAAATTATTATTTGCAGATGACCTTAAATTTCTACCCTCGTCAGTTTTAATCTAGCGGCGTACTACAGTACATGATAAAAAAGGCATGAAGATGTTATTGTTACAGATCAGCTAAATTATCTATAGTAAAGGATCCTACAAATTAATGTAATATACAGTCACAGAAAATAATTATATTTATAAGTACGTCTGAGTCAGTGACAACTCTACAACAGATGTATCCATCGGATCGCCATCAATGATGGTGATACATGGCTGTGTACATAATGTATATACAACTTGTCTAAACATCAACCCAACAATGTTAGATCTGTAAATTTGCTTTCGCAAATTTTTGGTTCTTCCCTCGCCGGGATTAGAATATATATATATACATAAAATACAAATCATTAGAATATTTGAGTAAGTTGTTATAAACAATTTATAGCAAGAAATCAACACATTTTTGTTTAAAAGTGTCCAGGTTTTCACAACATTTTATGTCATTTGGTAGTTTATTCCAAAGTATTGATGGGCTATATGCAAAAGATTTCTTCATTAAATTTGTGTTCGGTCGTACAACAGCTAAATTATTATTTGCAGATGACCTTAAATTTCTACTATGTAGGTTAACAATTGGACAACAGAGTTCCTTTAAGTAATCAGGTGCTTTATCGTTTAGAATTTTATGAACAAGAATAAGTTTATAATATGAAATTCTAGATTTGAAATTCAACCATTTTAGCTCTTTAAATAAATTTATACTAGGTGTTAGTATTGGTGCATCAAGTATAATCCTTGAAGCTCTTTTCTGCATTTAAGAATTTTTTTATATCCATCCTCATAGAAATTTCCCCATATTGAGCAACAAAAATCAAATATGGGCAGAATATAAGCATTATAAAACAGCTTTCTACTACTTGTATCCAAAAATTTCTTAATTCTAGATAGCAGTGCGATACGAGAACTTAAGTTTTTACATACATAGTCAATTTGAAATTTCCAGTCCAAATCTTTGTCAATATATACAAAAAAGTTTCTGTATTTCAACGGGTGTGATTGGGCTATCTTGTATACATATATTCATATCATTTCCTAGCAAAGTCCGTTTCTTTTTTGTTCCAATTAACATATAAGTAGTTTTTAAGGGATCTATAACCATCCTATTGTTCAGACAAAAATTATTTATGGTGTTGGCATCGTAATTTAGTTTTCTTTCTATCTCTTTCTTATTTGTTCCATATGTATGAAGTTTTGTATCATCAGCATACATATCAATGGCGGTATGATTGGCTTCTAAAGTCATGTCATTTATGAATAAAACAAACAAAAGGGGACCTAACTATACATAATGGGTTTCGGTCTAGGTGTTGAATACCGTACATTGACCTGAAAATTACCTCGTTAACATTTTGTTCTTTTGTTGACAGTTGTTTCTTTGGTGTCATTCAAGCACAATTTGAACTTGATTTATAAAAAAATATTGTTTGGATTCTTTCATGTAAGTCGAAAAATAAACTGACAACGCCATGACGAAAATAGAAAAAAACAAACAAACAAAAACCAGCACACAGGATATAACTTTTTTCATTTCAAATATTTTAAACGTTTTTAGATATTTAAAAAAGAATTTAAAGTTCCATGTTGTTAAATCTAACTCAATTTTATCGGTCAATTCATGAATTGTTCCTTTGAATGAATTACATGTATATAATTCTGACGTTAATAATGTATTGCTCATTTGGTACATTATATTATTTTCTGCACTTCACGTCTCATTGATTTTTCTGAATGTCAGTTAAGCAGAACGGTGAAGTAGTTTTTACTTGGTATATCATATAACATACAACTGACACAGATGTTACGGGTAAACAAACCTAACTAGATACTTGTTATTGGTGATAAACTGTAACGGTTATTGTATATTTGAGCAAACTGTAAGCAACTAGTATAGTTTTGTATGGAGTTAACCGTTTTGGAAGAGTATTTAACAAACTTCTGCAAAGTTAATAGTTTGTCAATTGGTACTGATGATTCACTATTGGTAGGATCGGGGAAAATACACAAAGGTTTCTTTGCTAAATTTTTTGCCACGTCAAAGGCTTTACAGAAAGTGAAATTAGAGGGAAACAAGATGAAGGTCATAGATGGATTTAATATTGAAGTGAAGGAGACTACTATATCTCCATTCAACGATCTGTTAATTGTTTCAAACACATCAAGGTTGAAACAAGTAATACACGGTTCTGGGAAGATATCAGACTCAAAATACTGTGTTGAACCTCTAGTGCCACTCTGCGTCCATTTTACAACTGACAACAAAGTTTTGATCGGTGCTGTTGAAGATGTGTTTGTTGATTTTTATAATATGAACGTACCAAATCTTTTCAATTTAAGTGGAAGGAGAGCAATATTTATTATGGATATTGATGGAAATCACCTAGATGTTATAGAAAGCGATGATGTCAATAAACCATTGTTCATTTATCCCCGCCATATTACTACATGCATTGATACCATTTTTTGTGTGGATTTGTTTGATAAAGCAGTTGGAGGAAGAGTTGTCATACTTGATTCTGATAAAAGTGTTAAAGCCATATACACTGGCAATCCAGACGCCAGAAATAGTTTGCTCTTTACGCCTTATCATGTAGCTTCTACAGCTTCTCAGAGTGTTATCGTTTCAGATTTCCTTGGACATGCCCTGCATTTGCTGAATAAGAGCGGTCAACTATTGACATATTTCGACACAAGCATGATAGGTATATCATTCCCTACTACTCTTGCAATTACCACAACAGGACAGCATCATATTCTTTATATGGGAAATGGTCACTTCTTTGATGACTCAAATACAAAAGCCCGAATATATAAATTTCAACTCAGTTTGGAATCTGCAAAATGAAGTTACTACCTATGTATATATTATAATGACTTGATACATTAATTATCAGTGATCATATACAGAGTAAGCTGGAATTTGTCAAAAAGCATCACACAGAACACTTAAGATGAGGCAATAAATGTTCACAATGGGAAAATCAAGTTTAATCATTTGTTATAATTTAAGTTTCTGAATCTATCTCATTGTTGTTGTCAATATCTGTAGATTAAAGCAACAGCGGTATACCGCTGTTCAAAATTCATAAATCGATTGAGAGAAAATAAATCTGGGTTAGAAACTAAAATCGAGGAAACACATCATCTTTAAGAGGAAAACAACGGAACAGAACACCAAAGTGCAACAAAAAAACAAACGATAATGCAATATACATAGAAACGAACTATTAGATAACAACTGTCATATTGCTGACTTTGGTACAGGACATTTTAAGAAAAATGGAAGGCTGAACATTGTTTTGTGGCTAGCCAAACCTTGCGTTTAATGGCAAAGTTAAATACACCGCTAAAATGACAACATTACATGAAGGGAATATAGTACAAATAAATGTACATGAAGGGAATGTAGTACAAATAAATGAAAGAACTCCCTAAATGAGAAATTCATAAATAAATAATATAATAATACATTTCAACACATTAACTACAGAATGAATAACAACGAATACCTAAAATTAACTTAGGACAGTACACAAAAAAGCTTAATTATAGTATTTCGAACTGTGTGTCTGCCCACGAATGTATCAACGCTTACAAAGATAATATTGATGTATAACTGTGTTAGCAAATGTACAACTAAGTATGTCGGCCTTTCTTCCAAATCAAACAAATAAATCCTGTGCACATATAGGTACTTTAAAACTAAAATCATACAAATAAACTGGGTGATTGATTATTTATACTTTTACATACGTCGAGTAAAAAAGAAAAAAAAAACATAGAATCATTACTACACACTGAAGACACAAAAAAATATCCGATCAGAATTACAATAAAAATCCGTAACCTCAGGAATAGATTACCTTAGCTGTATTTGGCAAAACGTTTACGAATTTTTGGTCCTCAATGCTCCTCAACTTCGTACTCTATTTGGCCTTTTTAACATTTTTTGATTCAAGCGTCACTGATGAGTCTTTTGTAGACGAAACGCGCGTCTGGCGTAGATATAAAATGTCAGTCCTGGTATCTATGATGAGTTTATTTACAACCAATGGGTCGATGCAACTGCTGACGGAGTTTTAATTCCCCGAGGGTATCACCAGCCCAGTAGTCAGCACTTCTGTGTTGACTTGAGCTATCATTGATATGTTTATAATTATAAATTCACTGTTAACAAAACTTTCAATATTTGAAATACTAAGGATTTTCTACCTCAGGAATAGATTACTTGAGCTGTATTTGGCAAAACCTTTAGAAATGTTTGGTCCTCAATGCTCTTCACTTCGTACTCTATTTGACATTTTTTTATTCAAGCGTCACTGATGAGTCTTATGTAAACGAAACGCGCGTCTGACGTAGATGTAAAATTTAAGTCCTGGTATCTATGATGAGTTTATTTACACACATAGAAACGAATTTTTTGATAACAACTGCAATATTCCTGACTAGGTACATGACATTTCTACAACATGGAAAACTAAAGAATTGCAACACGGATCCCACCGAAAACTGCATGGGGGATATCTCAGGTGCTCTGAAAAGGTAGGCAGATCCTGCACCACATGTTGTACCCGTCTAAGTATCAGTGGTATTTAAAAAAAGTAAATGTGTCCGCTACCATAACAATTGACATTGAAACCCCGTATATAGCACGTGCCAGACTCCAATTTGTATTTAGTGGGATTACACGTTTTCCTGGCGAGGTTAGAGAAATCGCTGTGGCTACCTCCACCAAAACAAATGGTAGCTATGAAATAGTAAAAAGTGTTGAAACTTGCGTTTAACACCCCAAAAAATCAATTAATCAATTTTTCCTAAGGACCACTGATGTATTCATTATAAGTTCATTTCGTTAAAACCATGGTCACCATGACCTTTTTTTTTTTATTTCTGACCGACTGGACAAACTTCATAAACAAAGCTGAACCAATATTGAAAGACATGTTTCTGTACAGGTCCTTAGCACGATTGTAACTGGATCCTGATCAGATACTAATATTCAAAACTGCCAGCAGTGAAAGTCACAGCTTATATTCATACATAATGGGAATTGTGTATGTTTCTATTAAATAGAACAGATGAATTGAGATTGAAGCAAATCTAGAAGGTACGTTCCTTAGAAGATATTGACCAAGTATTGTTGCTTTGGTCCTGTTAAAACAAAACATTGCCTGGATGTGACGCCAAACTTCTTAGGTATTTTTATATTTTGCAAAGATGCTTAGATAGTGTTTACCACGTTTTATAGCGTTAGTCCTAATGATTGTCAAATATATCTACAAGGGTTTAAAAATTCTTCAATTGGTCTGATTTCCAAAGCACTTCTCAAATACCACTGAAACACTTGCAACCTAACATGCTAGATATGTTTCGGTGGAAGATTTTTATGCCCCACCTACGATAGTAGAGGGGCATTATGTTTTCTGGTCTGTGCCTCCGTTCGTTCGTCTGTTCGTTCGTTCGTCCGACTTCAGGTTAAAGTTTTTGGTCAAGGTAGTTTTTGATGAAGTTGAAGTCCAATCCACTTGAAACTTAGTACACATGTTCCCCATGATATGATCTTTCTAATTTTAATGCCAAATTATAGTTTTGACCCCAATTTCATGGTCAACTGAACATAGAAAATGAAAGTGCGAAGTTCAGGTTAAAGTTTTTGGTCAAGGTAGTTTTGATGAAGTTAAAGTCACAACTACTTGAAACTTAGTACACATGTTCCCTATGATATGATCTTTCTAATTTTAATTCCAAATTAAAGTTTTGACCCCAATTTCACGGTCCACTGAACATGGAAAATTATAGTGCGAGTGGGGCATCCGTGTAGTATGGACACATTCTTGTTTTAAATGTTGTTGATCCAAATTTAGAATTACTGCCAGCGGAGGCCAAAAACATTGAAAAATTATTAGAAATAAGTTTTGACTTTTGTATTAAAGAACAGATAAAGTGAAATCAAATCAAACCATGCTGAAATTCCTTATAATATAATTGTCAATTGTTGTTACTTTAGTCTTGATAAAAAAAAAAAGCATCGAAGGGCATAAAAACAGTCGATAGGTCTAATTTTCAAAATATTTCTCCTCCAGAACTATTACTCATATTGAAATCAAAATCTCTAAGTTTTGTTACAGCGATTCCGATCAAAATATCGATGAAGCACTGAAGAATTCTCAAAGTGTACATTTATGAGTCTTTTGAAATACGTGATGTTCGTGTATGGTGTAAAATGATAATCCTGAGATCTGTGATTAGATTGTGTGGCTTTGAAATGAGTAAAATCCCAAAATTACTGAACTCCGAGGAAAATTCAAAAAGGAAAGTTCCTAATCAAGTGGCAAAATCAAAAGCTCAAACACATGAAACTAATATAGTGTCAGTGCTTCTGGAATGGAAGACTTTTAACAGAGTTATGTTAAAATTTACTGGATATTCAATGAAATAAAACCATAAAGTTTATATAGCTTATATAACAAACATTTCCAAGCACTCATTGAGTAAAAAATAAATATTCCATATACAAACTATTCTGAAAATTTGTACATTAAATAGCTATTTTGGCTGTGTATGCCGGTAGGTTTACACTAGTTAGAGAAGTTTAAAGCTCTTATAGAAATATTAAATAAAACTTTCAAAAATAAATACAAATGCGAAGACTAGTTTCAGTTGAAAATCTAATGGATGTTATTTGTAATATTTTTGGATTTTAAATATATTTGCCTCATTTCATCCTATCGAATACAATTGAGAATGGAAATGGGGAATGTGTCAAAGAGACAACAACCCGACCACAGAACAGACAACAGAAGGTCACCAATAGGTCTTTAATGCAGCGAGAAATTCCCGCACCCGGAGGCGTCCTTCAGCTGGCACCCGCATGTATAGTTTTCTTTCCATCTTACAAAAGCCTTGATAGAAACATTTCTAAAGACACAAATTGTTATCTGTATATAAAACACTACTGCAAATCAAGCTTGTTTTTATAAATTGTAGCACATCATTGAGAACACTGTGTCATGCCTGTACCAAGTCAGGAATATGACAGTCGTTATTCATTCGTTTTGATTGTTTTATCTTTTGATTTTGCCGTTTGTTTTGGGCCTTTCTGTTTGAATTTTCCTCGGAGTTCAGTATTTTTGTGATTTTACTTTTTTCAAACACCAATGGACATACCAAGAAGCAACTGAATGGCTCCTTCATATTTTGAAAAGGTGGTTATAAAAATGAAATCACACTGGTTTTACCATTTTAACACATTTCATATATTACAGCACATCATAAAATTCGAACTGACTATTAAATAGCTATCTATTCTTTCATCTAGATTTAAGAAGTGTATATGGATGTTATCAAAGCGGAGACCTTCTTAGTCAGTCATTGTCACTTGCTTTTGATCTCATGCTCAAGTCGTAAAGTTTCCAAAATGTGGTCTGTTCCTTGGTCAATACACATACCGTACAGCAGGTTATTTTCGATTATTTTCACAGATAGAAAACCAGATGCTCCGCAGGGCGCAGTTTTATACGACCGCAGAGGTTGAACCCTGAACGGTTTGGGCAATTATGGACACAATATTCAAGCTGGATTCAGCTCTAAATTTGGATTGTGATTAAGTAGTTGACACAGCATAGGTTTCTGACACAGAATGAATGTGGTCTTATAAACTTAAAATTTGTTTTTTGCCTTTGAGCAATTCACTATGCTGTTGAATATTAATCCTCTCAAAAAAATGTTTGAAGAAATTTTCTTTTTATTTATGAAATATGAAATGAGAAAAATTGAACTCCCCCCCCCCCCCCCCAATTTTTTTTTTTCACATCCCCCTTTCCCTTATTCCAAATCTGATCTCAATTCAAATTTCTAATGGAGTTTGCAACTATAACTACTCGGTTAAATACATCATAAAATATTAAAATGTAAAAAAAGTGCCTGTTATCACTGAATGGTAAAGATTGTTTTAATTTATCAGTTGGTAGTAAAAGTGAATTTACCTTGTATATTGTATAAAACAATGATTTAAGTTGATTCAACTACTATTCTGGACAAAGAAAGATAACTCCAATACTGTGCAATTGAAGATTTCTTGCTATTGCGCAATACTGTGCAATTGAAAATTTCTTGCTATTGCACAATACTGTGCAATTGAAGATTTCTTGCTATTGCTGAATACTGTGCAATTGAAAATTTCTTGCTATTGCACAATACTTAATATAATAATTTTGGATCCTGATTTGGACCAACTTGAAAACTGGGCCCATAATCAAAAATCTAAGTACATGTTTAGATTCAGCATATCAAAGAAGCCCAAGAATTCAATTTTTGTTAAAGTCAAACTTAGTTTAATTTTGGACCCTTTGGACTTTAATGTAGACCAATTTGAAAATGGGACCAAAAATTAAGAATCTACATACAGTTCGATTTGGCATATCAAAGAACCCCAATTATTCAATTTTTGATAAAATCAAACAAAGTTAAATTTTGGACCCCAATTTGGACCAACTTGAAAACTGGGCCAATAATAAAAAATCTTAGTACATTTTTACATTCAGCATATCAAAGAACCCCAAGATATCAATTTTTGTTAAAATCAAACCAAGTTTAATTTTGGACCCTTTTGGCCTTAATGTAGACCAAAAATTAAGAATCTACATACACAGTTAGATTCAGCATATCAAAGAATACACAGTTAGATTCAGCATATCAAAGAACCCCAATTATTCAATTTTTGATGAAATCAAACAAAGTTTAATTTTGGACCCTTTGGGCCCCTTATTCCTAAACTGTTGGGACCAAAACTCCCAAAATCAATCCCAATCTTCCTTTAGTGGTCATAAACATTGTGTTTAAATTTCATAGATTTCTATTTGCTTATACTAAAGTTATGGTGCGAAAACCAAGAAAAATGCTTATTTGGGCCCCTTTTTGGCCGCTAATTCCTAAACTGTTGGGATCTCAACTCCCAAAATCAATCCCAACCTTCCTTTTGTGTCCATAATCCTTGTGTTTTAAATTTCATTGATTTCTATTTACTTACACTAAAGTTATTGTGCGAAAACCAAGAATAATGCTGATTTGGGCCCTTTTTTGGCCCCTAATTCCTAAACAGTTGGAGCCAAAACTCCCAAAATCAATCCCAACCTTCCCTTTGTGGTCATAAACCTTGTGTCAAAATTTCATAGATTTCTATTTACTTAAACTAAAGTTATGGTGCGAAAACCAAGAAAATGCTTATTTGGGTCCTTTTTGGCCCCTAATTCCTAAACTGTTGGGACCAAAACTTGCAAAATCAATCCCAACCTTCCTTTTGTTGTTATAAACCTTTTGTTTAAATTTCATAGATTTCTATTTATTGAACTAAAGTTATAGTGCGAAAACCAAAAGTCTTCGGACTATGAAGATGACAACGACGAAAATGCAGACGACGCCAACTTGATACCAATATACAACCAAAAATTTTTCAATTTTTGCGGTCGTATAAAAATTGCCAAAATAAATTCTGCCAATTTAAAAGTATGCATGCAAAGGTATTGATTAAAATTTTGAATCCGCCAAAATATTTCATATAACCAATTCAATGAAAATGGAGAAATTTCTCACCAGCGAAAATAACCCACTATACAGTAATTGGTCAACAACATCTGATATGAGGATTGGATATGAGGAAATGTCAATCCGACATATTCACAAGGCCATGACCACGTTTTCACACTTAAATAGTTCGGTCAATTCATGATCATGTCTGCTCCTAAGTAACAATTATTAATCAGTAATCAAATTACTAGAGGCCACCAAGAAGTTACAGTTTTTATCAAGATAGCCTTTCTACCTACTAGTAATTGTAAAATCATGTTGAGTTCATTACCCAACTCCAAAGGGTTTTAAAGATGGAGGGCAGAAATGATTAGCGTACATGTACAGAGGGTTAACAAAGATAAACTTTTCGTTTATTTATTGTTCATTAATTAGGCCTAGGCCGTAAGTTTTCTAGTTTAATATTTGTAATAACTTTGGGCTTTGCTCATAGTTGAAAGCCCTACACTGACCTATAGCGGTTAATTTCTGTGTCATTTGTTCTCATGTAGAGAGTTGTCTCATTTGCAATCATACCACATTCTTTTTTATATTAGTTTATATCAATAACTTTCAATGAAGTTTTTTACCTTGTTCACAATATACCTTCTAATATAGATTAATAATCAAACCAAGTTCTATTACTAATCTCCAAGTTATTGTGAAGATAAATTAAAAATGGACTTCTTCAATTAATTGGTGTGGCCGTAAAATATAATTTATTGATTTCTGGCAGGTGATTCAGTGCCAACAACTAAAGGTTTCTGTATTTTACAGTTAGATTATTCAACATTTATCTTTATCTGATATTATTCATTTGTTGATATTATCACACAGCTGTGTGCCCTATGCTCTGTGTATATGTTCATATTAAATTCAACTGAAACAAGTGTTATGGGCCATCTTGGACTTGAAGTTAGTTGCGGTTTTGCAACATGTTGAAGACCACATTATGATTTTAGTTGAAAGTGTAGCTATGAAGGCACTTTTCCTTTACTCTTATGTGTTTTTTCCTTGTACTCACTGAGTTTGAATCATGAATTTAAACATCACATCCTTTTTTCTACAATACAACAATTATAATACATTCTCGTTCCTTATGCAGGGTATAAATATATATCACAAGCAGATGGTGATTACAGCATGAGTTATGGGACTTAG